>OX376189.1:9168112-9718504 GCA_947363905.1 Lithophane semibrunnea
ATAAGCTGGCCTCTTATTCTATTGAAACTCCGTACTAAGCTAGACCTATTTGTACCAACATTATAACATTTTCTATCGTTCCTATGAATAGAAGGGAAACATCTTCTCTAATAAAAAATACAATAACCTAGAGACGAATTTGAAGAATTAAAGCACTACTTAATAAGATACAAAGCCTTGCTGTCTACTTCCGTGTTTCCAATCTGATAGAGCGTGTAGCTGGGTAGGTACACTAGTCTCTATTTAGTATAGATAGAAGCTTCCCATCTATCTGATGAGTGAACCCCGAATTTGGGTGACTTTTCGCAAAGCATGGAGGTCCCTGCGTGCTTCGAAAAGCACTTCGTCGCAGTAATTGTCATAAGAATATCAATTATAAAGTTAGTATAGTCAGAACTTCGGAAGCATAACTTGGTCTTTCGGCCACTGACATCCCAACTAGTAGGTGCTTTCAGAATTCTTGAAGAGGTTAAAATGTTCTAAAATTGCCGTGTTTGGTGAAGGTGGACATACCTAACTACCTACAAAGTTCAAGTGATATTTTACCCCAATTTTTTACTTTATTTGTATGTTAGGTATATTAAATTCAGCGTGCCTTTGTGAGCCGCAGCCGAGCCATTCACTGGCGCATCACGTTGACCCGATGCGAGAAGAGCGCGGTACGGGCGGCGCGAGCGCACGCAGCCGGCGCGCGCCGCCTGACCCCGCGGCCGCAGCCGCCGCGCCGCGCCGCCGCCTTGTTATCTCGTGAGCCTCGTTCCTCGAACATTACATAACAGTGGTACCCGGATATTGCCGCAAGGCCATCCATACATCAACTAGCATTTAGTTCCAGTCATCTTAAAATAGTTTCATAAATTAATTGAGCCTGTATATTGGGGGGCCACGTTTGTAAATTAGTAGACTTGGCCCCCGGGTCTTCTGTATGCCAATCTGATAGTGCTATCAGCACTTGCTAAACAGTTTCAAGCACCTGCAACAAACCAGTTAAGTCCCACTTATTGAGTACCTACTTAGTGTACCGGGCAGTAATTTAAGGGACCTAACCCACATAATTAATTTATTACCGACGCATTCTTTATTTTTTAAATTCGGTTGCGTATAACTTGTGTGATGAAAGCTTTAAAGTTCCAGATTGTTCCGATATCCTTGTAAACGAAACGACAAACCATGCACATGTAACGCATTCTAAAAACATGAATCATGCAATACTTAAGTATTACAATAATTACATTGTTAAGAGTTCCGTGTATTCAATTCGTAGTACAAGTACCTTTTTTTTTTTTTTTTTTTTGATGGTGGGAAATCGTCCAATGACTTCTCCCGCTCTGGGTGGAGCGGAAGGGCGTGTCAGACTTTTACTGACTAAAACCCACCCGTGTTCCTTCAGTTGCCTGTTGCCAAGGTCCCGGAATCCTTTTCGGACTAACCCGCAACCCTGGCAGGCATCGGTCCTAGCGGACCCCGCCAATTGTGCTGACATCTCTTTGAGGCGCGCGTGGAACACGACGCGCCATCGACCCGGGCCTGGTCCTGATCGGACGGCGAGCTACCCATTGGTCGCCGTCCGCAAGCCCGCGCCTATGGTGGCCGGGAATCCGCCTGGGATTCCCGACGCCCAGGGCGTCTCCAGCGGCGGCGGCGGTTAGGGGCGTGAGGGCGCAAACTTTGCCTCTCCCTCACGCGTTCCGCCTCCTCCTTCGCGAGCATTACTGCTTCGCAGAAGGAGGTGACTGCTTCCCATGCCCTCTCGCTCCGTACCATGGCCTGGTCCAGAGCCGGACGCGAGAGGTCACCGCCGCCAATCACCTCCAAGAGGACACGGCGGGGCTCCGCCCAAGCGGGGCAGACCTCCACCGTATGCTCCACCGTGTCCTCCGGGCGATCCACACAGTGGTGACACCCGGGCGTTTCCTCCCGCCTTATACGAAACAGGAACCTCCCGAAGCAACCGTGTCCGGTGAGGACCTGTGTCAGGCGGAAGGTGAGGACGCCGTGGCGCCTCTCTAGCCACTCCTCAAAGAGGGGACTTATCGCCGCAATTGTGGCGTGCCCATAGTACAAGTACCTAACCTCGTCAGTAATTAAATTGGTAACGTGGTAAGTTTGATGACGAACTGCAAGAATACGGCTCGCTGGGTGAGCTAAAGTTTGTTGACAACTTTACCCATGACCCATGAACATCACATTATAGGTACCTAAACATTTTCTTCATGATTTTCCTGAAGAGTACACATATAATTAAAAACCTTGGTAAACAAATACCGTGAACCGACTTCTGTTAATGAATCATCTCAGCTCTGTATTACAATTACAAGGTAGTAGATGTTCTTCCAAATTACACACAGGCATACCAATCACTGCATCTGACAAATTTTAAATGATTTTGGTGTCATTAAATGACGAAAAAACAAACATTTGTTTAACACTAGCTATTCATTACAGTGATCCAAACACATTCAAATACTGTAAACATTAGGTATGTACCTTGCGATTTCTTAGGCAAAAGATAAGAAAATCTTTTGCCTCTCAAATTCGGTAAACTTATATGTATGTACATAGATACCTAAGTACTTACAACCTTAGTCATCTAAAAAACTTATATCAACAAAAAAGTAGTTACAGCACTACACTCGTCTACCTTCAACATGACCACAAATAGAACGTCTTCTTAGATATCGGACGCATTTATTAACCTACAATGAAATATATCAAATATAAAACGTGTCTTGCCTAGGTGTTAGGTACACCTAGGCAAGACACGTACAACAACAACCATATACAACGTACACTTGTGAAACTGTCATACCTGGGAACTCATATACTTAAAATTCCATTAATGGATTTATTTTATTTTAATGGGCATGTAATGATGTAACCGCCCGTATTTTTCTGAATATTCATGAAAAAATATCGAAAATTAACTTTAACAGGGGCCGGGTCTATCTTTAATATTTTTCATTACTTATATTCATTTTTTTATTTTTGAAGTAGCGTTTGTGACCTTGCTTTACATTGTTTGCCAAAATATCTGCGATTTTATTGGCTCGATTTGGATTCTGTTTATCATTTCTAAAAGCTTATGCGTTATTTTACCGGATTAACTAACATATTTATTAAAATTTATAGACTATGAAAAAGAAAACGGAGGTGACGACATTTTTTTCTAAACAACATCATTATTTATTTAAAAAAAAAACAAGTGAAGTCCATAAAGTCTCTCGATCTTTTAACTGTAACTTAATCCGAGGAAGAGCTCTAAAACTCAAATAGTATAATAGTCTAAAAAAATATAGGAAAAGTCAATTAAATATCCCTGTTCTTAGCAGTGAGTACTACAAGATTAAAATAATTATGAGGATGATAAAATAAAAAATAACTCATAAGCTTTTAGAAATAATAAACAGAATCCAAATCGAGCCAATAATATCGGAGATATGGCAAAAAATGTAAAGCAAGATCACAAAGGATACTCAAAAAATAATAATTGTATAAAATATTATAAAATAATAACAATAATAATAAAAGTTAATTCTCGATAATTGTTTATGAATATTCAGAAAAAAAACAGGCGGTCACATGCCCATGGGCGATATTGTATGGTGACAAGTAATTCGATGCCCTTGACTTTTGACAGATATATCTTCTTATTATGTAGGTATATTAAAATAGACGTGACCTCTGAATATATTGACATTTTCAGATAAACTTTTACATATGTAGACATTTTGAAAGATATACAGTTGTGCATATTTTACATGACCCCTAGGACTACACATATATAATAAATAATAATATTTTTTTATGAAAGATCCACTCGTATTTAATTTACAAAAAAATACTTAACTCGAGCTGAGATTACTTATCATGTCCTAATAACATTAAGCCGATCTCAAGCTGATTTGCATATATTAACTTTATATCGGGATCTTCCACCTTTATTTGACATTGACATAAATTTATTTAAAACAGGTTCCATCGTTAATCGAAAGTGAGTCTCACTCAACAAGTATGCAAAAAAGGAGCCTAATACTATACGATTATATTTTTTGTAAAATCAAAACGATTCATTTCTGAAAGTAGCTAGTACCTACTCGATCAGTTGTAAAAAAAAGTAGATATAATATATCTTTATTAATCTTAAAATTTAGGTATATAAGTGCCAAAAGTTTTTGTTAAACTTTTACACATTTTTAATCGACTTAAAAAAAAGGAGGAGGTTCTCAATTCGTCGGAATCTTTTTTTTAAATGTTTGTTCCCGATTACTCGAAGACGGCTGGACCGATTTGGAAAATTCTTTTTTTGTTTGAAAGGGAACTACTACTGGTGGTGGTACTTCCTAGGTCCCATTGTCATCAGGTCAAGATCTGATGATAGGATCCTGGAGAAATCGAGGGAACTCTTCAAATATTACAGGCACAACTATAGCGATTTGTGTATTTTTTATAGTACCTAAGTCTTGGATTTGCTCTAGGAAAGTACCATTTGGTAAAGTGGAACTGATGATGAAGACCACAGATGGCCACCGGAACATCTTAATAATAAGTATTTCAAGGGTTGCGATTCGATTACTTTAATATGGTTGCTAAGCAATTTATGCTGATAACAATGCTTAAGGTGAAGTAAAGCTGATGATGAAGTACCAGGAGAACTCCTCAACAATTAACGCCCATGCATCGGGAAAAGCATTACTTTGTAAAAGGTGATGAGCAGTTGACATAAGGGTATTGTAACTAAGATCTTAAACTGTCAAGGAATATGACAGCCGGGATCAACGGTTTAAAGTCCTTTTCGAGACACGGAGGAGTGTCGATATGTAAAGGATGGTCGCATCCACGGACCGCCGGCGCCGTCGGTGAGCGTAGTTCAACCCTCGGTAGCCCCGTGCGGCTGTTAATACTTAGGCGGCTATACTTTGACAAAAGTCTTTGTATTTTATTTATTTAGGAGACTGTCTCGCGTGTGGTGCTACTGCTGATGGTGAGGTGCCGAGTTCGATTTCTAGGTCAGGCAATGTGTTTAAGTATTAGGTTTTTCTATTAAGAATTTCTCAGAGTTTGGATTTGTACCCGGTCGGTGGGAATAGGGGCGCCCCTTACAACATAGGACTCAAACATATTTGTAGGTATATGTACTAAATAAACCACTGCATAATACAGGCGTGATGTTATATTATTTTATTTATTTAGTGATTTTTTATTAACTTATGATGTATCCATTAAAATACATGACCTAGATATGCGTTGATATTGTTAAACCTATAACTAATATCAGTTACCTGATTTACGAGTAGGCAAGTAGCAGCTAATATGTCGGACAGGTAATCAAATCCGTGTGATTTTAGTCAATAATAATTGTAATACAAAGAGCGCTCGTGGTTAAATGTATTGATTTTGGTGATTGCTTAAATCGATCATAATCAGCCTAGAATGTTCCTACTGCTGGGACACAGGCCTCCTCTCTTCGAGAGGGAGTGGGCTGTGTCCCAGTACGGATTGGTAGATGTCACATGTCTTCAAATGTTTGGTTCAAGCTAGCACATGCCAGTTGCCTCACAATGCTTTCCTTCATCGTTTTAAGAGCAGTGGTGATGAAGCTTAAAGCGATAGATGATCGTAAATTATTAATCTCCCCTGGATGCTTTGAATGTGAGATTACTCTCCCGTTGTTCACGGATGAAGTACTTTCATATACTCACTTAGCAATAGTTAAGTATATGAACTGCCAATCAAAGGGTTCCTTTAGGAGTGTTGGAGAGTATGAACGCTATCATTGGCAGTTCATCGCCGACACGTTTATCTTACAGTACATGCAATAAAATATTTTTTATTTATCGATCAGATCACAATAAATATAGCTTAGACTATAAACAGACTCTAACAAAGCCGGGATTGGTGTTCAAACACTATTATAAAACTAATCTTGTGTCAACGCATTCTACAGAAAGTAAGTATATAATATGCACTTATTTAAAAAGTTAGGATAATAAAACAATTTTGTTTAATAAACGTAGGTTTTTGCAGCGATGAGGAATATTTTTAAGACCAGTAATTCTAAGAAATGTTTTATTAGTAATCCACATGTTTGCCCAGAATCTTGACTCGTAAAACAAGTTAGTGATGTTGTTGGGGGCCCCGTTATACCCACCCGCTACTGCCATCTGTGATTATTATCATTTATAATTACTAATAATATAATTCACACATTATATTGGCAGCTATGTAATATTCAGATGAACAGTTACTAAGCTAAACGTATAAAATTTTCTGACAATGATATGTACGTATACTTCTGTAGGTACCTAATAGTATCTCTCTAAGCTGTTTTATTACATAACTAAATAGATGCATATAAGACCCATATGATGAACGGTTTTCCAGTTATATTTCGTCTTAATGAGTTCGTAAAAGGTTTAAAATAATGCACCTTTCCCTATTAAATAGAGTGATGCTCAGCAAGTGTTTATTGATGTTGAAAAACATTTTAACCCACCTGACCTTGTGTTTTGAGAAACTAAAAGGAACGTGTATTTCCGTGTAAGCGGAAACGGAAATAAAATTAGTTACCTACCAATTTCAGGATGTGTAGTTATGTGTTATAAGAACAAGATAGATAAATAACAGCTACGGTTTTCTAATACAACTGATGGAAAAATTTCCTTTTCGTGCCTACTTGTAAATAACATAGACGAAGAACTTTCACTATTTTATGTTTTCAAAGAACACCTACAGTCACTTTTAAATGTAGATATCATAATTTAAATGTAGGTACGCCAGTTCTATACGTGTATCCTCCAGCATTAGGTAGAGGAAGGTGTGGGTATAATTCAATCAACATTATCTTCCGCTTGGCTGATTGCGTTCGCCGTGGCTAAAACTTCCTGTCTTGAGATTTTATATGAAACATTACATTAAACTGATGACACAAATAATAATATGTATACAAATAATATAAAATATTTCAAGTGTGTTTCTATGTGACCGCTTAGTTCTTCTAAACTACACACTGGATTTTAATGCTGTTTTCACTATCATTCGCTATTTATTCCCGAGGGTTTATGGGTAGGTTTAATATTTAACTTAGATTTCTGTCTCTGTCCTTCTGTCGGTACATTTTTGCATTTTTGAATTTTCGCTAGTTTACATATAAATCAAATTGTTTTCCGAATGAACTGGCAAAATATACCTACTTCGGTATAAATATAATGGTAAATGTTATCTTTTTAAGTAAAACTAGCTGCGCCCCGCGATTTCACCCACATAAGTCTCGATCCCGTGGGAATATCGGTATAAAAGGTATCCTATGTCCTTCTCCAGACTATGGTCTAGGTACCCATGTGCCAATTTTATCCAAATCCGTGCAGCCGTTTTAGCGCAAAAGCGTAACAAACAAACAAACTCACTTTTGCATTTATAATATTATTTAGGAAGTTAGAATTAAGTAAACTGAGATACATTTAGTAGCAACATCTGAAGGGTAACATGGCTAAAGCACGCACAGTTTGACAGGGATACAGATACCATTGTACCTACTTGATCGTTCATTAAGTTCACTAAAATATATTACAAGTTAAGTAATAGATGACAATATTGTCAACTATTACTTAACTTGTAATATATTGTTGGAACGTGTGCTATTTAATCTGCATTCGTTGAAATGCAAAAGAAAGTTATTGAAGGTGATTTACTGGAATCATTAGCAATAGCATCATTATCATTTACGTTATTTCCAGTGGGCATCGAAGGCTTATTAAAAGCTGTGATCTTAGTACAATAGTTTATAACGCCCGGAGGTGTACTACCTATAGGACGGCTGATGTGTCTGAGCTTGCTGGGTGTCGAGTGTGCGCTGCCAGGTTATATAAATACAAATAGGTGAAGAGGGGCAACGGAGACCTCTTGCACTTTCTTGACGGCGAACGTCGCAGCGACCAGTCCTCGCCGAGCATCATGGCTCGACACGCGTGTCTGTGTCTTGGTGTGTTGTTGCTCAGCTGTCTCGGTAACTATTTTTTTTTATTACCAAAATAGATTGCTATACATCTAGAGGATATATTTATTTATTTTACATTAAATATTTAAGTATCCTTTATCGAATTTGCTGGATACATTAATATTACTTGTACCTATTTATTTTTATTTAAATAACTTATCTTTCTTTTATATGTAATTTTTTTGTGCCAGTAAAAAGCCGCGTTTACCTTTATTAAGATGTTATATAACTTTTATTTATTATTTAATCAACCATTTGAAATACGATTTTTTTAGATTGAGTTTTATATTATTTTATAAATGCAAACCTTCCTAAATAATTATTCGCCTATTGCATTTATTTTGGAATGTTAATGGTGATTAAAGTTTATAATATTCTTATTTCGGTTTCACAAAACACAAAAAGGACCATAGTTTGCACCAGGTACCTTACCTTACATTATGAATATAATAATACTTTATTTAAAAAAAATCGAATAACTACGTTTACTTAAGTTAAAGTTCGCTTTAAAGCAACAAAGAAAGAACGCCGGCTACCGACGTGGCTCGTTTACTTCGCTTGACCTCGATTTCTTTTCAACGTTTCAACTTTCAATGCCGACATGGAATAGAGTTGCAATTGACACAGAATATTCTAAACCCAGAACTCCCGTAAAAAACCTTAGCAATTTAGTAACTTAACGTAAATATAACAAAGCTCACAATTACACTTCACAGCTCTGAAAGGCATTATTAACTAATCACTTAATTAAGCTTTCATTATTCGTATTGCATACCTACAAGTGAACAACATGGCGTATTCAAAGTGAATTAAAAAACTATATATGCCTAGTTACTGCAATTAATGAGCACGGCATGTATCTATATATACCTACATGTACTGCACTGCAATGAAACTGCAGGTACTACATTCCTTTACCCGCTGTGTTGTAATAGCGGCTTACGTTAAGTGGTGTTACCTAATGAGCACATTAAGACTGTAGAGTTGGTACTCTGTTTCTAGCTCAAAATATTGGATAGGTACTTGATTATATAAGTTCCAGTTGTTAACCCCGTAACAATCAGTGGCTGACGTATTTTTTGCTGCAGTGAATGGCGAGACGCGGGTTAAGCGGCAGGAGGATGATGGAGGAGATGATGCCACCCCTGAACAGTTGTGCGATGGTCGCCCGGCTGACGAATATTTCCGTCTTTCCACCGAAGGAGACTGCCGCGATGTAGTCAGGTAGGTTTTGCACAACTACGGCTTAGCATACTTCACTTGTTATAACGACTTAATATACCCACGCCACGTTGTGAATGTTGTGTTATAGTAGTTTCGAAATATTACTGAGTTGCAATGTTATTCTGTCGTCATAACTTTGTCATGTTTCTATCAAAGTTAGAGAAAACTGGTTGGTAACCGAACCAGTTCCATGAATCAGTCAGTCGTAATGAAAGCTTGCAAGGTTAGCTTTATGGGTATAATAGGTACACTAAGTACTGATATTATTAACGACATACCTACCATACATGATACCAGAATGATAGTTGACTACTTCCAAATATTCACATGAAGGTAGGTACTTACTTAATTTATTAAACCGTTGTTTGCCGTTTGATTTATTTATGGAAGCTGTTTAGTATGCAGTAAGCCATGGCTGATATTCCAGTCTGTGCACAGAACGGTCACCCTCGTGCCGTGAATATTTGAATTACCTAATATTAAACTTGTACGACGTCAAAGCTTAGGTGCACGAACAACTATACTTTTTTTATATACTGATGAGTGATGACTAAAGTTTCAGCATTACCTACATATTAGTATCTGTTTTGACAAAGCTACTTGCCATGTTCTAGCATGTATAAGTTATAATAATATACAAGGTGGTGACGACAATACGACAAAAAATTAAACTCCGTATATCTAATGACGTTCTCGGTCTACATACAAAAAAATAATCAAATATATCCAATAGTTTAGTTACGATAGCAAGTCAAAGATCGGCAAACTTACCCTATAGTCGGCCCATCACTACTATTTAGTTTGTTTGAAAAAATGACTTTTTTTATTTCGATGTTAGGATTTATTTGATAGTTCCAAAATACTCTTATGCATTAGTATTGCCAGTGTTTTCATTTATTGTATTGTCGTCTCCACATTGTATACTTATGCTAATATTCGTTAATAGCATTATATTTATGTTATAACCAAACCAAAGCGGTCGTCGCGCAAACATGCGACGAGACGGTCGCGATTATTTTGTTCGGCGAACTCAAGCGCATGGTCGCGCAGTTAGTGACATGAATGCGGCGATCGTGTATTCGCGCGACCGATCGTTTTGGTAAGGACACAGGTTAACGCTTATGAAAGAAAGTAGCACCTACCCCAAAA
The DNA here is from genome assembly GCA_947363905.1 of Lithophane semibrunnea. Lineage (NCBI taxonomy): Eukaryota > Metazoa > Arthropoda > Insecta > Lepidoptera > Noctuidae > Lithophane > Lithophane semibrunnea. Next base: position 9,178,479 of record OX376189.1, read on the forward strand.
CAAGTAAGTTCCTAAGAATTATGCTTTGCATATCTGCATAAATGTGTACTTTACCTACATGTAAAGCTACGTACACATTTGTGACATTTCAATGGACGATATACCGGACTGTGAAATTTTTTATAAACGCATGCAAAAGTAGTAACAATCTATGTCACACAGCGATCCATTCCGAGGTCTCCTGACGCATGATCCATGGTATGAGTACATTGAACGTAACTAGGAGATAGTGTTACCATGACTTTTCACTGAGTAGGGTCCGTTGAAATATCACTAATGTGGACGATGCTTATCAGACCTTTATTAATACATTCTTGTTGATTTCATTTGGCTGCAGAACTGCGTGTATATGTTATTAATGTCGGTATAAGGTTTACCCACATAATAAGTGTATCTGGGCAGAGTTTGCTAAGAGAATCGCTGTGTACAGGTGCGACCAGGGCGGTGAGAACGGCGTTACTCGGCTCGCCTCAGTGCGCTGCCCCGGCGGTCTCGCCTTCGATATCGACCGTCAAACTTGTGATTGGAAAACACATGTTAAGAATTGCGATAAAGTAGAAAGTAAGTTCCGCCGCATGGCGGAAGTGGACGTGCGGAGGGCTAAGCTTCCGTTATGGACCCGGTCCAGTGTCGCAAGCCGGAGTACCTGTTAGCCTTCCGAATGCCCACTTCCTGCTATTATGCATTTAATTAAATGTCACATTTCTTGTCAACGCAGGTGCACTAGGTCAGGTCTTAAACAAATCACTTGCCCGTCTGGACTGGCTTTCGATCTTGATAAACAAACCTGCGACTGGAAGGGTAAAGTGGCCAACTGTGACAAACTTGAGAGTAAGTGCCGAAATGAAGCTATTGGCGCGTAGCGAGCAACTAGGCTTGGGTGAAGGGGCCGCGTCGCACTGTAGTTAAGGTGTATTGCATGAGGCCCCGGACAGAGGGAGCGGCCGCCGTGGACCGACCCGATTATTACTCATTAACATTATTTCTACAACAAAAATAAAGTACACCAAACACAGACTATTAACATTTGTACACACTTCAATGTAATTATGGACATGTAACACGTTGCACAAACACACATAATTACCTTTTACTTACGCACTACATTAAACAAATAAGTACCTAATTATCACCAATTAAAAATGAAATACATAGTTTTCCATCTATCTGTATTGATAATTTAAACGAAACATAATATCAAAATATTTTAAAAAGGACTTAAGGTACTTCCCAAATCTCTGAGATCACAAATTATAAAATATAAGTAAACCACTGAACTCAAATCTGCCGAAAGTTGAAAAAAAAAACAGTGCACAAAGAAATTGTATAAATCTGGACAGTCTCAATAAAAGTTAGTTATTTAGCTGAAAAACAAATAAGAATTTATTGTTATAATATACACTCTACATTTCTACTGCGTATTTCTTCAAAACTTGCTACTCGTAACTTATGGCTTAAGCTTCATTACCATGACACTGACTAACGACAATATGTACAAAATATTCTTTTTCGTGGAGGGAACCTAATTATTACTAACCATTAAATAGTGTTCACAACATTAACTTAGCTACGTATGTATTATACACCAAATCTGCTTTAACCGAAGTAATTTGCTATACTTATAACAATAAGGTATTTCTGAAATTTACTTGCCATTTGAAATATATATCTCATTTCAAACGCTAGAATAGCATGTAAATATATTTTGTAATGGATATTTTATTACTGTACTAAATACAATATTCATGGAATTTAAGCACTAAAATAAATTCGGCGTCAGTTAAAATATATTTTAATGCTAGTCTATTCCAATATTTTAATTAAATAAACGTTGGTTGGAAGGGAAATTCATCAATCCCGATGATTTCTTTCATCTAAATAAAAATTCTTCTTAATACACCATAACATCTTGGACTCATAATACGATACCAATATTTCTTATCCTTTTTACAGTTTAATCATCTAATAAATCTGTGACTGTTTCATAACCATTTAAATATAATTGACAATAAATACCAACCTACTTATTTATCAGCTATCCTATTCCCTACTTTTTTGTCTTCTGTTTAACTTGATCATTGTTTCATGCTTGATTTCCTTCTATTTTCTTATTGACCCTTGAACACTGTTACAATGAAAACACAAACGAAGTATTTATGTAAGTGGCACCTGCGTATGTGTATAAGCGATACACCAAAAAACCTCCAAACTAAATAAAAACATGCGAATTCGTTAGATTTATTATATTCTGTATTTCAGAACCCAGGAAAATTTTGCCAATCCTGAAAACGGATGAGCCCATCTGCCCTGAAGGAAAATTAGCCTGCGGAAGTGGCGACTGTATAGAAAAGGAACTGTTCTGTAACGGAAAACCTGACTGCAAGGATGAGTCTGACGAAAATGCTTGCAGTAAGTATATATATACGGGATTAAAATAAAAATAGCAGAATAACATCTTATTTTTGAGACAAATATGAACTTTACTTTTCTTTACAGCGGTCGACGTGGATCCCAACAGAGCCCCTGACTGCGATCCCAACCAGTGTGCACTTCCCGATTGTTTCTGCTCGGCAGACGGAACTCGTATCCCAGGAGGAATTGAGGTTAACCAAGTCCCTCAAATGATAACAATTACTTTCAATGGTGCCGTAAATGTTGACAACATTGACTTATATGAACAAATATTTAACGGTCAACGCCAAAATCCTAATGGTTGCCAGATTCGTGGTACATTCTTCGTGTCTCACAAATACACTAACTACGCTGCCGTTCAGGAGTTACACCGTAAAGGTCACGAAATCTCCGTATTTTCTATTACTCACAAGGATGATCCAAATTACTGGAGCAGTGGAAGCTACGACGACTGGCTAGCTGAAATGGCTGGAGCGCGATTGATCGTAGAACGGTTTGCTAACATAACTGACTCGTCAATCATTGGCGTCCGCGCACCTTATCTGCGTGTTGGTGGAAACAGGCAATTCGAAATGATGGCCGACCAGTACTTTGTTTACGATGCGTCGATTACCGCTCCCCTTAATCGTGTTCCCATCTGGCCATACACACTTTACTTCCGTATGCCCCACAAATGTAATGGTAACGCTCACAACTGCCCATCAAGAAGCCACCCGGTTTGGGAAATGGTAATGAACGAACTGGACAGAAGAGACGACCCAACTTTCGATGAATCTCTTCCCGGTTGTCATGTGGTCGACTCTTGCTCTAACATCCAAACCGGAGACCAGTTTGCACGTCTTCTGCGTCACAACTTCAACCGCCACTACAGTACCAACCGTGCTCCGCTAGGTTTCCACTTCCACGCTTCATGGCTCAAATCCAAGAAAGAGTTCAGAGATGAGCTCATTAAATTTATAGAAGAGATGCTGGAAAAGAACGACGTTTACTTCACTTCTCTCATTCAAGTAATCCAGTGGATGCAGAACCCCACAGAGTTGACGTCACTCAGAGATTTCCAAGAGTGGAAACAAGACAAATGTGACGTGAAAGGTCAACCTTTCTGCTCTTTACCAAATGCATGCCCCCTTACAACTCGCGAGTTACCAGGGGAGACTCTCCGTCTTTTCACTTGCATGGAATGCCCCAACAACTATCCATGGATTCTAGACCCCACGGGTGAAGGCTTCAATGTTAAGAAGTGATCTCTTTAAGATAAATTAAAAGACTGTACACATGTAAATAATACTCAATAATGTTAATAATAATTACAGTAATTATTATGAATGTGGCAAGGCGTCATCTTGCAGTGAAAATTGTTTTTATTAGATATATTAAATACCCACAAGTGAAAAAGTGACTACCGCTCAAATACCTAATACCTACTGCCGTTACTGGTTCTTTAACAAATATAGGTAAAAACTGACTTTTCATAGTAATTTAGGTTATTACCTGCATATGGACAATAAATTTTTAATTTTACGTAAGTAATCTTATTTTATTTGGTCGTCAAACCCTTCCCCGTCCCTACAAACCCCTATCAACACACCTAGATAAAGTGAAATTTTAACAGCGATAACGATAATGGAAAAGTCAAAAATGTATTTAATTGACTTGTGCAACAGAAATAGTACATTACTGTCGCGGCCTGCAACTGGCACATTGATGGACGATCGTGAAAATGTGGTCCGAGGCGAAGCCGAGGCACACATACGTGAGTCCATCAATGCCTGGCTGCGGCCAAGGCTTGTTTAATATTTTTCTCAAACCATGTGCGGAAATTCGAACTGAGTAAATAAGTTATAAATTCCAGAATCAATGACGGACAACGATAATTTTTCACGCGCCACTATGTTAATTTATTTCTTCTATATTGTAAACAGCTCTATTTGCAAGCCAAATCTTGGTTATCTCTTGTACCTCAATATATATATATAAAATAAGAAATACTCTTACCACTAATCTGATCACATTAACCGAATGAACGAAATGAACTGTAATCTGTCACTTATCGTCGCCATTAAATCGAAAATGTAACCGGAACTACAAATAATATTTATTTTTATTCAATTTTAAATATAGGCTTTGATTGACTTCGGACTATTACCTTAAATCTAGTTTGAATAAATGAAGGATACTTTAAAATATGGATTGGCTGTAATCGATTAGGGCATAAATGGTCATCGTCATTTAAATAAAATTTTTGTTATGTTACCTCCTTGCTTCCCATGTGTTGAGTAAAAAGGTCCATTTTTAAATAACACGACATTTATATGAGTTTACATAGCAATTTATTTGGCCGCTAAACACGATATTGATTTTCATAGTAACATTGCCGGCCGCATCGTCACTTGTTTTTGAGCAGTACAGCAATTTCGATATAACTAGAAGAAAGAAGGTTGTCAAAATAATGCTCTTTCCAAGCATGTTTGAGAAAAGATTATAGTAAGTAATCCCGTTGAAAATCGTTACAGAAATACGAAATGCTTTGAAAGCACTTTTAAAATCGATTGCCACTGGTTTAGGCTCTCTGGAATAGAGAAGTTCCAAAAATGTAGGTATTAGGTACATACTTAGCGTGCTTCAATTTATCTAAATAAGTAGGTACCTCCTTGCATAAAATTGTCAGATAGAACCTGAGATGATTGATTTACCTTCTGAATAATAATCGCTTTATCCAGACACGCGGTGACAGGGCATTGTGTCAAGCCAAGTTCGGTAGGACCGTATCTTACACGAACGATTTCGAGCACAAATCGATGACGAAATCAAAAACTAAGTAGAACTAGAAAGTTGCAATTTTATTTGCTTGTTAACGTCCCCCCAATCTCAATCATTCAATCAAATACTTAGGTAGGTACACAATTTCATAAAATATGTAAATTTTACAGTTCTTGATTTGCTCTCCAAAAATCACTATTTTTATCACTGATTCAGTTAGTCACTGAGTCACTCATCAGAAACCTAAACCACACTTCCAGCTGCCTTAGAAACTTGGGAAAGGTATAAAGATAGGATATTATAGGGCGTATCAAAGGAAAAACAAATGGAAAACTGAAAATAGAAGGAGGCCACCAACTCGTCTGTATTTTATGTTCCCGTATAACTCAGACATCTTGTATCACTGTTTTGGCATGGCTTTTCAGGGCACTATCTGCCTCTCAAAATTAAAAAACCACCACTCCACTTTCATACTAAATAGTCCATCGCAATCATCGTCTCATTCATCAAAGAAATGATGAATGGACTGTGTTAAAGATGATATGGCTGGGAAGGGAGTGACTACCGCAGAAACGACTAAGTACCTGAGCGACCGAGCTCTGCTCGGGTGAAAATAGAGAAAACGAATTTTCCCAGATAAGACACCTAGCTAGATCAGTTTTTTCGAAATCGAAATTGTTAGATCCGTTTTCGAGAACTATATAGATTATCAATTATCAATATATGTATTTTAAACAAATATTGCTCATTTAATAGAACTACAGCAGGGCAGAGAAGTAGGTGTGGAAGAAAAAGACATGTTGCGCCGACCCTAAATAAATCGGAATGAATGGAAGTTGGCAGCACTGCATGTACAAAACCAATAATGCCGGCCCCACTTCAAACCAAGCTTTTACAAAAGCCTTTCAAGGTATTTTTTGAAAGAAACCGCCACTTTGTTAGTCTGACTACAGAACCAGAACTTGAAACTTCTTAGACTTATTGTGAAGAATATTTAATAATATTTGTTATAAATAAAATTCACTATACAATCCAATCGTATTCTTATTTTGTTTTCCAAAGATTGTTAGAACAGTTATATTTTTCTCGTTACTATGGTAATACAACCAGTCATAAAGACCTTTAAGGAGTATGCATAAGTAGTACAATCTTTACACTTATATGTACATTTTTCGCCATCATTAGCGCCGGCAGGATTACTTTTGCATATTCTTAAAATAGAATGAAGCTCTTTAGTCCCTAGAGTGCGTTTCATCAATTAGTTCATGCCGTAATGTTGGCTGTGCGGGGTGCGAAGAATCCCCGGAAGAGATCCGGCTACCAAAAACACCGAAAACTGGACCTGGCAACATATTATATTATATATATACGCGTGTTGCGTACACTCCGGACCGACGAGAAGATCACTGAACTGGAGGGGGAATTGAGCAGGTTAAGACGGGGTATAGTAGGATTATCTGAAGTCCGAAGAGAGGGTGAGGACTCGATAATCCTCAAATCGCAACGTGTTGAAGATCGAGAGTGTGACGACCAGGGCTGCGTACCTTTTATTCAGAATATCAGTAAGATATTCGTTGAAGGTCATACAGGTTTACGCCCCGACCTCGTCACACCCCGATGATGAGATGGAGACCAAGTATGAGGATATCTCCAGAGCCATGCATGGCTCTAAAACCCACTTCACCGATGTCCTGGGGGAATTCAACGCTAAACTGGGGAAACGAAACGATGATGAGCTGCGAGTGGGGCAATTTGGAGTTGGACGTCGGCCACCTACTGGTCAGTTTTATGGAGAAGAAAGGCCTATTTATGATGAATTCCTTCTTCAGAAAGCGTGAACATAGAAAGTCAACATAGGAGAGCCCTGATGGTGCAAAAAAAAATTAGATTAACTTCATTATGTCGACGAAGAAGCAAATATTCAATGATGTCTCCGTGATCAAGGCACAATGAATTTAAATATTAAGCTGGAAAGATCTCGACTAATGAAGTCTACGCTCCGTCTAGCACCGATCCAAATCCAAAACCCCGAGAGCTTTCAACATGAACTTCAGAATCGTTTCGAGTGCCTAGGGAGTACCGTGGATGATTATAACGATGGGTTCGTGAAAACTGTCCATACGGTTGGGTCTAAGATCTTCAAGACCCGTCGTACAAACCGAAACATGAAGCTCTCTGATGCTACTTTACAGCTCATGGAGGAGAGGCGTGAGATGGTCCTGCAGTCTTCAGACAATGCGCTCAAATACCGGCGGCTCAATAGACAGATCTCTAAGTCCTTGAAAAGCGACAATCGCCACTATAATACGAACCGTATTTAGGACGCGATAGAGCGGAAGAAGGGCTCCAAGGTTTTTGCAAGAGATCTGTCTATTGGGTAGGGCCAGCTTGCCAAACTGAAGACCGATGATGGCAGGATCGTATCCGCAAAACATGAACTATTGAGAGAGATCGAGAGTTTCTATGGACAGTTATACACGTCAACCAGTAAACCCCGTAAACGCTACTATGTCAGTCCGACGCCAGGACCAGACCTCGAAACCTATCCTTCTGCAGCGAGGGGTGAAACAGGGAGACGTTATCTCTCCGAAACTGTTCACCGCTGCACCGGAGAATGTCTTCAAGGTTCTGGACTGGAGAGGGGTTGGCATCAACATCAATGGCGAGTACATCACTCACCTTCGGTTTGCCGATGATATAGTAGTCATGGCTGAGACTATGGAGGACCTGAGTAGAGCTTCCGAAAGAGTATGGGTCTTAAAGTGAACATGGACAAAACGAAGGTCATGTCGAATGCCCACCCTCATGAAGTTCGGAGTCTCTACGCTTGAAGTTGTAGGTTCTACAATTACGTTTACCTAGGACAACCTGTCCAATTAGATAGGTCCAACTTCGAGAAGGAAGTCAATCGTCGAATCCGACTCGGCTGGGCGGCGTTCGGGAAGCTGCGTGTCGTATTTGTTTTGTGAATATTTACAAAAAAATATTCTGTTTGTCGATGGGTGTCTGGATTATGAAGTTTTTAAATATTGTTATTGTAATTTCTTTAATTAATTAATTTAAATTAATTCTCTACACAGGCGATGATATTCACCATATTCAAGTTTTTTTTAATTATTTCATGAACCCACATCCGTTTACACCCACACCCATTTTCGTTCGTAGTAGAAATAATAACTTATTCGCCCGAGTCCGAATCACCCGACATTTTCAATCACACTGCGACCGCGCTGCCGCCTGGCTATGTACGTCCGCGCCCGAACCGCTGCCGTCCAGCCGCGAGCCAATTTGACAATGAAATTTTGAGTAAGCTTCCCCCACATAGTGGGTGATAAACGTGCTTACTTAAAGTACGCGGTCTTTAAGTTCGCGACCTTACTCGGAATTTCATTGTCAACGCGGCTCGCGGCTCGTGGCTCGCGGCGGTGACAGACGTCGAGCCAAGTCGGGCTACGAGCAAAATTTCAAACCTGTTAGATCGCCGACACTTACTCGGCGGTTTTTAAGTCCGCGTACTTAGCATGACACACGGGCGAGTAAGCTTGCCGAGCCATAAGTACGCGGACTAGCTCACCCGTTTAAGGTCGCGAACTTAAAGACCGCGTACTTTAAGTACACACGTCTGTTACCGACGGCAAGCCGGGTAAGATCGCGAACTTAAAAACCGCGTACTTTATGTACGCACGTTTATCACCCACTCAACGATGAAAAAACTTCTATAAATTCGTATCAGAGGGGCTATTCCCGTAAGATTCGCAATCTGTCAAAAACACAATCAATTTAAAAACATTTACGAGAATTTAACTTTATTTGACATTAAAAGAAGGCCACTTTTAATGTCGCGAATCATATTTTGATCAATATACAACCTGACAGAGCAAAAAAAGTAAGAAAATTTTAATTTCGCGGGCTTTATCTGCGGATCCACCAACGCAAAACCATAGAGAATGGTATCACACTATGGTAACCCTGGGGAACAAACCACAACGACAACTAGCGTCATGATTGGTCAATTATTACATTCTTGGATTTGTCCAATTGCAATTCTAGATTTCAATCACTTAATGTTTTTTGGCAAATGAGAGAACGCGGCGTGTAATCTCAGCTTTTTTTTTTTGCCAATTTGTCAAGTGCCTCGAGGATGAGAATTTATGACTGATGGATATTTCGGCGCTCGAATGACGTTGACAGAGTGTCGCTAGTGGCAAACATTTAGTGCAAATGTATTGAAAAATAACATAGCGGCATAAGTTCCGATTTTTGCCACGCACCAAAAGAGCCTTGTCTAATCAAAGTTTGATATAATGTAAAATCTTCGTCGTTTGATTCTTTTGGATTGACACTTGACGACTTGACAGTGGGATTGACGGATTGCGGGTGGTTAAACTTAGTATCAGTGTTGTTAAACTTAACTTATCTCAAGAAGGAAACAAACGAATTGTGGTAACAAAGTTATTTGGTACATACGTGAATGACAACATGTCATCTCAATTAATTGATAAATTTAAGCAATTAGATGCTTATGCGAAGACACTAGAGGACTTTAGAATAAAAACCACCACCGGCGCAGCAAGTAAAACATTCATAAACTCTTTAATTTCCTGATAAATTCCGTTATTTATAAAGTACTAATTGAAATGTATTCACATTGCAGTTACTGTAACCGGTGGACTGATTATGGTGTTATTATTCCTCTCTGAACTATATACTTATATGTCCCCTAATATTTCGGAGGAATTGTTCGTAGACACTTCAAGAGGCCATAAACTACGAATTAATTTAGATATCATTGTTCCATCTATCTCGTGTAATTGTAAGTACTTACTTATCTTTAATTGCACTCAGCATTCTCTTATTGCTTGTTTTAAATTTTTATAAAACAAGAAAAATGCAAGATTATAAATTAGTTAAAATAAGCCGTGGCAGCTAATAGATGACCAGTCCCAACTGACGGCACCCATTCACAAACATGAATTAGCAACCAATACCTACAGAGCCCAGTCCAGTCGAATGCAATTTCATTTAATTACTATTGTATTTTGGGATTGTGGACATACCCACATATTTGTAGGTATGTCTACATTGTACTTCTACAATTGAGTTGAAATACAAATATTAATTCAAATTGAAACTTATTGCTTTGGAATTTAACTGTGAATACTTTTTAGTTAGCAATCTTATTTAAAAAAAAAAACTTCCAATTTACTCGCAATCAGTTAGTCAACCCTGAGCAGATGTGGAGTAGGCTTGTAGAGTAATTTCTTCATTAAGAATTCTCTTAGCATTCGACTTGCAAGGCATTTCTGAATTTTTTATTAATGAATCAACCATTCAAGATAATGGGTTATTATCTTGAAGAGTGAATTCATTGAATGCCAATTGATTAACTCTGAAGGCCTGTTTAATTGATAGTACTTATATTTATAGCAGGACTTTAAAAAAATGCGAAAGTGCCGAAATTGTAAAGTAAAAATTGTTGTAGACAGGCAAAGTAGATACACTCCTCCCAGATTTTTTAAAAATAAGTATATTTTGTGTTCTTCTTCAGACTTAGTACTTGATGCTATGGACTCATCGGGGGAACAGCATCTGCAAATGGAACAAAATATCCATAAGAGGAGACTAGACTTGAATGGTAATCCTATAGAAGAACCAAAAAAGCAAGAAATTGCAACTTCAACCACTGTAAGATCCTGAATTAATTAATTTATTATTTTAAAATTCACTTGGTGCAGTCATACTATCTCTGTAGATATTCCAAAATATACAGAGGAACATTGACGGCCTGGACAACCCAGATTCCCAAAAGAATAAGTGCAAGCAATCTGTGTGGCTGTCCTTAACACTGAGCCCAAATGTACCAAACCCGTTACTCTCATATGGGTGGATTAATCTAATGTGTATGTAATGGTCAGTGCACACTGACAATTAAATGCTTGAGCAGTTTACATTCATTTAACCTACTAATATTATAAACACTAAAGTTTGTGAGGATGGATGGATCATGGATGGATGTTTGTGACTCCTTCTCACTAAAACTACTGAACGGATTTGGGTGTGATTTAGCACACAGATAGTTTATAACTTGGATACGACACATAGGATACTTTTTATCCCAATATTTCCACGGGATCGGGACTTTTGCGGATGAAACCGCGGGCCCCGCTAAATCTTAAAAAATATAACTTGAAGACCCCGGCGACAGATGAATTCTCCATACAAACGTAATACCAAAATCATTTGCAATTTGAGCATATTTCCACCATAATGTGTTATTTATCTAGGTTCCTAGATCCTTGAAAAAACTAAAATGAAGTTGTAGCGAATTGAATTTCGCACATTTTTACAGCGTAAATGACATGTTTTCATATTGTTTTTTCTGTATTATAAACAACAATACTTGAAATATTGTTTCAGCAGAAACATAGCCTATATTATCAAGTTACAAATTATCGAAAAAAAATTGGAAAAAAAAAGTTTTCATTCTTCATTTTTGGTATTACGGAACACATCCAAATTTATCATAAATTTTCAATAGCGAGTAGTGCTATCGCGTCAAGCAAATGGCATTTCTATGAAAATGTGTGCGTCGTTGTACAGTTCACGGTAGCTGTGTGTATCGCTCCGACAGGCACACTAGCGCAACATTTGTAGCACTCGATTAGAGATGGGTTGTAACAGGTGAAACACGATATCTGTGATCACTGTGACTGTGACAAAAAAATAACAGATCCAAATATCTGTTATTAAATCACAGCCTGTGATTTTTGATAAATACGTATCTCAATCCAATATCATCTTTATTTCTTTTGATTTAAAGTCGAAAATCGTATCTATCTGTTATAAAATCACAGCCTGTGATTTTTGTACAGACGATAAATACATATTGACTCAATTAAATATCTTCTTTATTTCTTTTCGTTAAAGTCGAAAATCGTATCCAAAGTTTTAACAGTAACAGTCTTGAGGATCTGTGATTTTAAGTAACAGATATTTTTTATCGTTAGGTGCTATCTGCTATTTTATAATATCTGTGATTTCTATCTGTGACGATAAATACGCCTCACTCCTACACTCGATTCGTAGTTGAGATCGATGCTCCGCCGGGCCCTTAACCTCCAAGACACCGGGTGGCCCACGCGTAAATAAAAAAATACGGTACAATACATCCCCAGTAGGTACAACATTTTAAACGAGATATTAACATTTTTAGGGGTCCGTACAAAACGGTGCCAACGGGACCCTATTATGGCCTCCGCTGTCCGTCTGTCCGTCTGCCGCCTTTCACAGGGATGTATCTTTTGAACCGTAATAGGGAGGCAATTGAAAATTTCAGTGTAGTAGTGTGAAAGTTTCAATACGCATTAGAAGAGAACCGCACACTAAAAATAGCCAAGCAAGGAATAGTTTGTTTTGAATTTTCGTTCTTCTCAATATTATTAATTATAATTACTTATATCAAATCAATTGTTTCTTTTTCAAAAATAATAATTGTTTACTTTATTTTATTTTTATTATTTGTTGTTATAGCAGCCAGCCATAGTACACAATCTGTGAAAATTTCTATCTATCTAATAGGTTCATGAGATATAGCCCTCCGACAGACGGACCGATGAACGGACATCGGAGGCTTAGTAATAGGGTTCCGTTTGGCACCCTTCGGGTACGGAACCCTAAAAAAGATACGATCGAACTGACAATCAAAATAAAATAGAACCCAAATAAAACTGAAATCATTCTTCGAGGTGCTTTCCCTGCGTAAAAAAATGAGATCGATGATTTACTATAATTTTTCTCGTTGAGTGTGTTGTAACGTAATTAATCGAATAAATTGTATTTTATTGTAGGTAAAACAAAACACTTCTGAAGTCGCAATAATAACATGTGGAAGTTGTTATGGAGCCGCACTTAATGAATCTCAGTAAGTTATTAATCCATCAATCAATCAAAGGTGATTCTGTACCTACACTTCACTTCGTTTCAAATAAACCAACATGGGCACATCAGTAGCTAGGTACTCACGGCTACACATCAAGCTATCTATACATTTCCAGTTTATGCTGATTTCGCATTGCATAGGATTTCCGTACAATGTGAGGTCAGCTTATACTGGAAATGTATAGCTTGATGTATAGCCGTGTGTAGACGGTACCAATTGGTCGTTTCCTATGGAGAAAAGCTCGGACGAAAATCCACGGTTACATACAGTGTTAATAAGAATGGATGAGGTCAACAAGTCAGGAGAAAATGCATAGCAAGCGAGTGAGAACATTGCAGGCCTGTTTCGATTTTCTGTATTCACAAAATAGAAGAGTCAATATAAAAGATTACTAAATAAACAACCTATTTACTCAATTACGAAAACTTGTATATTGGGTGTAAACATTGGGTTACGGTTATTTTTGTTCATTTCAATTTAAACTACACATGACGCGGCTTGTGATTTGCAAAAGCTATAGCGGCTATACCTCTAAAGCTTATATTTTTATGTAACAGGTGTTGTAATACATGTGATGAGGTTAAAGAAGCATACAGATTAAGAAGGTGGGCCTTACCTGATTTATCTACCATAGAACAATGTAAAAACGATGACTCCATTGAAAAAACGAATTTGGCTCTCAAAGAGGGCTGTCAAATCTATGGGTACATGGAAGTCAACAGGGTATGTATCCAAATAATATTATAAAATAATGCAAAAGTGAGCTTGTTTGTTACGTTTTCACGCTTAAACGGCTGAACGGATTTGGATGAAATGACACATGGGCGTGCGGCATACATGGAAGTTTCTGCGAAAGTTCACTACTCCCGTAACTAATATTTCTAGTAACTAAGTGGTGAATTTGTATGTATATTTGTACTTCAACAGAATCAAAACTGACTCGGCTGCCTCGTTGGTCTTGTGGTGGCAAGGTATACTGATGAGCGTGGGGTCTTGGGTTCGGCCTTCAGAATGTAATTAGGTTTTCCCACAGAAAAGCACGAAAACTGTGCGGGGAGAACACTCAGTGCGAGACTCACGCTTCGCACATACGCATAACAAATAATCGGTCGTTGCCGCCTAATTCAAAATTATTCTGCGACGTTGGGAAACAACTGAACTTGTGAAAGATCATCGTGTCGATTTAAAATATTGTCGAAGTACAGCATGTCGGAGTAGAGTATGTCGAAATTGAATCATATCGAACTAGCATTATTGTCCAAGTATTATGTCGTCGAAGTCACATCATTTCGTAGTTAAGTCATATCGAAGAAACGTTTTGTCGGAGTAGAGTAGTGTCGGACTTAAGGCATGTCGAACTAAAGTATTGTTAGTAATGGCATCAAACAATCGAAGAAACGTTTTGTCGGAGTAGAGTAGTGTCGGACTTAAGGCATGTCGAACTAAACTAAAGTATAGTTCCGTAATGTCGAAGTAAAATCATGTCGTAGTACCGTTTGTTGAAGTTCAGTTAGGTATTCATTGAAACAATTTCGTGTAGTTGTTGTGTTACTCCTTTGCCACGACATACACGAAGCGACACGCGTTTTGCGACAGCTACTGTAGGGAAAACAACTGAAAGAAGTTCCAAATCCTGAGTACAGATTGGTGAACACATTTGTACATTTCAAGATGCGCATGAAATATAACACAAATGAGCCGTCCGTCATGTTACGTTTCACCAATCTGTACCCCGCATTACATTGTAAATAGTAACAAGCGGAAAACGCACAAGCGGTGGCAAACCGCTCTAAATCCCTCTCCCAAGGAGCGTCGCTATAGATTTAGCAACATATTCACTCACTCATTCAAATAATGCTTGACATGCTTGATTGACATTAAATCAGGTAGACTGTTCAGTTTACATTTAAAAAAAAGTTTTAACAAAAAAATTAAAGCGACGAAAAAATAAACAGAAAAGGAAAATAAAAAACCTGTTCGTCTAACCAAGCTCCTAAATTAACGTAAGTAACTAATTTTAAATCGGCGCCAAACAAACAAACGAACAAATTAATTACGTTTACCGTAAAATGGTCGAGGCCCCTTTTCTTTCGTTCCCAAGATCTACCCAATAAATCTATCTTACTAAACATGCCTTGACACGACATACCTACTACCTATAGGCGTAGCCTGAAATAAATGATATAATAATAATAGTGAAATAATATAAATGCGCGGTGGCAGAATATTGAAAAGCATATACTTATATTTGAAAAAAGGTTTTATTTTGTACCATAAGGTGTTAATTTTTTTTACAAAACTAATGTTCTTCGGCTTTTTGCTTTACAGAAGTCCTCTAGTAAGGATTTGTAATTGATTTTTGCAGCTAAATCTGCTTCGTTTGAGAGTATTGCTTATGCAGACGACTCGGTCCTGCTTCATACTGTCTAAGTAGTTTTTTATAATTTTTAACTGAAAAACTTCTTTATGATGTAGTCTTAATAGCACTTACAGTGAAATGACGGATGTGAGCGAGACAACGAGACTCAAACAAAGATCGGGGAATACCCAGTTCATAGATCTCCACTCCAGCTCACATGTGATATGTATTTCAGTAGATAGTCACACGCGCCAAGTTTAAATAAGCGAAAGGCTACGGAAGGCACCGTAGCCTTTCGCTATAAAGCGTAAAACTAGGAGTTACGTTTTGTTGTTATTTCAGGATCAAGAAAGTGACGAGTGTAGCCAATATTTTTTAGGTTTTTATTTAATTTAAAAATAAACGGGGATTTTAAGTCTGGTGGCAACGCATTTAAAGAGGCCTCGCGAGGCCCCTTTAAGTGCGAGGGCCCACTTCGCCCACGCCTAGCTACGCCACTGAATGGTATCTTAACTATCGTTGATTGTTATACATTAAAAATATACATACGCGTCGACTTGGGAACTTCCTCCTTTTTTCCCCCAGTTAACAATTATGTTTATATTGTATTCCAGGTTGGAGGAAGTTTTCATATAGCTCCAGGAAAAAGTTTTACAATTAATCATGTACATGTCCATGATGTACAGCCATATTCATCATCAGTGTTTAATACAACTCATATTATTAAACATTTATCTTTTGGGACAGATATTGAAGGTACAAACACAGCACCTTTAGATGGAATTAATGGTGTGGCGAAAGAAGGTAATGGATAATTATTATTATTAATTCTTAGATATTTATTATATAAAATAAATTTGTATAATAAATGAATTTAAGTGGATCATGTGATATTTACGTTTGTTCCCACTAGTTCTACTGAACAGTTCTACAGTAGAACTAATGGGACTTTTTTTTCTTTTTTTTTCTCACTAGTTCTACGATATTAGGTATAACAAAATAGTAGAACTATTTGGGATTCTCTATTCCCACTTGTTCTACAACAGTTCCACGGTAGAACTAATGGAGTCTCTATTCCCACTTGTTCTACCTGTTCCATCGGTAGAACTAATGGGATATTTTGTTCTCACCATTTGTTCCTTAGTACTACGTTTTGATAGGTTCTAGAAATGGAAGTAAAGTACCAAATATGCTAGTATTATCTCAATGTTAAGTTTAAAAGACATTTAGATATTACTGGTAACATTACAACACTATTAATTAAAATACACATTGTATAAATAATGGTATTGTATAATAATATAAACGTGCTTGAGTTCATAGTATAAAATTAATTTATCAACAATTATGAGGGTAAGCCGATAAAAATTGTGACATTCAATGTAATACTACATTAAAAGAGTAAAAGTGTAGCGGTATCTACATCGCCACAAGCGAACTACGCATCTAAGACCTGACGTCACACAAAAATCCTGACGTCACAAACATATCGCGCAATTAGAGTTTACCGTGCAGTGGACATATATACAAGAATCCAATATCAATCATTGGGCAGTTGCCCATCAGACACAACACTTAAACTTTACACCCTGTTCCTCATACTCCTAAATTGGTGACCCCGAATATGAACGTCAACGCAGCCTTCGTGCAACTACTCCAGCGTGACGTCATCATCATCAGTCCCGCAAGCTTTCAGTGAGGCGAGTCACACAGTCAAGCCAACACCCGAGGTATCAACGGGTATCCTGACCACCAGCATGCAGCGCACGCGCATTCCTGGTCATCACCCTCAGCCTCATCACCCCGACCCACTGAGGAATCACCCTGAACCGCTGGGGAATCACCGCAATCACCACAATCGCCGCGAACAGTTCCGACCCACCGCGTACAATGCGGCACCTGGTTCCGACTCACTGGAACCACAACTGGCACTCGCAAGCATTGCAAGATACGAGGGCTGCACTAAAAGTATCGGGAATGGAATATTTCCACTGTTCCTGTCATATTAAAATCTTTTTAATTGAAAACTCCGTGGTTTTAAAAATCGAATACCATTTATTTATTTATTTAAAAAAAGATTCTCGGTCTTGTCACAAGGTTTTGTCAAACTTGTTTAATCGTTGAGAAAATGGAATTGACTCGAGAAAATTCAAGAGCGATGATTTATTATGACTTTCGAAGTGGTTTAACACAAAAACAGTGTGTTTGTGGCGGTATCTACATCGCCACATGCGAACTACGCATCCAAGACCTGACGTCACACAAAAATTCTGACGTCACATAAATCCTGCATCGCGCAATTAGAGTTTACCGTGCAGTGAACATATATACAAAAACCCAATATCAATCATTGGGCAGTTGCCCGCCAGACACAACACCCGTCTGGTAGGAGGATCCTCCCTTTTCTATGGTGGATGAGTGAACTTTACACCCTGTTCCTCATACCCCTAAATGTTGACCGGATGATTTCTGCATTTGGTGATGAAGCCCCATCCAAAACCACAATTTATCGCTGGTTTGCTGAATTTCAACGTGGACGTGTCAAGCTCAGTGATGATCCCCGTCAAGGTCGTCCAAAAACTGCAGTCACCCAAGAAAACGTTGACGCTGTGCGTAAGCTGATTGAGGAAGATCGACATGTGACATACCGCGAAATTTAGGCAACTTTAGACATTGACATGAGTCAAATACAAATAATCTTGCATGAACAATTAGGTGTAAAAAAGTTGTTTTCCCGATGGATATCGCATTCGCTGTGTGAAGAGCAAAAAGCGGCTCGCGTTACTTGGTGCGTCAGAACTCTCGAAAGATTCCACGCAGGATCCTCAAATGCTGTATACAACATTGTATCAGGTGACGAATCCTGGATATACGCGTACGAACCCGAAACAAAAAACCAGTCACGAGTTTGGGTGTTCGAAAATGAGTTAAAGCCAACAAAAATTGTTCGTTCACGGAGTGTTGCAAAAAAAATGGTGTACACGTTTGTTCCAAAACCGGCCATGTTACGACTATTCCTCTTGAGGGACAAAGAACGGTTAATGCAGAATGGTATGCTAGCATTTGTTTGCCACAGGTCGTTTCTGAACTCCGTAAAGAGAACTGCAACCGCCGCATCATCCTCCATCACGACAATGCGAGTTCTCACACCGCGCACAGAACAAAAGAGTTTTTAGAGCAAGAAAACATAGAATTATTAGACCATCCGCCGTACAGCCCCGACCTAAGCCCTAATGATTTCTATACTTTCCCTAAAATAAAGAATAAATTGCGTGGACAGAGATTTTCATCACCTGAAGAAGCTGTGGACGCTTACAAAACGGCCATTTTGGAGACCCCAACTTCTCGTACAAGACTCAGCCCACTATTGACCTCCGGTCTCCGGAGGGGAGTGATGTGGCGGTATCTACATCGCCACATGCGAACTACGCATCGAAGACCTGACGTCACACAAAAATCCTGACGTCACAAAAATCCTGCATCGCGCAATTAGAGTTTACCGTGTTAATAATTGGTAGTTGCCCGCCAGACACAACACCCGTCTGTTCGGAGGACCCTCCCTTTTCTATGGTGGATGAGTGAACTTTACACCCTGTTCCTCACACCCCTCCTGTGCTTCTGAAAAACAGAATACCACACGATATTAACCTTTTCACCGCCCACGTAAACAGAACGCGATGCGCTCGCCAGCGCCAAGCTATAAATGTATAACGAAATATATAGTAAACAGTAGTGATGAGGGTATGTTCCTATCGATAAATGAAATTTATACGCCTACGTCAGGCTTTATTTTATAAATTTACGAATATAAATAAAAATTGATTCAATATTTCCATATTTGTTTTATGTCACATTATCGTGAGTAAGAAAAACCAGTATAAACTATAAAAAATTAAGATAAAAATGCATAACTCAATTAGAGCTATAAGAAAGGTGGTACATCTCTAATTGTTTCATTACGTCATCTGTTGACTTCATTTCAAGTCCTTGGCGCTCGGAGCACGTTAAATCCAATTCTGATTAAGGATTTTTACGTCTCTGACAATTCTCGGGACCCTGGGGTCCTGGACCTTTGGAAGGCGTACGAGGGGCCAAAGCCAAATCGCAGAGGTACGGGCCTCTGCGATTTGGCTTCGGCTCCTCGTACGACTTGGCAGGATATGGAAACAAAGATATTGGATTATGGGTTTAAGTGGCTAAAGTAAACTGGTTATCTAGTACGATTAAAAGACTATGATTATTATCTAGTTGAAATTACATCAGAATCATAGTCTTTTTTTAAAAACTTTGCCCCACACTAAGAATTTCTTCCTGTATCGTGGGTGCGTTTACAAACATAGAAACTCACATACACTAACACCCAGACCCGGAACAACTTGCAGATCATACAAATATTTGTTCCGTGCGGGGATCGAACCCGCGACACGTCTTTTGTGTCAATATCCTCCACTTCCGACCGTTACAGATATTATAACACTACGTACACCGTTCATAATTTTTAGTAACTCATCAGTCCAATGTTTTATTAATTATATCTTATCACAAGCAAAGCGGGAAAGAAGGATGCGTGCGCGCTTTCCCGTTTATTTTCTGCACTATGCCAAAGTGACCTTGATACTCGTACGCTTATGACGTCACAGAACGACTTCTATAGTAGTCCGTGGCGCTCGGCGCAGTTATAACTAACTTTTTTGTAGAGATGGGAATACCTAATTATCGACAAGGATTGGTAAACAATAACTACAACTATTTAATTCCGGCTTGGCACCCATCTGAAGGTCGAAATTGGTAAATTTTCCCTTTGTTATAAAGTAGTTTATAAGTTCATATTTTACTGACCTCAAATTGATTTCGATATTAGTATTTATATATTTTTCCACGGACGAAATCAAACAGCGATAACTTTCGCGTCTCATCACTGGCCGACTTTGTATAAAGTCCTTGGCGTTCAGGGGACATTAAAAATGTTATGAGTTTTTGTTTTTGCGATTTTAAGACAATTAAGGGCTTCTTCTGTGTAAAAAACTAGAAAACAGGGTTTTAGACAGTGCTATATTAAATAATAACAGGAAACAAAGCTTTTAAATAAAGTAAATTTATTTTTATAAGATAGTTTAAAATGAAGAGCTAATGAAGTCGTGGCGCTGGTGGCACGAAAATCCGGAACTTCTATTTAAGTCCGTGGCGGTGAAAAGGTTAACAAATAAAATTTTAACGATACTCAGTTTAATGGTATTACAGTGAATGTCGCAATTTTTATCGGCCTACCCTCATACTTGTTGATAAACTAATTTTAAACTATGAACATAAGCACGATTAGAAATTAACACTGACTGATCATTATTACCTACTAGTCTGAGCTGCTACTAGTGTACATTGTTGATAGATATGTAGGCAAGTTAATTAGTTTGATTCCAGTATATTATTGAATTATTGAGTGTAAGATTCCTCAAAAGGAAAATAACTACTTATAAAAAAATATATATTATTACAATACTTACCATTATTTATACAATGTGTCTTTTAATTAATAGTGTTGTAATGTTTCCAGTAATATCTAAGTGTCTTTTAAACTTAACATTGAGATAAGACTAGCATATTTGGTACTTTACTTACATTTCTAGAACCTATCAAAACGTAGTACTAAGGAACAAACGGTGAGAACAAAATATCCCATTAGTTCTACCGATGGAACAGGTAGAACAAATGGGAATAGAGACTCCATTAGTTCTACCGTGGAACTGTTGTAGAACAAGTGGGAATAGAGAGTCCCAAATAGTTCTACTATTTTGTTATACCTAATATCGTAGAACTAGTGAGAAAAAAAAAGAAAAAAAGTCCCATTAGTTCTACTGTAGAACTAGTGGGAACAAACGGATATTTAGAGGGTTGCTTGTAGCATGTACATACCAGAGGTAGACTGTTGATAAGGCCGACTAGGGGCAGGCCTAGGGTGGCCAGATATGCAACCTGCCTGTGCCTACATCTGGCAATATCTCAGCTCAGTAAATAATGGAGCTATGACTGCTAACTAAATATTAATGCAAACCTAAAGCTTTGAAAGAATGAATAATAATTTTCTGGCAGGTACGAGTTCCATTGAAGGCAATGTTGTTTTTTTTACTTTGCATTTTTATGGTGCAAAATAGGTGGTAAAGGCTAATACTATTCACAGCGTAGTGCGGCTGAGACTGTTAGTCCGCCTCTGAGACCACAATATTGTAAGGAACAACTGAATTTATTCAGAACAACTAGTGATAGTTGATATAATGTATGAAGGTACACACGGCTACACATCAAGCTATATATTTCCAGTATAAGCTGACCTCGCATTGTACAATCATAAACAATGCGAGATCAGCATAAACTGGAAATGCGTATCTTGATGTGTAGCCATATGTACCATAATCTTCCACCCTGAAGCAATGACTATTATAATAACAGAATATCCTTAATATTCTATAATAAGGTTTGTAATACTGTTTCCAGTCTCACAAAGACTGGTAACTAGCATACTTATTAGAAGTATTTTTATAGGAACTCTGTACACAAGTGCTACAACCAAAGATGAAAAATAATATAAATGTTTTCAATAACAATATTTAATAACAAACTGTTAATGAATCATAATATTAAATCACTATTTAAAAGCATAGACAGGTGCACACTAAGCACTATTTAAAATTAATGTATGTACAAAATTAGTATTTGACCACCATAACATTAACAACGGATCCCGGTACCGATGGCCATAAAGGTTCCAAAGGTTCCGCCACCTTGAAGCATGACTTTTCCAACCGAATGTACTAACTCCCTTCCTCTTGCTCCGTATCTGCAACGAATGATAAATTAGGTAACGGCAATTGCCCAAAAAAAAAACAATGTATTAAGACAGTTCTAACCTCAAAGCTGTAAAACCACCGAATAGGCCGCCGCTCGCCATCCCGACACAAAATCCAATCATGAAGCCCATTTTCATTTTGTCAAAACAAGATGGTCCTTGACTCTGATAGACTCCGCCTGGCACGGGCATCTTTGATCAGTCTTTTTTCCAGTATCAGGAGAATTTTAGGTGTATTTTATCAATACTTCAAGCCCAGAGAAATGTCTAAACTAGCATAGATAGATTGTTTTTTTTTTTCTTGACTTTTGCGTGCATTGTTGCCATATATAATAAGTGACATGAACAAGTTCTAAACTCATTATAAATAATATAGTGTGTGGTGTGTCCATTCTTTAGAATAGATGTTCGGAAAGAAAGAAAATATTCCTTCAGTGGGTGATAGCGAGCCGAGTAAGGTCGCCAACTTAAGTGGGTGATAAACGTGCGTACTTAAAGTATGCGGTCTTTAAGTTCGCGACCTTACTCGGCTCGCCGTCTGTGACAGACATGCGTACTTAAGTACGCGGTTTTTGTTCGCGACCTTGCTCGGCTCGCTGTCGGTGACACACGTGAAGCTTTCTCAGAATTTTATTGTCAACGCGGCTCGCGGCAGTGAGAGTCGACGAGCCAAAGCGGGCTACGAGCAAAATTTCAAACCTGTTGGATCGCCGACGAACTTACTCGGCGGTTTTTAAGTCCGCATACTTAGCATGACACACGGGCGAGTAAGCTCGCGTACTTTAAGTATGCACGTCTATCACCCGCTTTACGTGTGTAGCAGGCATAAATCGAAAGTGGGTGATAGACGTGCTTACTTAAACGGGTGATAGACCGATAGCCGTGTGAGCAAGTACGCGTACTTCTGGCTCGGCAAACTTACTCGCCCGTCTGTCATCGCCGCGAGCCAATTTGACAATGAAATTTTGAGCAAGCTTAACGTGACTCACCGACGGCGAGCCGAGTAAGTACGCGTACTTATGGCTCAGCGAGCTTACTCGCCCGCCTTTCATCGCCGCGAGCCAATTTGACAATGAAATTTTGAGCAAGTTTCACGTGTGTCACCGACGGCGATCCAAGTATGGTCGCGCTTAAGAACGCACGTCTATCACACACTTTAAGTTAGTTCTTGGGATATAAAAAAAATTCATCCCAACTACGGAACCCTTCAATGTGCGTGGTTCGACACTTAACCGGTTTTTTGGAGTTTGACATTTGCATCTGTCAAACAAATTAGTTTACGAATTTAAAAAACAGACTTCTTAGAGCCGATTGGCGGTAGCCATTAGACAAGTATTGGGTTTTTTATCACCCCACCTATGAAATAGGCGTTTTTTTCTCACAAATAGAGAACCTCGTCACTTCTATGATTTAAAATATTTCATCAATTGCTTGGTATTATATCGAATAAATAGACAAAATTCATAAAAAAAAACCTTATTACTTATAGTTTTCTAAACTTATAAAATACCTAAAAAATTACTCCTTTGTTAGCAGAAATGACCACTATTTTTTTTTAACTTAGCCAAAACTTACTTGTGTCGCTTAATCTAAGTGGAATACGTTATCTTAGTTTTTAAACATTATCGTCAACAATCGCGGTCTACCCCACGGGGAAAGTCGGTCGGCCAGCTAATGGCACTGAACTAGTGTTCATGGTTTTTATTAAATAAATTAAGAAAATGTTAGTATGAAAAATGCATAAATTCTCCATACAAAACGCTAATTTCATAGGTGAAGACCTAATACCTACTTCTTTAGTACCTACCTTTATATAAATACTAACTGAAAGCCAATCCCCGTAAACGTTCAAAATCTAGTCGCAATTTCATCTCGGCGACAATCGATGTCAAAAATGTACTTATTTTATTTAAATTAGAAATCACAATCATTCAGTAGGTACACACGGCTACACATCAAGCTATACATTTCCAGTATAAGCTGACCTCGCATTGTACGAAAATCCTACACAATGCGAGATCATCATAAACTGGAAATGTATAGCTTGATGTGTAGCTGTGTGTACACCCAAACAATAAGGCAACAATCGTTTCAAAATAAAAAGCGACAAATTCACGAGCAACAGTCTGCTAGGCTTTCACCCTTGAAAGCCTAGCAGACTAGGCACCCGTGTGCTATGTACAGCTGAAAATCGGCGTCAAGACTGTGAAATTATCATCGGACGCTGATTTGTTATTAGGTTGCCACACCGCCAAGTGTTGCCATCTGACAATACGCAGTGAGGCCTTTTTGGGCATCAGCATTTGATTTTAGTCTTTCAACGAGATATAATATAAAACAATATGTATAATTAGTTGTTTCATAATTTAATAAGTACTAGTAATGACAATGAAAAACTTATCCTTGAAATAATTTTCTATTTTCCACTTCTACCAACAATGCGTGAAATGCGCGCCTCGAGTCTTTGACTAAATCATCTTTTTTTTTTTCAGGTGCTGTAATGTTTCAATACTATTTAAAAATAGTCCCAACTATGTATATCAAGTTAGACAAGACTGTGTTACACACAAACCAGTTTTCAGTAACAAGACATCAAAAATCAGTATCCAATATTAATGTAGAATCTGGGATGCCAGGAGCATTTTTCAGTTACGAACTTTCGCCGCTTATGGTTAAATACACCGAAAAGGAAAGGTAACAAATTATAATTATACATTTCAGTTTTACGCTTAGTACGTAAGGGTAATAAATTAATAATATAATAATAATTTTATTTATTTATTTTTAGGTCCATTGGCCATTTTGCCACTAACATCTGCGCTATAATCGGAGGAGTTTTCACAGTCGCTGGAATCCTTGATGCTCTTTTGTATCATTCATTGAATGCCTTCCAAAATAAAATTGTATTAGGTAAAGCTGGTTAAGTTAAAGAGTTTTTAAAAAGATATTAAAGTCATTAACACTGCATTTTGCAAAATTTTTACAGAACTCTGCATCTGTATCTTCGATCAGAGATTTCATTGGAATATAATTTTCTTTCTTTGGATTATATTGAGCGCGACCTAACTTTTCCAAAAATAAATGGCGTTGTTTTATTCTGAATTTTCTACTTAATAATATCTCTGGGGATTTTAGTATATTTTCGTGTGATATTTTCATCACATTGTGGATGAATTTAAATCTTTCCAGCAGAGTTCTCTGATCTGTAATAAATAAAGATAATATTATAACATACATTTTTAAATATTATTCCTGGTAGGTAGGTACTCCCAGAGATGTTAATCAATCAATCGAGGAATCAATCAACTTAAGTAAATCCATATTTGTTACGGCCGCAAATCATATTAAGATCAACATACAACCTGATACTGACCTGCAAATTGCAAAAAACGCAAGAAAATTTGAATTTCGTGGGCTACGTTAGCGCATCCCCCTTAATCAAGCAGTTCCTATGCCGTAATGTTGGCTCCAATGTTGTAGGACCAATACGAATACTCTTACGCCGTTAGGGCGCTACCTAATAGATTCGTTTTTTTATTTTATTTAACAGTGGGGCAACATTACTGCAAAGGAACTATTTGATGAAACGCACTCTAAAGTGGGTGATAGACGTGCGTACTTAAAGTACGCGGTCTTTAAGTTCGCGACCTTGCTCGGCGCGCCGTCGGTGACACACGAAGCTTGCTCAAAATTTCATTGTCAAATTGGCTCGCGCCTCGCGCCTCGCGGCGATGACAGACGGGCGAGTGAGCTAGCCGAGCCATAAGTACGCGTAATTGCTTGCACGTCTATCACCCCTTTAAAGCACTTTACCCCTCTGTGTTCTTACTGGCATAGCAAAAAAATATATTAGAAAATCAATTAATTTAAAAAATTTGGACTCAAAAATTGACATGTACACATGGCTATGTATCAAGCTAAACATTTTCAGTTTAAGCTGATCTCGCATTGTGCAGGATTTATGTACAATGACCAGTCAGTTTATACTAGAAATGTAAGTATAGCTTTATGTAGCCGTGTGTAATTTGGCATAGAATGGCTGAAATAAGTTATGATAGAATACTTACTCAACATTAAAAGTTTAGGTTTGTTTACCACTAATTCTTTCACTTCAATATCTTCAAAGCCCATCTCTTCTTTTATTACAAACAGATTGCATTTTACAGCATGCAAATTGTATGTTATTACTTTAGGTTGCTTAACAGTCAAATCTCTTACTTCGTTGCCCCTTAAGGTCAAGCATTCCTGATAAAACCCTAATCTTTTATCAATCCTTTTTGTGCTGGAAGAAGAAAGTAGATATTTTAAATAAAACCTATTAGGTTCAGAAAAGCTACATGGCTTCCCAACAGGAAAAAATCATCAGAACAGTGAGGTAGCTCCGCAAAGCCTGTGGAACTTCTGGGCAGATCTAGGCTGGTGATTAATGGTTGTGCCTTCTCTGTAACAAGCTGGTATTATTATCTTAATTTCTCACTTTAAAATAACATAAGCAGCAATTTATTTGTATACCTATTTATCGTTAGACAACAGAGAATGTTAGGTACCAAATAAAATTGAAAAATACAAAATTAGGTACATATAACTTACCTAAACATCAACCAGAAGGGATTTTTTGTAATAATTCTCTTGATTTGATTTTCTTTAAAACCTTTTGAGTACAAATAATTAACTCTTACTTGAAGGTCTTCTAGTGGTTCACATAAAATCATTGGGTTCTTAGTAAGAAAATTACCAATTTCTTCCATTCCAACAAAGTCGTTTAAGTATAATAAATGGCTTTTCATGTCTTTTTCAAAATCCAATTTTAAAATTTTATCAACAAGAAATGTTCTTTTTTCGATTTTACTTATATTTACATTAAGGTTAACTAAATTCTTCAATGTTTCAGATTGATTTACATATGCTGCTAAATTAAACGTATTTGAAAAGTAAGGGGTGACAGTGGACAAGTCTTCGGTTATGGGCTTCAATGCATTCGCGCCGAAATCCTCATTCATAACCAGGCTACTACTCGTTGCGTATTGTAAATAGCCACAAAATTGTTTTGCAACTTCCCTGTTTCTAAAGCTTAAAAAAAACCTAGAAAAAGCTGAGGATAGAGCCATTATTGTGGTTAAATTCACAAAAACTTATTCAATGTGGGTGTGAAGCAAATTAATCAGTAGAAAAGCACTTCGTATTATTGATCGAACACTTCCACACCACGGAACACAATTCAAAGCAAAGTCTCTACTATCTTATTATGTTTATAAGGGGAGACAATACGACCCTGATCATTGTAAGCTGTGATCCTGATAGAAAATTAAAGGTACTCTCTGCGCTCTGTGCCTTAAACACAGAATACATTTTTCTATTCTAGTAGCCTGAAAGATGTGACCTATTTTTGACATTTGAAT
This sequence comes from Lithophane semibrunnea, assembly GCA_947363905.1. Classification (NCBI taxonomy): domain Eukaryota; kingdom Metazoa; phylum Arthropoda; class Insecta; order Lepidoptera; family Noctuidae; genus Lithophane; species Lithophane semibrunnea. The sequence goes on from OX376189.1 coordinate 9,206,189, forward strand.
TGACAATAGGAGTGAGGCGTATTTATCGTCACAGATATTATAAAATAGCAGATAGCAATTGCTCCTAACGATAAAAAATATCTGTTACTTAAAATCACAGATCCTCAAGACTGTTACTGTTAAAACTTCGGATACGATTTTCGACTTTAACGAAAAGAAATAAAGAAGATATTCAATTGAGTCAATACGTATTTATCGTCTGTACAAAAATCACAGGCTGTGATTTTATAACAGATAGATACGATTTTCGACTTTAAATCAAAAGAAATAAAGATGATTGAGATAAGTATTTATCAAAAATCACAGGCTGTGATTTAATAACAGATATTTGGATCTGTTATTTTTTTGTCACAGTCACAGTGATCACAGATATCGTGTTTCACCTGTTACAACCCATCTCTAAAGACAAGAAAGTTGACTTGTTGAAAAGAAGCACGGAATTAGTATGTACTATGTAGTACAAGTGGATTACGGCCCAATCCCTGAATGGGATGATAGACGTGCGAGCAAGTACGCGTACTTATGGCTCGGCGAACTTACTCGCCCGTGTGTCATACTAAGTACGTAACTTTAAAACCGCTGAATAAGTTCGTCGGCGATCCAACAGGTTTGAAATAATTTTGCTCGTAGCCCGCCTTGGGTCGTCGTTTGTCATCGCCGCGAGGCGACAATTTGACAATGAAATTTTGAACAAGCTTCACGTGTGTCACCGACGGCGAGCCGAGTAAGGTCGCGAACTTAAAAACCGCGTACTTTAACCGTGCGCTTGCACTGGCGAAACATGGCAACAAAACATGTTGAAATCTCCATCTTCTGTCAATGTTCCATACAATTTTTGACAGGAACTAGAGATTTCAACATGTTTTGTCACAAATGTCTCGCCAGTGCAAACGCAGGGTTAGTACTACAATAATCAATTGAGAGACTTTTCGCTTAATTTTTTATTATCTACGACATATCGATATTTCGATATATCGATATTTTTCTGCAAGCCTAGCCCTAGACTGGTTGAGGGAGCTGATAAACTCCGTCTCACGAAAGAGGTCCCGCGGCAATAAGTGGAACTAGTTATTATTATACAAGGTAGCAACATTGTTACGAAAGCCCTGCTACCTCAGACACCTTCCTCTATTTAATATTGTGCATTTTATTAACCAACGCCGCCTGTAATATGATATTGAGATAAATAAATAAAGATTTATGATTCCGTCGCATGTCTGCAGCGCCGCGTCTGCGAGACTTCTTTCGTGAAACGGACTCTAGATATCTAATCTGTGGAGCTGACATGGAGCCTATAACGTTAGTTCTCTAAGTAGTCTGTGGAGCCTATGCATGGAGCTGACTGAACTGAGTGAACGGACAAACAGCGATTTCCCAATCTATTACTATACTCTATGGATTTGTCATTTATCATTGCTGCCTTAAGTGTAGTCGCAACGCAAGTTTCCTGCACAATCTAACCGGTAAGTTTTCATGAGGTGGTTAGTCAGAATTTAACCATTACCTTGCATAACCTATTCTGTGATCGCCCCGGTCAGTATTGTTATATTTACAATTTTCAAGATCAACATTTCTAAGTACAATACTTACTTACCATATGGTAGGTACACGGCATCATTTTAATTATTTGTAGTATCAATTTATTTATATATATATTATGTGAAATATAGCTAAAGCAATTAAAACAAGTTATCTAATGTTTTCATTGATCTAAGAGATTGGTGATAAGGTGATAACAGTTGATCAGTGATTGAATAAATTGTCAAACTTCTGGTACTTATTAGCAATCTATATAAGTAGTAGTTGTTTATGTGTATACCTAAGTATACCTAGGGTTGCCATCACCTAAATTGCAGACCTCGGACAAAAACTTCAAATACCCCGGACATTAGGGTGAAATGAAGATTTTTTCCCGGCCGGCCTCGGATTTTTTTTACAATAAAATACCAAAACCATCCTTTAAATATCATTTTTTTTTTTTTGTTTTAATACAAAATCAACTTAAGCCACAACAATACAAATAAGAGGTGTGGCTGGCTAGGGGGGGTCACGAGCGCATGGGTATATTCTATGATAATTAATTAAAGTTTAATAATTATTTATTGCAAATAATTCAATTAATCGGATTTCCCCTGACTCAAATAGTGTCCAGGTTAACCTTGATACTATTTAAAAACCCTGCCCGGACACTCCCCGGACGCCCTCCAAACTAGGACAAATCTGGGGAAACCCACACGGATGGCAACCCTAGTATACCAAGTACATCATATAAGATGATGATGCAAATTGTAAGATACTTACTATACTACTAACTATAGGTACTTACTATGATATTATTAATATATTATAATAAAAAGATTTTTGTTTACATAATAATTTTATGCAATTTTAAAAAGATGTTCACAGTACCTAACTTCAAAAATTAAAGTCTGATACTGATGAATCTAACATAGACTATTACACTACTTTGAATTTAGAAAACTCCTTCGGATAGAGTCTAGAGTTGGGTTTAGAATCGTGTCGCCTCGCTAGAAAGAATGTGAGGCTATGAACTCTCAACAACATTTTTTTGCTGTAGGAGATATTTTTTTATTTAAAAGTTTTTTTTATTTTATTTAAAAAAAATAAACGTATGCAAGAGCGGGCGAAGCGAGCCCGGTACTTGAGGTTGGGCACATGGGTACCCCGACTCAGACGGGTTACGCTCTCTAGACCCCGCCCTTTGTGGTTTTTTCTTTTAACCATTCAGAAATAGAAGCCTCGGCAAGCGGGGCTCCGTCGACTACGCTTTATTCCAAAATAATAATACATTTATTCTTCCCATGGGGGCTGGGGGCAGGCAGAAACTACATAATGCCACCACTCTTTTTGCCTCGTTTACGTATATATGTATACGTCTGGTCATACACGCACACGCACGCCGGTTGCAAGTACTACGCACCTGACCTTTCTGAAGAACATCACCAATAAGGTCACTATATATCCTCCTAGAGCGTCCCTCCCTGGGTTTCCACTCATATCTGCCTTGTAAATACCTTTTGTTAGTCTCCTTTCATTGATCGGATTGATCATCTCAACATGACCAAACCATCTAAGCATACTCTTTTCAATTTTTGTCACTACATCTTCTTTTAAACTGCACCGTTGCCTTTTCACATCATTCCTCAACCTATCAGTCATAGTCACACCACACTTAGTTCGCAAAAAAATAATATTTTCCATATAACATTCCCTTCTTTCTCTCTCCTCCCTTCTATCCGCTGCATTTCATTTATCAAACTTTTTATGAGAGTTGTGATATTAAAAAATCGTTTAAAAAGAACTATGTATCCGGCGAGGGGGAAAAGCAGTTACTAACGGTAATCCAGCCATATTGTGACTTAAAACAGATATCTTTGTGTCGATTGTGATTGCACAAAAAGCAATAAGAGCTAGTAAAATTGTAGCGCTGCTGGAAGAGGGGTGTAGCCAAAAAACTATATTCTTATTGATAATAAGAAATTACTAGTCATTTATGCTAATGACATAGTAAAAATATTAATATTATCCATAGAAAAGCCAATGACTGTTAAGGTGCCCGTTTTTTTTGCAAAGAGGTGTAATTCTCTTACCTTCACCTCAGTCAGTTTTTTAAGGTCTTTGTCAAAAACTTTTGTTAGCAACTGTCCAAATGGCTAGTTAATTTGTTTAATTAAAATCATATGATTCCTGAAATAAGTCCAGAATCCAGATGCAGAATGTCCCATTCTCAAATGACCATTTGAAAAAGACAGTCTTAATTGTAGAATTTCTATTCAGTATTCTAATGTCTAGTAAAATAGCTGTGTGTCATCCAAACAGAAGGACCATCGGATATGATATGGGTTCCGTTTTTGCCATTTATCTACGGAACCCTTTTTTTTTTGAGTTTGGGAAATCGTCCAATGACTTCTCCCGCTCTGGGCGGAGCGGAAGGGCGTGTCAGACTTTTACTGACTAAAACCCACCCGTGTTCCTTCAGTTGCCTGTTGCCAAGGTCCCGGTATCCCTTTCGGACTAACCCGCAACCCTGGCAGGCATCGGTCCTAGCGGACCCCGCCAATTGTGCTGACATCTCTTTGAGGCGCGCGTGGAACACGACGCGCCATCGAGGCGGGCCTGGTCCAAATCGGACGGCGAGCTACCCATTGCTCGCCGTCCGCAAGCCCGCGCCTATGGTGGCCGGGAATCTGCCTGGGATTCCCGACGCCCAGGGCGTCTCCAGCGGCGGCGGTTAGGGGCGTGAGGGCGCAAACTTTGCCTCTCCCTCACGCGTTCCGCCTCCTCCTTCGCGAGCATTACTGCTTCGCAGAAGGAGGTGACTGCTTCCCATGCCCTCTCGCTCCGTACCATGGCCTGGACCAGGGCCGGACGCGAGAGGTCACTGCCGCCAATCGCCTCCAAGAGGACACGGCGGGGCTCCACCCAAGCAGGGTACACCTCCACCGTATGCTCCACCGTGTCCTCCGAGCGATTCACACAGTGGTGACACCCGGGCGTTTCCTCCTACCTTATAAGAAAGTCTACGGAACCCTAGAAATACGCATTTTGTGAATCAGACATTTGCGTCAAAACCGGTTAGATCTACCATTATATTACATACAGAAAGCTGATGTGGCCTTGTGGTTGGCCTTTCCTTAGATTTGAGCCAATTGTCCTTAAGACCATCAAAACCAATTTAACTCCCTCCCCACAATGGAGATTCTATGCAGGATTATTTTCAAGGTGGTGCATCTTCATCTACAGCTTTTAAATGGATGGGAGAGGGGGAATTTCATAACTGGACTTTTCAAAGGTGCTCAAAATTAATAATACAAAGTTGACACTAGAGAAACTGCAAATGTACCCTTTTTAGGGTTCCGTAGTCAACAAGGAACACTTATAGTTTCGCCATGTCCGTCCGTTTGTCTGTTCGCGGCTCAGCTGAGAGACTCTTAGTACTAGAAAGCTGTAATTTGGTACGGTTAAACATATAAATCACGCGGATAAAATGGTAAAATAAAGGGATGATTTTTTTTTTATTTTATTGTACAGTCACGGACTTTAATTGATGAGCCACCTTCAAACTTTTAAATTTTGCAGTTTCATACATTCACGAGATTACACGATTAAACACGAACTCAAATCGCAAGCTCGTAAACAAGATGACAAATAAATTACTTTTAATCGGAAATATCCATAGAGGTTGACTAATAAGTTCTCAATGATAAAAATAAATACAATGTTGCATTAAGTTTATCCAATCTATTTGATACCGACCTCCTTTGAATCATAGCTCATTAACTCGATAATTTTGAAAACATAACTGAAGACAGTGACAGTTGAAATATCAAGATGACAAATAAATTACTTTTAATCGGAAATAGTCTTATCCATAGAGGTTGACTAATAAGTTCTTAATGATAAAAATAAATACAATGTTGCATTAAGTTTATCCAATCTATTTGATACTGACCTCCTTTGAATCATAGCTCATTAACTCAATAATTCTGAAAACTTAACTCAAGACAGTTTCAGTTGAAATATCGATGTCAGAGAATTTCTCCGTAAGCTAACGTTACTATTGCAACAGTAACCTAGCAACAATTATTTATCGTTGCTAGGTTACTGTTGCTAGACCTGCAATTGGTTGACTTTGAGTAGTCACTCTGCTGTCAAGTTTGTAATTCTGGCTCTCTCAGGTTAGCCAATCGGTATTAAATATAATTTTCTTCTTCTAATACGAAGACATAATTATGACTCTGCGAGTCGGGAACCGAATAAACCCGATTTACATTACACGGCTAAAATACGAACAGTGCCAGGTGGCTCATCAATTAAAGTCCGTGACTGTACCTCCACACACTACACACACGTAACGTGGTGATGTTTTTTTTTTTTCTCGTCAACCCCTCGGTGTGGGGTGTCATTGGAAAGGTCGTTTAAAAATATTGTGAGTTTGTAAACCCATTTTTGGATTTAGGGATCCGTTTGCGAAATATTAAGCTGTAAAGTGCTAATTTTTGTTAGTCAAGTGTCCTCCCCCTGTCAGCGTAATAGTTGGTTTTGGATGTGTGAAAAAATTCAGCTTAAAGTGTTTTCCGATACACGGAGGAGTCTCGGTATGTAAAGATGGTCACCCATCCACAGACCGACCCCGGCAAGCGTAGCTTAACCCGATGGATCGACCCGTGCGGCTGTTATTACTTAGCCACGAGCTCCTCAGTAGCATATATAACGAAATTAAAAGGAAAACTATCACAGCTAAGTAGGCTCTACAAATTACCGAGTAATAATCAACCAACTTACATAATTTGCAGTTGCAAAAACATGTCCTCCGATACATTCTGTATGAGAGAACAAGTTTTTCAACTACAATGTTAAGTTTGTTTTTGGGATAAATTCATCCCAACTACGGAACCCTTCATTGTGCAGCAAAATACTTTTTAATTCATTCGAATTTGACATTTAATTTCGAAGTTATCACGAGTATAAAAATACAATACGCAATGCATTCGACGCCGCCGCGGTGTTCCCTACTCTAGAGAGAGAGGATTAAATTTGGCACATTACCTGGAATAGGACATAGGTTACGTTTTATCCCTATATTCCCACGGGATCGAGAACTACGCGGGAGTAACCGCGGGCCACAGCCAGTATCAAATGAAAGGGCTTTTTGCGAGGATCTCAAAAAAAAATTTTTTTGTAATTTTAAAATAAATTCTTTAAAAGATATTTAAGAAAATAAATGAGAATTGACCATTGATCCCGCCCCTTATCTCCGAAACTACTGAGCCCAAAATTTTGAAAAAATACACAGAATGGTTCTTTACTCATAGATTACAGGAAACCTATAAGAAGTCAATGGTCTTAAAATAACATGGTAAATCTCTCAATATTTTATTTGAGAGATTTACCATAATATTGTGCGTGCAAACTTACATTTGCAATGGAATGTATGCGATGGGGTGTTTTTTAACTACAATGTTAAGTTTATTCTTGGGATTAATTCATCCTAACTACGGAAACCTTTATTGTGCGTGGTCTGACACGCACTTGGCCGGCTTATTATTTACGACTTTATTTCAATATGCACAAGTTCATTTATGTTTTTGGCATTCTAGCTATAGATAAACAGATATACGAGGCATGCCTTTTAAGTTTTGTCGTTTGAAGAAAAAAACACAACTAGAACCTTATAGTACTTTTTATTGTTTTTCAAAGTATTCACCACGTAGCTTAATACACTTTTCCATTCACTCAAACTAGTTATTATAACATTTATTCCACTCTTAAAGTGGGGGTGTTCAAAATGGCTGACTTGAAAGCGTCGACTTCTTCTTCACCGGTCTCGAACCTTTGACCACGAAGACTTTTCTTAATTTTAGGAAATTTAAAGAAATCGTTAGGGCCTAGTACTTTTTATTGTTTTTCAAGGTATTCAGCACGTAGCTTAATACACTTTTCCATTCGCTCAAACCAGTTATTATAACATTTATTCCACTCTAAAGTGGGGGTGTTCAAAATGGCTGACTTGAAAGCGTCGACTTCTTCTTCACCGGTCTCGAACCTTTGACCACGAAGACTTTTCTTAATTTTAGGAAATGTAAAGAAATCGTTAGGGCCTAGGTCAGGACTGTATGTAGGATGGTCAAGAATTTCTACTTTTTCCTGCTTCAAATACTCAATCGTTTGACGAGCGCTGTGCGAGCTTGCGTTGTCGTGGTGCAGGATGATGCGTCGCTTTGAGTTAGTATTTCGAAGTTCGGCGATGACTTGTGGTAAACAAACTGTGGTATACCACTCTGCGGTAACCGTTCTACGATCTTCAAGTGCAATAGTCGCAACATGGCCGGTTTTTCCAATGAACGTGGCCACCATCTTCTTTGAAGTGCTTCGAGAACGAACAACTTTAGTCTGCTTTGGCTCGTCTTGAAAGATTGTAGATTGTTGTTCGGAATCAGAATCGTAGGCATTGATCCAAAATTCGTCACCACTTATGATAGGTAATAATAATAATAGGTAATACGGGCTGGTATCCGCAACTCCACGACAAAGCGCGTATTTTGCGTTCGGGTGGGAAATCACTTATTCGATGCACCCCAGCTCCTCCAAGAAGGCCAGCAACGCCTTGGTGTTACTGACCATCTCCCTTAGGGTACCTGGGTTACCGAAGTACTTTGCCCTGTAAGTGGCAACCACCGGGCAGTGTAGTAGCACATGAGCTGCTGTCTCGTCGTCCTCCATGCAGGCCCTGCACAGTGGACTGTCTGTGACTCCTATGACAAAGAGGTGTTTATTAAAAGACCCATGGCCAGTTATAGCTGCTGTAACAGTTCGCAGCTGTTGTTTCGTTAGTCGGAGCACCCGCTTCGTGAGGCGGCAATCGATGGCAGGGAGTGCCTCCTTAGCCTGCCTGCAGTCACCTTGGTCCAACCATAGTTTGTGGTGTTGATCCCTAGTGCGTTTCCTTACCAGAGAGCGTAGGTACCCGAAGGGGAGTGGCGCAATGGGTTCGGGCCCCACCGGTGCCATGCTCGACCCCCTACGGGCAAGTTCGTCGGCTGCATCATTGCCTAGTGAGCCGCTGTGTCCTTTGATCCATTGAATGGTTATATTATTGAGGTTACCCACCTGGTTTAGGCGCTGGTGACACTCGTATATCAGCCCAGAGTCAACAGTGTGGCTGTTAAGCGCTTGCAGAACAGCCATACTGTCTGAGAGTATTCGTATCGAGTAGTCCTTAACTTCCCTGGCCATGATAGCTGAAGCGGCAAGAGAAATACCCATGCATTCGGCCTGGAAAACTGTGTTGTGGACCCCCAATGGTGTGGCTATGTGTATGTTGAAGTCCTCCGAGAAGATTCCAGCACCTGTACCACTACCTGTTTTAGAACCATCCGTGAAGATGCGTAGCTCCGCGGGCCGCAAGCCCTCGCAATGGCGATCCTCGTGCAGCTGGATTCTGTATTTTTTATCAAAGATAAATTGTTTGGGTACCCGGTCATTTATGGCTTTCGTAATGGGGAACTCATTATTGAGGCCCTCGAGCAGCGAGGTATGTTGTGTAACTCTCTTACCCCAGAGCTCTGTTGCATTAAGACGCACCGCTGCCATCGTCGCTTCCTGTTGTATGAACAGATGGAGCGGGGGTAAGTCTAGCATGGCTTCAATCGCTGCAGTTGGAGTAGTTCTCATGCAGCCTGTGATCGCCACGCAGGCTAGTCTTTGCATGCGTTGTAGTCTGTTAACTGCTGTCACTAGCTGGGTGCGGGGCCACCAGACCACAGCCCCGTATGCGATCGTGGGGCGGATCACTGTAGTGTACAGCCATAGTGTGATTTTGGGGGATAGGCCCCACTTTTTACCTATCATTTTCCTGCACTGCCAGAAGGTGATGCAGGCCCTGTTTAACTTGTTGTCTAAGTGACTACTCCAGTTTAGCTTACTGTCTAAGTGACTACTCCAGTTTAGCTTACTGTCTAGAATGACCCCGAGGTACTTGACCTCGTTGGCCAACTGAAGTTCTGTATCGAACAGTTTTGGTAGGCGGTAGGGCCCTAAAGCTCGTTTATGGGTAAACATGACTAGTTCAGTTTTAGTGGGATTCACTGATAGTTCAAATTCCCTGCACCAATTTTCTACGATACGTAGTGCTTGATTAGTGAGATTACAGATTGTTCCCGTCACCTTCCCCGAAACAAGGATTGCGAGGTCGTCTGCATACCCTATTGTATAATAGCGGCTGGCGTTGAGCTTTGTAATCAGGTCGTTGATAACCAGATTCCAGAGTAGGGGGGATAGCACCCCTCCCTGGGGACAGCCTCTGGCTATCATTGCCAACTGCTGCTCCCCTTCAAGGCGAACCACTCGTTTGCTTAACATATTCGTAATCCATCCATATAAGTCAGTTAGTACCTGTTCTACTCCATGCTTGGAGAGGGCGCTGCTGATGCTGGAGAAGTTGGTTTTGTCGAAGGCTCCTTCGATGTCTATGAAAGTGCCCAGGCAGGTTCCTTTTTGATGAATCGCATCCTCTATCTGACTGACCACTAGATGAAGAGCAGATTCGGTCGACTTACCCGAGCTGTATGCATGCTGATTATAGTGCAGCGGTATGGTTTTCAGGGCTCCGTCCCTCAGCTCCCTATCGCAAAGCCTTTCCAGAGTCTTTAGTAAAAAGGAGGTCAGGCTGATTGGTCGATGGGATTTGGCGTTTGTGTAGTCTCCCTTACCTGGCTTTGGGATGAATATGACTTTCACTTCCCTCCATCCTTTGGGGACGTATCTGAAGGCCAGGCACGCCCTCATTAATGGCACCAGCCTCGTTGAGACAGACGTTCCCCCCCACTGTAGCAAGGCGGGGAACACTCCATCGGGACCAGCCGCCTTAAAGGGATGGAAGCTCTGGATGGCCCATTGAAGTTTCTCCAACGTGATCACCCTGCTTGCGTAACGCCAGTCATTGTCTGATGGTGTTAGAGTTTCATCTGGCCAGTCAATTACCTGCGCGAAGACGCATCCAGGGAAGTGAGTCTCAATTAGGACGCGTCTTGTTTCTTCAGGTGACGACGTAAGTGTATTATCGGGTTTGCGGAGGGTGACGGTCCCAGGTGTGTTCTGTTGCGCCAGTACCTTCCTTACCCTGTTAGCTTGCTGACAAGATTCAATGCTACCACAGAATTTGCGCCATCCCGTGGTACTTCTGAATCTGATGCATTTTTTGTAGCTGGATTTGGCCGCGTAGTAGTTGTCCCAGTCCTCATCCGCACGTGTTCATGGCTCTGTTCAGAGCTGTTCTTACCTTGCCACGTTTGCGCTCCAGATCGGCACCCCACCATGGTTGCTTACCCGGAGTGCTGCGCGGCGTGGTCTCTGGGCAGGCCGTTTGGTAGCTGTCTATGATTGATTTGGTAAGATGACTTACTTGTGCCTCAATCTGTGACGCGTCCGTAAAAGTCGACGGTTTGTGCCAAGTCGTAAGCTTGCTTGCAAGATTACGTGTATAGGTGGTTCGATCCGTGTTACGCGGGTTCCGCCTGGGTGGTGCTCGTGGCACATAGGCCTTGATATCGAAGCGGATCCACCTGTGATCCGAGCAGGAGGCCTCCTTCGAGACCTGCCACCCAGTGATGGTTTCCGCCGCGCCCTCTGTTGCCAGAGTGAGATCGATAATTGTACGGCTTCTCCTGGTTACGAATGTTGGTTCGGAGCCATTGTTTAGTAAGGATAGGTTAGTCGAGAATAAGTAATCTACCAAGGCCTTACCTCTCTCGTTTTGCGTGTCCATGCCCCACAGTTGGTGGTGAGCATTAGCGTCGGCACCGACGACGACCTCAAACGCACATCTCTCGCAATGACTCACGAGGCGGGCGAGGTCATGGGGAGGCGGCACCTCCGCCTCAGGCATATAGGCCGAGGCAAAGACGATTACCATCTCCCTGGCGTCGTCGCGCTGTATTAGCAGCTTTGCTGCAGAGACATCTCTGCAACAGAATTCAGTTAAGAGCTGTGTTTTAAGGTTACCTGTGACATAGATGCACGCCCTGGGGCGGTCATGATCAGAGGTGACTAGGAGCTTACCGCCAAGGTTGGAGAGTCCTTGTATGCGGCCAGCCCTAACCCACGGCTCCTGGATTAGGGCAATAGCCGTGTGTTGTTCCTCCAGCCACTTGCGAAGCTGAGCCGTCGCGGTCTGACTGTGGTGGAGGTTTGCCTGGAGGACTTTACAGGTCGACAAAGGGGACGCCATCGCTGGTCGAACCCTCATCGTCCCCCCCAAGTCTGAGCCCGGCAAACAGGTCGCCCTCGTCGAAGCCGTCCTCCCCCGGGCCCGAAGCTGGGGACAGGATCATGTCGTCCAGCTCCCCGCCCGACAAAGGAACGGCACCCACGGTGGCGGCAGCAGGAGCGGCCGACTCTGCAGCAGCAGGTTCAGCCACGGATGCTTCCGGGTTGTGTGACGGGGGAGTAGACTCCCCTGTTGTTTCCTGCGGCAGCTGTTCCGGCGTCACGTCGACGGTTCCTGTGACGGGGTCCCATCCCTGCGGCACGTCGGTGAACCTACCGTTCCGACCCTGGAACTTTACGTACACCGCCCCCAATCCAATTGAGAGACGGCGTCCGGCCTCCATCAGAGTCGGGATTTGGTCCACAGGGACTCCGACCACCACAAACCACGCCGCGGCTTGTTTGTCAGCGTGCAGCAGTACCCACCTCTTGATGTCCACCCAAGGGTTCTGGTAGCTTAGGGCACGGCCAATGAAGGTCGGCTCTTCGTAAACCCCCTGCTCATCCGGGATCACTACGCCACACCGTGCACGCTTCTGTACCTCCGACTGGCTCAAAACGACTAACGGGGTGCTAGTAGGAAGAGTCAAGCCGGAGACTGTTTTCCTTAGCCAGGCTAAGGTGTGGTCGTTGCCGCACCACAGTTTCAGCACACCCCTGGCGAACAGCGGCTTGGCGTTGAAGGCCGGTCCTGGTGTGTCTTGCTTGGAGGAGCAGGCCTCGAGTATGATCTGCTTTTGAATGGCAGCGAGTACCTGGTCCGATACGTCCTTGCCGAGTATTCCCGTACGGTCGCAGGTGATCGCGACGTCGAGGGTAGCGCTGGCAGCTTGGGCGTAGCTTCGATGGGCGACCCTATTGGATTGATCAAGCCGCGGCCGCTTATGCTCACCCCGAGGTGTCAAGGACTCGTTGAGAGCTCGCTTGGCCGCGGCCTGATCCTTCCAATCGGGCCGCTGTGTTACCTTTATGCCAACGGCTGAGTTGTCCTGTGCGCCGGTTGGCGGTTGACTAGGCGCTGGTCGGCTGGGGCCGGCCTCTGCCTGCGACTGCTTTCCGGCGGAGAAGTTCAGCGGCCCGCGCGTCGGTTTCCCTGAGCTGGCGGCGGTGGCATGTCTGTTAACGGAGCCCTTACCAGGCTTCCGTTTTAGCGCTTGTCGGCGCTCCTTCCTCGTAGGTCTGTCCCTCTTCTTACCCTGTTCTGGGGCAGCAGTTGGACCTGAAGGGTCGGTGCATGGGCGAAGGGTTTGTTGATTGCGTTTACCCTTACCCTTGCGTTTCTGCACAAATTGCCAGGCACGCGTGAACGCGTCCTCGGTGCAGCTGACCGTCTCCGCTTGACCGGCTACGGCCGTCTGATGGGAGGAGGCTAGAGGAGCCTCAGGAGGAGGAGGGTGTTTGGCTGGGATCTCGGTGCTAGTTTTACCCGGCACCGGGGTCTGTTTGGGGAGGGTTCGACCGGCAGTGGAATAAGTCGTCGCCGTGGTCTTTACCATTGTGTTACAAGGGTCGGTACTGGTCCCAATCAGCGCCGACGTCCTTTGTTTATCTTGGGACTTTTTATTTTTGGTCTTAGCTGCGGTTCTCGCCACAGCCGGACCGGTGCCCGCTCTGGTACCCGCAGCGTTAGCCGCATGACCACCAGGGGCAAGAGAGGTGCAAGCACCCCCCTTTGGAGTTTCATTGGCTTTCGCCTCCACTCCGGGTTTTTTGTTAACAGGCCTTAAAGTATCCATGTTAAATGCGTTCGAAAATTCATCTCTCTGGCACCCACCCTCCATGGAGCCCGCACCTGGGAACGTCTCACTATAAAAAAAGCTCGAACGTTAGGACTACCAGAGAGATATAGGGGCGCAAGGCTGGTTTACAGTGCGACATCGGGTGCTCGATCGGGTTGGCGTGGGGGGTCGAAAGGCCCACCCACCACGAACTGATCAACCCTCACTTACACCGTCAGCATGACCTTTACCTACCGCTTCGGCCGTCCGGGGACGACCTCAGCGGACCTCACGCACCTCGCCTGTGGCCCTCTGACGGGACCCCGTGGCCATTTCCCTACCCCCGGCTAATGGGTAGGGCCACCGTTTCACTTGAAATCCGGACCAAAGGGGGCGTGTTGCCTTACGGGCACATTACAGCCAGAGCCGCTCGGCTCAACCCCCCAGGACTCCTTCATCCCCGCTCACGGCGCTCAACTGCGCAGGTCCTAGCGCAGGTGACTACTACTCCTACTCGTCATCAGCAGATTTTAGTGACATCCGAGCCCGCCACCACCCAGTCACAGGGGGCGGCGGTTAGGAGTGGAAATTGGAAGAGTAGAATTGGGAGGAGAGGGGATGTGGGTGGGATGGGTTTGGGATGGTTAAAGAAAGTTGGGACGGGAGGGCGAAGACAAGGGAGACTGAGGTAAAGGGAGTAGAGGAAGGGATGCAAAGGCGCCTGGTGGTTTTTGTTACGTCTATTTCTTAAGGAATTAGACCAAGAACAGGGTGACAACCTCGAGAAGGTACATCCGCCAGACTTGCCTTGAGGATCTACACGACTGTAGCGCTCTCCCTCAAGACCCCGCCACCCAACCACCTCTGAAGGAGGTGGCAGGGTAGGCCTGCATCTATACTACCAAGCAAAGCAAAGCATGTCGTTGTGCAACCGCAAAAGCATAAATCCAGACCCTCCCCCCATCTGCAGGATGATGCGTCGCTTTGAGTTAGTATTTCGAAGTTCGGCGATGACTTGTGGTAAACAAACTGTGGTATACCACTCTGCGTTAACCGTTCTACGATCTTCAAGTGCAATAGTCGCAACATGGCCGGTTTTTCCAACGAACGTGGCCACCATCTTCTTTGAAGTGCTTCGAGAACGAACAACTTTAGTCGGCTTTGGCTCGTCTTGAAAGATTGTAGATTGTTGTTTGGAATCAGAATCGTAGGCATTGATCCAAAATTCGTCACCACTTATGATATCGTAGACGTGATTTGACTGTCCTCGGTTGAACCTTTGCAGAGTTTTCTTACACCATCTGACGCGAGCCGCCTTGTGATCGTCGGAAAGCAGATGCGGTATCCAACGGCAAACTAGCTTTCTCACACCAAGCGCTTAATGCAAGATCTTCTGAATGGTTGTCCCTGAGATGCCTAATAGAGCCTCTATCTCTCGATACGTCACATGCCGATCTCCAAGAATTAGTTGTCTCACAGCAATGATGTTATCTTCTGTGAAGGCGGATTTTGGGCGTCCTTCGCGAGATTTGTCACTAACACTAGTATGTCCACGCTGGAATTCTAAATACCAGCGTTCGACAGTCCGCAGACATGGGGCTTCATCACTGAACACAGATGTTAGCTCTTCAAAACACTGAAGCCGTGTCAGGCCTCTTCTAAAGTTGTAGAAAATTATTGCACGAACATTTTCCTTAGAAAGATTCATTTTCGTACGTAACCTGACAGATTCCAATCGACGCTGTGACTAAACAATAGCATTAATCCTAATACTTTCAACTGTTTTGAGATTCCAAATTTAAACACATTCGAATATAGAACAGTTCCAAATTCAAAATTGCCGGGAAATATGGAAACGACAGAACTTAAAAGGCATGCCTCGTATCTGGTATCCTGCCAATAACCTTTCTGTTGCATCAAGTTTAATCCACCTGCTCCGGCCGTACTAATTTTATAACTTTATTTCATTAAAGAAATATAATGCCTGGTTACCGAGTTTTTTTTTTCTTTATCATTCTATCATAAATCTTTCTTATTTTTCAGATTTACCCAAAAATGGATACCGCAATGAGTGGCAACCAGATAAGAAAAACCTTTATTGATTTCTTTATTAATAAGGGGCATAAGTATGTTCATTCGTCTTCTACAATACCTTTGGACGATCCAACGCTATTATTTACCAATGCAGGCATGAACCAATTTAAACCTGTCTTTTTAGGGTCCGTGGACCCTAACTCTGATATGGCTTCGTATGTACGAGTTGTTAATACCCAGAAATGCATAAGAGCTGGAGGTAAACACAATGACCTAGATGATGTGGGTAAGGATGTTTACCACCATACATTTTTTGAAATGATGGGTAACTGGTCCTTTGGTGATTACTTCAAAAAAGAAATATGTGCATGGGCCTGGGAACTTCTTACTGAAGTTTTTAAGTTGCCAGGGGATCGATTGTATGTTACTTATTTTGGAGGAGATGCTTCTTCAGGGCTAGAACCAGATCTAGAATGCAAGGAAATCTGGCTTAAATTAGGTCTTCCTGAATCACATATTCTTCCTGGGAGTATGAAAGATAACTTTTGGGAAATGGGAGAAACAGGTCCGTGTGGTCCATGCTCAGAGTTGCATTATGATAGAATTGGAGGACGTGATGCAGCTGAGCTCGTCAATATGGATGACCCAGATGTACTGGAAATTTGGAATTTGGTGTTTATTCAATACAACAGAGAAACAGATGGGTCATTAAAGTCGCTGCCAAAAAAACATATTGATTGTGGATTAGGTCTGGAAAGATTAGTGTCCGTGATTCAAAATAAGAGAGCTAATTATGATACAGATTTCTTTATGCCTATATTTAAAGCAATTGAAATTGGCACAGGAGTGAGACCTTATTCTGGAAAAGTTGGATCGGAAGATGTCGATGGAGTAGACATGGCGTACAGAGTTTTGGCTGATCATGCAAGAACATTAACTATTGCTTTATCAGATGGTGGATGTCCAGACAATACTGGGAGAGGCTATGTACTTCGTAGAATTTTAAGGAGAGCAGTACGTTATGCCTCCGAGAAACTGAATGCCAAACCAGGCTTTTTTGGATCTTTAGTTCACACTGTTGTCGAATTGTTGGGAGATGTTTTTCCTGAAATAACAAAAGATCCTTTATCACTTATTCAACTTATAAATGAAGAAGAAGTGCAATTCTTAAAAACACTTTCGCGTGGAAGAAATTTGCTTAACAGAACTGTTGAGAAACTAAGTGGTAAAGTTATACCTGGTGATGTTGCCTGGCGTCTTTATGATACTTACGGTTTTCCAGTTGATCTAACACAATTAATGTGTGAAGAAAATGGGCTTACGATAGACATGGATGCTTATGAAAAATCAAAGAAAGAATCTCAACTAATTTCACAAGGAAAAGTTGCAGGTCAAGAAGATTTATTGGCTCTCGATGTACATGCTATTAGTCATTTACAAGACTCTGGTGTGCCTCCAACAGATGATTCACCTAAATATAACTATGTGCCATCATCTACCGACAGTGAAGCAGTTTATAATTTTTCTCCTTGTACTGGAACTATAGTCGCCTTGCGAAAAGACAAACAATTTGTTAATGAGGTCTTATCTGGTCAAGAATGTGGTATTATACTGGACAAAACAAATTTTTATGCTGAACAGGGTGGGCAAATTTATGACGAGGGATATATGGTAAAGATAGACGACGAGAGTGTTGAGTTCATGGTAAATAATGTACAAGTTAAGGGAGGATATGTACTACATACTGGAAAACTTGAAGGCTCTCTAAAAGTTGGAGATAAGTTATCAATGCATATTGATACTGAAAGGCGAAGACTTGTAATGAACAATCACACGGGCACTCATGTTTTAAACAATGTGCTAAGAAAAGTTCTTGGAAATGATTCGGATCAACGTGGTTCCCTTGTCATGCCAGACCGTCTTAGATTTGATTTCACCAACAAGGGCCCTATGTCTATAAAACAAATTAAAGAAACAGAAGATCAGATTAAAGAAATTATTAATAAAAATAAAACTGTTTACGCTAAACATACGAGCTTAAATGACGCCAAAAAAATAAAAGGTCTGAGAGCTATGTTTGATGAGCACTATCCGGATCCAGTTCGTGTCGTATCCGTTGGTGTACCTGTTGAAGATTTAGAGAAAAATCCAGATGGAACAAGTGCGTACGAAACATCTGTAGAATTTTGTGGTGGATCTCATTTACATCAGACAGGACACATTGGAGATTATGTGATTGTTAGCGAAGAAGGCATCGCAAAAGGAATCCGGCGAATCGTAGCTTTAACTGGACCAGAGGCAATGAAAGCTATAAGTAAATCGAGTACATTAGAAAATGAAGTCAATAATGTTGCTAATTTCATTAAAGATCAGAGTGACAATGTGAATCAGAAGGAAATTCTTAGAAAAATTGTCGATCTTACAAACGACATATCTCAAGCCCAGATTTCGTATTGGAAAAAAGAAGAACTAAGAACTATGCTTAAAAATTTGAAAAAGCAACTTGATGATAAAGAAAGAGCTGCAAAAGCTGTGACAATCACAGAGGTTGCAGAAAAAGCTAAAGAAATTTGCGAGGAAAAGAAAGAAAGCAAAGTTATAGTTTCAGAGTTAAAGGCATTTGGTAATACCAAAGCTTTAGATGGTGCTTTAAAACAAGTAAAGCTTCTTTGTCCAACTACTGCAGCTATGTTCTTTTCTGTGGACGATGAAACAAACAAGATATTTTGTCTTGCTGCAGTGCCTAAAAATGCAATCCAGAAAGGTTTATTGGCTTCTGAATGGATTCAGTCTGTTGTCCCAGTAATAGGTGGAAAGGGTGGTGGCAAAGCAGAATCTGGCCAGGCTTCCGGTAATAATTACACCAATCTTGAGGAAGCGATGAAAATTGCAGAGGAATTTGCTAATCTGAAACTGTGCTAAATTATAATATCATTGGGCCTACCACCACCTCATAAAGCAGTATTATTTTAATCTTACTTCAGTGCGTACAGGATGTACAACTCCCATCTCTTTCCCTGAAGGTAATAATTACACCAATGACTGAAGTAACGTTAAAATTACTGCAATAAGAGGTGGTGGTTGACCTCGAGTTCAATACCTACTTATTACTAACATTACATATTATGCTTAAAAAAATACTTCATATATTATTTAATTAAATACATTTACTTTATTATTATTTTTATTTATTATCTAACCCAAATACTCGGTGGCCCATTTACTGTGGTCCAAAACTATTTTTAGAAGCTGGGAAGGCTTCTAAAAATAGATAAGAGGGCTTTCTGAAACTCGATATGCCTCATTCCAGATTTTCAATCCTCAAAAATTAATTATAGGACCCGTTCATCCGGCAGTACAATATTTTGCTATAAAAATTGGGATCATACGCCAACAGCCCTTTCAAGTCAGCCCATGCCGCTGAACCTGTAGCTTTAAATTCATCTCTAAATAATTTGAATTTCGATCTTACCTGTCCTCCCCCCAGGGATGCCCTAAGCCGAGGTCCGTACCCCCTGGGGATGCCCTAAGCGTGGATTCATTCATACGGTTATTTTATGAATGAAGGCAGTTTTAACCTTTTCACCGCCACGGACTTCAATAGAAGTTTTGGATTTTCGTGCCACCAGCGCCACGACTTCATTAGAAGCTCTTCATTTTAACTATCTCATAAAAATAAATTTACTTTATTTATAAGCTTCGTTTCCTGTTATTATTTAATATAGCACTGTCTGACGCCCTGTTTTATTTATTTATTTAAACTTTTCGCACTAAAAAAGGTACAAAGGCGGACTTAATGTCTGAGGCATTCTCTACCAGTCAACCAAGGGTGGTGAAGAGATTAGATGGCAGGTGCTCTAATTGAGAGGAACAAAGAGAAAAATAATAATAATAATATATCATATTGCATTATAGATAAAGCAGTACAGTACATAAATAAGCTATAAACTTATGATACACTAGCTGTGCCCGCGACTTCGTTCGCATGGATGTCGGAAAACAATAATATTTCGCTTAGAAAAGTTGTACCTTCATTTAAAAAGGGGGAATCTTTCGACCAGGGTTGGTGATTTTTCCTAGTAAGAAACTGCCAAAAAACTTGTGTTTTTATTTAAGAAAATGCTTCTCTTTATAAAATATTAGCGGTGGAACCACCTGGAGCGTACACAAAAAAGTTGCTAGGGTTGCTCACACGCGAAAGAGCTACATAAAGTTGGCCGTGGGAAAAGCAACCAATACTAAGATCCAGCCCCGAAACGGATAATGTCTGGCCCTGAGCTTTGTTAATGGTCATGGCGTAACACAGGCTGACGGGGAATTGCACACGCTTAAAACTAAACGGGAAATTATTGGGAATGAGAGGAATTCTTGGAATAAAAACAACATCACCGGCGCCGCAACCTGTTAAGATTTCGGCTTCGATGACGTTTTGTTGGTGATTGGTGACTATGAGCCGAGTGCCGTTGCAAAGTTTGGGAGGACTTAAATTTCTGAGAAGAATTATTGGCACTCCGACTTTTAAACAAATTTTTTGTGCTGAAAGACCGGGTGTGTTAAGGGATTCTAAGAACTCTACTGTATCGTGTGTGGCATCTTCTTCTTCGGGAACCGTATTTATCGATGTATATTGTTGACTTTCCCCAGAAACATGTGCCAATATTTGTGTATTTATTGCTGTCCGATAGTCGAACAAATCGAATCAACCATAAGGCCTCTGCCACGAACCTTGCGGGCAGCGGGGCGGCGGCGGCGGCGCGGGCGCAGCAGGATCTTATGCGTAAAATCAAATGGACCGGTTCTCGAAAACAGCGGCGCGGCAGCGGCGAGGCGGCGGGCAGCGAGCGGAGCACTCCATTCAAGCGGTGACCGCCCGCGCGTCTGCATTGCAGTGTTGTTGCCCACAATAAATTGAGCGTTAGGAATAAATTTGAATCAAAAACATGTTGCCGCCATTGTTCAGCCATTTCTTTCGCGAATAAAAACAAATATCTCGACGACAAAATCGTGAACACAACACTACGCGGCTATAGTGACGCGCGATCTGCCCGCTAGTTTCGAGAACGGGTCTTTGATGCCCGCCCCGCTCCCGCGCCGCCGCCGCCGCCGCCCCGCTGCCCCCAAGATTCGAGGCCGAGGCCTTACACATGCCAACAACGATCGAATCGAATGAGCGATGGTCACGAATCATACGAACAAATTACGAAGTATAATACAGTTCGATTCAAACTTAATGGCGGCTCGGAACATGAGGCGAGTCGCTGCGCAGTAACAATTTCATGTGACAGCGGGGGTGAGGGGTGGGGTACTGCGCAGCTAAAAGCTAACTTCCGAGCCGCCATTAAGTTTGAATCGATCTGTAACGACTCGTTTCTTGACTTCTTAATTTGAATGAACGAAACCAACCAAAATACCAAATCAAAACCAATCAGATCACTGATCAATACTTTCAACGAATGACAACCCAACCCAACCAACAATTTATTATTTATTTATTTATTATATTATATTATTATATTATCGAGACTAAAGAAGTCAAAAACAAAGATACCTATACTAAAAATTATTTGGAATATCTGGGCGAAAGTCATTCTAAGACGGAGAGTCTTAACACCGCGATTCAGAAAATGACATTAAACGAACAACGCCATCTATCGAGCACGAAATGATACTGTCAAAATATATGGGAAAACGTTCGAACACTCTGTAAGCTAAATAAACTATGTAGAAAAGTGAAAAATTAAAGAATAAATACCTATATTTTTTAAGAAATTAACATTTGTCACTATTCTTTCATGATTATCAAGATTTGAAAGATAGGTAGCGCCACCTATCGCACTAATACTAAACTAATAAATAAACAACGCATCTGGAAAATTTTAATTAATCTAACTTTAGAGATATATTCTATACACAAATACACAATGTATCGCGTTAAGTTTCCGCGCAAAGAAAATGACGGTCATATAACAACACACGATCTCACAAACCTAGTAATTAAGAAGTAAGTATCATTTCGCGTCAATAGATGTCGTTACGTGGATGTACATTACGTAATGAAAATTCCTTCTTGAACACTTTAAATTCATATATCTTTTGATATTTTGAAGCGATTACGATGAAACAAAAACTAATTGAAACATCGAGTTACACACAATATTTGAGTATAAAAGTTAACCATATTGATTTCGTACTTTTTACGTGATAGTGGAACAATCAAACTACACAACATACAAACAGACAGACAGACAAACAGACAAACAGACAAAAATTCCAAAAATGGTAGAAATGGAATCTGTTGGTTATTCTTGGACAACCAACCAATTTTTTTTTTTTTTTTTTTCATTGTACAGAAACGCCTCGTCTACAGATTTATTATATGTATAGATATACTTACACATATATTTACTATAATAAATACTATAATATATATATAACATACAAATTCAAGGGTGAGAGGTGATGACATGACTCTATTTATTTTGAGAAAAAACTCCGCAATTTCCGCTTAAATGCATAACGACTGGTGGCTGTCCTGATATCAAGAAGAAGCGCATTCCAAAGAAGAATGGACTGAATATCAAAAGAAGAATGAACAAAGTCAGAAGTATGAGAAGGACAGAATAGGAGAAGATTGTTAGAAGAACGCAGGGTCTTAGTGTGTGAAGAACACAGATATTGGAAGTGAGAAACAAGATAAGAACGAGGAGTAGGAGAGTTGAGAACGGAGTAAAGCGTGGTCAAAGCACGCAAACTTCTTCTTTGGCGAATGGACATCCATTTGAGCCTCTTTCCTGTTTTCTAGTTTTCCACACAAAAGAAGCCCTTGATTGTCTTAAAATCGGCAGAAACAAAAACTCGTAACATTTTTAATGTCCCCCCAACGCCAAGGACTTTATACAAAGTCGGCCAGTAATGGGATGCGAAAGTTATTACTGTTTGATTTCGCCCGTGGAAATATAAATAAATACTACTATCGAAATCAATTTGAGGTCAATAAAATATGAACTTATAAACTACGTTATAACAAAGGGAAAATTTACCAATTTCGACCTTCAGACGGGTGCCGATCCGGAATTAAATAGTTCTAGTTATTGTTTACCACTCCGTGTCGATAATTATATTCCCATCTCTACAAAAACGTTAGTTGTAACTGCCCCGAGCGCCACGGACTACTATAGAAGTCGTTCTGTGACGTCATAAGCGTACGAGTATCAACGTCATTTTGGCATAGTGCAGAAAATAAACGGGAAAGCGCGAACGCATCCTTCTTTCCCGCTTTGCTTGTGAAAAGATAAAATGAATACAAAATTGGACTGATGAGTTACTAAAAATTGTGCAAGGTTATAAAAATTGTGGAATCGGAGTCGGAAGTGGAGGATATTGAAACAGAAGACGATTCTGATGTAAGTCCAACTAGATAATAATCATAGTTTTTCAATCGTTCTAGATAACCAGTTTACTTTAGCCACTCAAACCTATAATCCAAAATTTTTGTTTCCATATCCTACCAAGTCGTACGAGGGGTCGGAGCCAAATTGCAGAGGCCCGTACCTCTGCGATTTGGCTTCGGCCTCTCGTACGCCTTCCAAAGGTCCAGGACCCCAGGGTCCCGAGGATTGTCAAGAGACGTAAAAAAAATAATAATAATGCATAATTCATCAAAAAGTAAGAAAACACACGGGATAGACGAAAATCAAAGAAAGAAAGATCATAGACATCCTTAATCAGAATTGAATTATAACGTGCTCTGAACGCCAAGGACTTGAAATGAAGTCAACTGCAGATGACGTAATGAAACAATTAGAGATGTACCACATTTCTTATAGATCTAATTGAGTTATGCATATTTCTCTTAATTTTTTATAATTTATACTGTTTTTTCTTACTCACGATAAAGTGAAATAAAGTAAATATGGAAATACTGAATCAGTTTTTAATAATATTCGTAAATTAATAAAATAAAGCCTGACGTAGGCGTATAAATTTAATTTATCGATAGGAACATACCCTCATCACTACTGTTTACTATATATTTCGTTATACAATTATAGCTTGGCGCTGGCGAGCGCATCGCGTTCTGTGTACGTGGGCGGTGAAGAGGTTAAACGGGTGATAGACGTGCGAGGAAGTACGCGTACATAAGGCTCGGCGAGCTTACTCGCCCGTCTGTCATCGCCGCGAGCCAATTTGACAATGAAATTCTGAGAAAGCTTCACGTGTGTCACCGACGGCAAGCCGAGTAAGGTCGCGAACCGAACCACGTTTAAGTACCCACGTTTATCACCCACTTAACGATTAGCATTAACAAAAGTTCATAATAATGAAATCGTGCGGTACTTTAAGTTCGCGACCTTAGAGCGGTAGCACACGCCGTAATTTATACGCGCAGACGACGCGCGTTTCAGTTTTTCTTAGCCGTCTGAAGTCAAGTTTCACGTCAAGTACTTGAAACGCGCATCGTCTGTGCGTTTAAAATACGCCGTGTGCTAGGGGCCTTACTCGGCACGCCGTCGGTGACATCCGTGAATCTTTCTCAGAAATTCATTGTCAACGCGGCTCGCGGCGGTGACAGACGACGAGCCAAGGCGGGCTACGAGCAAAATTTCAAACCTGTTGGATCGCCGACTTGCTCGCACGTCTAGTGTCACTGACTCTGCCAGGGCCACCATCAGGGATTTAAAATTTTGATTACACAAAAAAATTGTCGCTAGTTAGTCGAAATTTGCCGCCAAATATCAGAATTTGTCGGTCACTGGTTCAAAAGATATAAGGGTTTATAGGTGGGCGATCTGGAGAGACTTCCCAGGAGGGCCACATTTATATCTTAAAAACTAGGGCACCTATCGAAGATCTGTTTTCTCCCAAATTTAGTCGCTAATTAGTCGGAATCAGTCGCCGATAATTCACAGATTTACTTGGGTCTTAGTCTAGAAGATATAATGAATTCAATACGATATCATAGTCCAAGAGCTAGATCGCAGAGTTTACGCGTAAACTCTTCGATCTAGCTCTTGGACTATACTTTAAAAATTGATGCGTTTATAATTACAATTTACAAATTGCAAGTTTTATTAAATAGGGCCAAGGTGTTACTGATCGAGAATATTCGAAGAGCTCTTATTTTTCCACACAAACCGAAGATCTTGGTAAGAAATGTATGCGGTCGGAGCCGTGTTCCGAATTTGTGACCGAAACTTTGTCGGAGGCAGGGAATAAAAAGAACATACTTACTGTTTAAAAATTATTTAATGAACTTTTAGAAGAACTTCGTTTTAAAGGTAGTTCAAACAAATATTTCTTAAACAACCGACATAATACACTAACAATATCTACATAGTTTTATCATATAGAAGTAATTTATTACAAATATATTCATATAATTATTTGGTTGGTCTTTTTATGACAGCACCAATTCCATTGGTGATTTATCCTCACTTTGAGGTGGTGCATTCATGTTATAATAATTTACAATAACTATATTAGTGATTCTAATAATAATATATAACAATTACATTATTCTTGTCCAAAGCCTTCAGTTTCTTCAATAGCAAAATTCAATTTTTCGCATAATTGTTCGTAGCTCTTGTAAGGTGGTAAGTCGAGTCGATTGAAACACGTATGTGACCGGGGTAACCAAGTGTCTTTTCCGACCTGCAAAATAACAAAGCATCAAATATGTAATAGATAATTAAATAAAAGATAACCTATAAAACAACAAATAATACAACTTCAATTCAGAACTTCATGACAAAGTTCAAATTACATTGCAACCAGAACTTATCAAGGAACTTTTTATTATTGCAAATGGTCACACAAAAATCAACTTCGACTAGATAAAGCTATAGGCGATAATTGAATAACTGGTAATGAATGTAAATGATCTGTGATTAGTTACTGAAAGTTAAGTTTCATGTTTTTTTTGCACAATAGGACACGTTAATTAATACGATAACAATCGTTGTAGGTTAGTGAAGTGAAATAATGTGACGGTTCATGTGAAATTGAACGCTTTTTTCTCACTGTTAGCTTTATATTTCTTTTCAAGTTTGCAATTTAAAACAACATTAAACAGATCATCATCATTCACCTGCTCTTATCTCAATTTGTTGTCGGCGCAACATGTCTTGTTCTTCCATACTTCTCTATTAGTCGTCATCTCGGTAGTTAGCCCCCTTCCAGCCATACCATCTTTCACGCAGTCCAGCCATCGTTTCTTTAGTCTTCCCCTACTCTTATAGTACTCCTATCCATCTACATTCATACTCAAAACTTTCCTCACCACAGATAAGTGGTAATTATTTAACTGCATGGATTACAGTGATTATATGGATCAAAACAATACCATAAAATTTGTATTAAACTGTTAAAATCCTTATCTTAACTAATATTATAAATGCACAAGTGAGTTTGTTTGTTAAGGTTTCATGCTAAAAACGACTGAACAGAATTGGATAAAATTTGTCGCATGGATGGGTAGACCATGACCTGGAATAGGATACTTTTAATCCCGGTAGTACGTTCCCATGGGATAAAATCCGACCTCCACACGGGTGAAGCCGCGGGCAAAAGCTAGTAGTAAAATGATTGTTTATTTTATTGGACATTATTATCAACTTGTATCAACCGCTGTACTATATGTGATAACTTCATCACTACAATTCAATACATTCAGGAAACCCTAGTTATTAATTAAATGAAATTACCTTCTCTATACAGAATCTCTGTGGACCATTTGATCCCATAAGTTCAGCAAATCCACCAACTGGAACTCGACACGTACCAGTCACAAACTGCAGTAATCTTGCTCGCTTCTCGTTATCCATTTGCCGAACGAACTAAAATTGAATTGAACATTTTAACCATTTTCATAACTTCATAAACTGTTATCAGTTCAAAATAATACAAACCTGCCAAAACCAAAGAACTTGCTTGCTGGTGCGAGTATAATGTCTGTAAATAGTATTTCGTTGCCAATCATCTACATCCACCTCCTGCATTCCGCACAGCATCAATTCTAACTCGCGCTCGTCGAAATATTTCAGCCACTCCAAAGGTACAACCTGAGAAAGCAAAATAATAAAAATCAGTATACTTATCAAAATTATTATTTAAGAATTTCCAGAAACATACAATTACCGACTCTAAAATGTGTGAAATGCATGGGTAAATATTCATCCCAACTACGGTACCCTAAGCTGTGCGTGTGCTCAGACACGCATTTGGCCCGTTTTTTTATTAGATTTTAATTTTATTAGAGATCAAGCGATAGCCTGTTGCCACCAAAATCAATGAAAAGATAGGTACAGTCACGAACATAAATATATTACTATGAATACAGCGGCAATCATATCTGATTTCTTGATTCATATGACGGCAAATATATTGTGGGAGGCATATACATTTTTACTGCCACTTGTATAAGTGGAAGTAAAAATATAATAATAAGTTGATGTGGGAATATCGGGATAAAAGTATCCTTGCTAAATTTCATCCTAATCCATTCAGTAGTTTTTACGCGAAAGAGTAACAAACATCCATCCATCCATACTTACAAACTTTCGCGTTTATAATATTAGTTAGAAATCAAAGGTATTTTGTTATAACATTTAATACAGTTGCGGTAATGGCAGATAATCGCAAAAAAGTTTGACCATAGTTGAACTGCCGTGGTACGAAGAACGTCAGTCAACTATATTTTGACAGCTGCCGTAGTATGGCGAACGTCACTGGAAGGGGTAATGGATGAATCATGTAATCAGATAATAATATTACTGCCGAGCTGTGCATAGTAATATCCTTATGCTCGTGACTGTACATAGCAATCTTTGTGAAAATTTCATCCAGTGGAAGAACAGCAAAAATGCCTAGTCATTTTCCGAGAATGTATTTTTGGCTTACTTCAATGAACTGGCAAATAAATACCAACCTAGAACGTTGCATACGACCTATTGCATATTAAAAGCATGATTTGGACCAATAACGGAAAATCCAAAAAAAAAAAAATTCAAAATCTTTTACTAGATTTGTTTATTTCCTCTGTATGAATATAAATACTCGGCTCTTATGTCATAAAAATAATATGGAATTGACTTTTTTCATCAATAATTAAGTATCACCTCATTAAATCCATCCAAGAATGCTGAAGTTTGTTCTTCGATTCCTCTAGTCATTCGCCACTGAGTGACTAACTGAAGATAATTCTCCTTATTTGTCTAAAAACAGTTAAAACAGTTATATTGAAGTATTCATAAACATAAAATAACAGGTATTATAAGCATCAGTAAATACAAAATTACCTCGGTTACGCGTTCTTTATCACCGGACGGTTTCAACTCATGGTGTATGACTTGGCCTAACACTTCAAAGTCCACACTATACCACATCTCTAGGCCACATTCGTCTATATTATTATCTTTGATCCATACTAAGGAATTGTAAAACTCGGGATCTATAGATTCTATGTCTTTCATGGTTAGTTTTTTGTTTAACATTCTTTTATAGAAAGGCATTGTGAATCCTGAATAAATAAATCTACCGTGATACAACGCCATTGCTATAAACCTGCCAATGAATTTGAAGTAAAGGAGATGGTCTGGATTGACGTAACTGGCTGGGTTAATCTGAAGGCTGTAGTTGTTTTTGTTGGCGTACTCAAACAGGCAATACATGGGGTTTAAGACTTCGTGAGATAGTAAGAAGAACCACTCTCTACTGACGCCGCCATAATCTAACCCCTCTTCACCACGGAATATTATATACAATCGTCTGCGCAACTCGTATGCAGGCAACCTCATTATCTGAAATAGTAAAATAAATTATTTTTCTGATTGAGACAGACACAAAGTACATGCTTACATAAAAAATAATACGTTTTAGTATATTAATATGTTAGTACACTACGGCCGATATAACTTGCCAGGTTTGAACATAGGCACTACGAACTTTCGCGCATGTTCTCACTCACACTCGCCTCATGTCACCATTTGGTTCCTAAAAATGTTACTGCACAGCCCTCTGCGCAAGTTCGAAACTGCCAATATATATCGGCCGTATTGTATGTAATTTATGATAATTGTTACATTCATTAAAATAAGAAATATGATTGGAAAATGGGCCAAATTGTATATTAATTATTAGATCAAATAAAAAGTATTGGCATCAGTTTTCAGTACATGTTTGATGCCGGCTATTCCTTGGAAACAATAATGATACCATGAATAAGCGTTTATAATATTCACTTAAATATAGCAGAAATACCTGATGATAAGAATCTTCAAAGAGTGACTGTCGAGACAATGTTATTTTAATATGACTGGGTAGGGCATTGCTCTGACAGAGATATCTGAATTGACTAAGTTTCCAGCGGAAGGAGCGCTCGTAAGCGCGCGGCACGCCGTAGGCGCCCTGCGGGCCCTTGGGCGCGCCGGGCCGCGGGTCCTGGAACGTCGTGGTGCGCGTGTTGTGGTCCACGAAGTACCGCGTGCCTTCCTCCGTGAATCTTATCTCCCATCCTGGTGGCAGGGCTTCTTCCAGAGCGCTCATTTCCTGCCCCTGTACATGACACAAACACTTATCGTGGTTTATACAATCTAAGTGTGCTTCAAAAGGCGCCCAGCTTTCGGGGATTCTTACCACACTAAAAATACAAATGTTCATGCATCGGTAACGTTTTTGCTTATAGGAATATATAGCTCCTGATAGATCGATAAATAGTAATATCTATAACGATAATTTATAATTTGCAATTAATTAAGTTTCCATTAAGATCCCTTAAACGGAAAGATGTCAATCCAGAAACTAATAATGGGTAAGTAGGGAAAGGGTAGGACATTATCAGTGTAAAGAACCGTTACATGAAATAACGATAACTTAAAGAGTCCCACTGACTAAAAGTCCGGCCCACACACTAAGGGTCAGTCCACACCAAGACGCGACGCAACGCGACGCGCACTTTTTTATGTACCGATACAAAATCGAATTTATTTACTACACAATAAGGTACACGCGCTGAGCATCTCAGCGTACTTTGACACCTGTCAACCCTCGTACTGAAATAATGTGCTATACTCCCTGGCCGCGCCACAGTGGAAAATTAAAAAGACATGTTTCTAGATAATTTGTACGATAAATTTATTTATTTTATTTATGACACAGAGCCACAAGCGACAAAATTTAGAACTAAAATCGCGCAAACGCAAGGCTATCATTTCTAAAGTAATAAAATGTTCGAATCTCTATAGCGTACGGAAGAGTACATATTGCGTACATTTATTTAGTGTTTACCATAGATATAAGTAAGAAGGAGATATGCCCGGTAGTAGAAAATGTATCGCAACCCGGTGTCTTCACTTGGTCCCCTCCACGGCAACAAAACACACATGCAATTGAGTAAAACATTTTATTACTTTAGAAATGATAGCCTTGCGTTTGCGCGATTTTAGTTCTAAATTTTGTCGCTTGTGGCTCTGTGTCATAAATAAAATAAATAAATTTATCGTACAATTATCTAGAAACATGCCGTCTAATTTTCCACTGTGGCGCGGCCAAGAAGTGTCACACGAAATAATACCTTTTCGTGAAGAAAATAAGTTCGATAATTATTAAAAAGTGCGCGCAGCGTCGCGTCTTTTCACGTCGCGGTCTGAACGGCCATGTTCACACCAAAAGTCAGTCATTTCCACTTACGGAAATTGTTTGCTATGACCTGGCTTGCCATGTCGCCTGGTGAGCCTTAAGAGGTCAGTTTTTCCTTTTGCGGTATGGACCCATAAAAAAATAAAATAACGTAGTGATGGTGTGCTAGTGACCTGAGTCCTCGGGTCCTCCCACTGCGTGGTGCGATTTTTGTGGTTGACGTAGTAGACCCGGCCGTCGGGCTGCACGCGGCGCTCCCAGCCCGCCGGCAGCGCGCCCAGCGAGTCGTCGGGCGCGGGCGAGCTGCCGGCGCCCGCGGGGCCCGGCGGCGCGGGCGCGGGGCCGCCGGGGACCGGGGGCGCGGGGCCCCCGGGGCCCGGCGCCGCAGGGGCCGCCTGCGTGCCGCCCGAATTCGCCACCGTCACGCTAGTGCCAGCCACTCCACTGCTCCCTGAAATTATTAGGCAGTCATTTTAGTACAATCTCAAATTTGATGCCACCCACCAAATATATCGGACAGCTTAGAAATGGGTTTTCCGACTGTTTTCAATTTTCTTTTTATTGTAAACCTATAGCGTGTAGTATTTTTGGAAACGTCTCCTCAAGCCTTTTCTTTTGATACCCTACATGATTATGGTTGAAAATAATTTCTTTCAATACACTACTTATTGATGTCTAAAATCCGCCATTTTGATTTTATACAAACAAAACCTAAACACCTTATGCCACCGCCATTCAGCCGTTAGGCTTAGGATGCTTCGTCGACGGTTTAAAGAATCCCACATACAAAGCTATCTTTGCTGTCGGGCCACACACGGAATCCGTTTATATGGCGACTGTCCGCAGGCCTTTCACATGAACACGGTTGCCGGTGGCATGGGGTCCCAACTCGAACAAATTATAATTAGTCTTGAAAAAAAATCATAGATGGCAGCATAATGTAACAATTATGAAATAACAATCACTAAAAAACGATAAACGGCAAATTTTGGCTGAAGTAATATTAGTAAAAATCAAAACATCTTTATTTAATGCTGATTTATGTATTTACACTCATAAATCTCGTATTTCCAACAAAAAACTTAAATGAAGCCTTTTACTTCAATTCGAATCCTTAGAATGATAAAGTAACCATCTGTTAATCATTTTGTTGAGAGCTCTTTGCAATAGATGGCGTTTTACTCAAGTGATGACAGGTCACTTTAAACTTACCGCCTTACTAATAAACGTTGTATAGCGCCTGTATAGTTACACAACGTTTTGTCTTCTTCTTTCAAAAGTAATTTGACTTTTGAAAAAAGAAGACAAAGCGTTGTGTAACTATACAGGCGCTATACAACGTTTATTAGTAAGACGGCTAAGGTTAAGTCGTTTCATTAACGAAAATGAAACATTTTTTTTTTTTTTAATCTATTACTTTACTTAGAAATATAAGAATTGACCACTGAAGAAAAAACGTGAAAAAAGGAAGAAAAAAATCTAGGATTCTTGCCTAGTACCTAGGCCAGACTCCTAGATGGCGTTTTAAAACTACAGTCTCTGGCAATTATTCGCAGATGACACATCCCTCATTTTTAAAATCAAACGTCAGTTAGTCAACTTTGAACAAGTTAACGATGCACTCTCTAAAGTTGTGCATTGGTTTAATGTAAATAATCTTCTCTTGAATGAAAAAAAGACTAAACTCATTAAATTTTCAACGCCAAATGTCAGGCAGCTATCTACCAATGTTAAAGTTAATGGAATAGAGTTGGACCCCGTTGAATCGACAGTTTTTCTTGGAATAACCATTGACGGTAAATTACCATGGGGCCCACACATAGAAAAATTGTCAGGAAGGCTAAGTTCGGCCGCCTATGCCGTTAAAAAAATTAGACAGATAACTGACGTAGATACAGCCAGAATTGTTTATTTTAGTTATTTTCATAGTCTTGTCTTATGGAATTCTTCTCTGGGGAGCCTGTGCGGACATTAATGCTATCTTTGTTTTACAGAAAAGGTCTGTTCGAGCCATTTACAACCTAGGTCCAAGAGATTCCCTTCGAGAAAAATTCAAACAAATAGATATTCTGACTGTAGCCTCACAATATATATTTGAAAACCTATTGTATGTACACAAAAACATATCAAAGTTTAAGAAAATGTCCGATATTCATAGTTTAAATACCAGGAATAAACACAATCTTGCTGTACATCGCACTCGTCTCCACAGAGTAGGCAACTCGTTCATGGGTCAATGAACGAGTTATTTGTATGTAATAAACGCTTTTATAACAAACTTCCTATTGACATTCGAAACTTACCCATTAAACGATTTAAAAGCTGTATTAAAACCAAACTTTGTAAAAAAGGGTACTATAAAATCACAGATTATTTAGAAGACAAAAATGCATGGAATTGACCTGCTCGCTCTGCTAAGCATTGTGACATTTTGAATATTATGGAAAGCCATAAAAATATACTTACCAGTTTTATATACAAATTGACATTATTGAATATTATATACAAAATGACATGATGATTACTTGTAAAGTATTGATTTATAGTGAATGAACGAAACAGAACGAAAAATAAAAAAATTATTTTTCGTTCTGTTAGTTTTAGCGAAGGTCTGGCAATTTGAGAACTTTATGCGACCTACCCAAATGTCCTTTCTTTGGTATTGTTCGTCGAGTCGTTGAGCTCCTTAAAGTCTGAGTTGAGCCCCACTATTACTGACAAATGCTTGCACTGACTGGACAGGTCCACTCTCTGTGTGGTTCTTTCCTCAAAAGACCATTTCAATCTCTTATCTACATGGTCCTCATATGGCCTGACCAAGATTATGTCTGGACTTTAAAGGAGACGTCACCTCTGAGTTTGTTTCGGCCTTTCTTCTCAGAGTAGTCAGATAGGAAACGCCGACCTCATCTAGCTTATTTTTACAACTTTTTCATATGACGTGTAAAAGTGATTCCAATATCCTATTTACAGCATAAACAATTTCATTTCAGTGAGTCGCTGATGCTGCCATCTGTTAAAAAAATGGAGGAAGAAAAATAGCCAGCTCAATAGCCAGACTTAGGGTGGTGTTATTTCTTTGTATGGGATTGGGTATTTGTACGTAGTATTCTAATATCTGTGCCGGTGAGCAGAATACTGGGACGTTCAGTTGAATATCGCGAATTGACTTAACCGTACCAGTGTGAAAGGTAAAAATACTTCGCAATCGTCCACTACGCGCGCCGTGGAACAGTCAGTTAGAACGGCAGCATCGCGTCAAGGCGCGGTCGTGGAGACGTGTGAGAACTTGCATAAAAATACCTACTTCACTAAACCGTCCCGGTACCGATACGAAAACATTGTGTGTGTTTTGCGTGTGAACAGGGCCCTAGTAACAACTAATCGGGTTTTGGTTGATGTGATGCAGAGGCCAACGTTCAAATCCACGTAGATGGTCAGCGCACGGCCTATAGTAAGTATAAATATAAATGTCGTTTTTAATTATAAAAGGAAAATGAGATGCTATAGTTCTCACAATAAATAGGTATTTAATTTTGTTACTAGGACTTATCAACTCTTTACTGTAAGTCTACATAGGTAGAATGGTATTAAGGTGATAAGATTGTTCTACGTAGCAAGTATGATAACGTAAATATGCATGATTGTATATACAGATATCACTGAGAGAGCCAAATAAGTCATTAAAACCTAATAATATATAATTATGTATGATTTATTTGGTACTGTTATTCTCATGAATACAAAAAAAAATACGAGGTATTACGTTATAAGAGGTTATATACAGAAAAAATAAAGCCTATGACTAAAAGGCGGGCAGCTTCTTTTAATAATAATGGTGATCCTATTATGTTGGTAAACAAGTAACGTACCGGTTGTGTTGAGATCGTGTTCGGAGTCCGGCTGGTGCGGCGGCTGCGGGTGCGGGTACAGGAAGCGCTGGTTGCCCTGCGCGACCACGTGGCGCCGCTCGCCGCGCCAGTGCTGGAAGCGCGCCAGGCGCTCCGTGTCGGGGCGCTGCCACGTCGTGGTGCGCGTGTTGTGGTCCACGTAGTACACGCGGCCGCGCGCGTCGCGCCGCACCTCCCAGCCCGGCGGCAGCGGCTGCGGCCG
Organism: Lithophane semibrunnea; assembly: GCA_947363905.1. Classification (NCBI taxonomy): domain Eukaryota; kingdom Metazoa; phylum Arthropoda; class Insecta; order Lepidoptera; family Noctuidae; genus Lithophane; species Lithophane semibrunnea. The sequence continues at coordinate 9,240,475 of OX376189.1, forward strand.
CTCCCACGACGTCGACCGCGTGTTGTGGTCCACGTAGTATCTGGCGGTTGCAATGTCTACATCAATTCCTGACCGAGAATATTTACCGCTTGCCTTGGAAGTAGCCAAACTGTTTTTATAAGCGTTTTAGTAAAAGTGATAACTTTAATCGATCATTATTTTATAACTCAAACTCTGCTTTTGCAGCTTCGGCCGGATGTCGGAACTTATCCCACTGAAATGAACTGATTAAATTATCGGGATGAAAATTATCTTATTTCCTAAGCCAAGTCGCGTAACTTTTTAGTTAAAGTTCTTTAACGCAGCCGCTTCTGTATGAATAAAGTATTACAAACGCAGTCGCGTTTTCAAATGTCTGGTGTAGTCAAAACTGTCTACAATGGGATTGGCTTATAAGTACTCGCTCTGTCTACACTGCACTGACTTATAAAACTTGCTTGCGATATAACACACCTTGTCCTAATACTAAATAGCCTGCCTAGCTGCCAGCAACCTCTCAGTTTGTTTCAGCCTTTCTTCTCAGAGTAGTCAGTTAGGAAACGCCGATCTCATATAGCTTATTTTTAATATTTTCTAATATGACGTGTCAAAGTGATTCCAATATCCTATTTACAGAATAAACAGTTTCATTTCTTTTTTAAATTTTTCGTCAGTTTATAATCTAACGGAAATAATACTATGGGGCAGTGGCGTGCCTAGGGGTTAAAATCAGGGCAAGCCGACAGATTTTTAACGATTTAAAAATACAGACAAGTGAGCGATTTACGGATGAAGAAGAGTTCTACATATTTCAGGCATCAGTACGGAATTGTCGTAAGCGCCATCTATTAACGAATGCGCGTAACCACACCGCTTCGCAGGACCTTTTCACCATAATATCTTTGTCGACCCTTGTCACATAAAAATTATTCTATCAAAAGCCGCTAGATGGCCCCAAATTATCGATTTGTTGTTCTATTACCGTACGCATATTTAGTTTTATGAAATTTAAGTTTTAAGTCGATTGAAAATGTTAAATAAGATATTACATTGGGTATATAACATTTTATAATTAATCAAAATGAACGAATTATCCAACTCTAATCTTTATTTCAAAACGCCTTATTTCAAAGAATATCTTCAATACGAAAATTATTGTGTTTTGTGATCTTGATAAGATGTATTATAATAAGTGGTTTGTATTTTAGTGGTTTACCAAAACTACAATTGCCATACAAACAACACTATACAAATTTTGATGTCTTTCATGGCACCAGCTAGGGCTACCTAGGTTTGGTCATACTATTATCTTTATACATACTAAACAATCGAATGCCAATTTCAATATATTCTTCGACTGACAAAGATACCTACCTAATTGTTTATATTTCCGAGTTATAGTAATTTGGGGTAGATTACGGAATTACGATGAAGCAAAGAGTTACTTACTGTCAGAAAACTCAATGTATTTACATACCTTTTCGAACACGGTTTCCAAATTCACATTTTCATGATAAAAACACTACTAAGCATAAGGAACAGTGGCGAAGGGTAATTTCTCGGGGGTGGGAACCCGGAGCAAAAAAAAATGAACAAAAAAAAATATATATATACAGTATGCAGTATCCAAACACCGTTGTCACTCAAACCATGGGTAGTTGACTTAAATATAAAAATAAATGACCCAGTAACAACAAAAAAAAAACCTTATTTTCATTAAAAGATTTTAAAGAGTAAATATCCGTCACTGTCCCGATACTCATGGATACGCGTTCGAGAGAGTTGCGAAACAGCTGACGGCCGGTCATGTAACACGTCCCGCCCCCGCCAACCGCCGGCCGCCGTATTGAGACGCAAGTTCGTTGCCCTTGCGTGTAGGGTGAAATATTCTTGGGGAAAAAGGTAGAATTTCTTAAAAAAAAAAACTTGTATTTTACCATTAATTTTACGTACTATAAATGAAACCAAACCATTGGTTTCAAGGATAACGGTGTTTACACTAACACCCTGTATATATACAGTATGTAACAAAAACCCTGTCCGATCCATTAAAGGCGTATTCCTGGGTTAACATACGTACTATAAAAAATATATTTAAAAATGTAACTCATAAAAATCAAAAGATAATGATTATTTTATTTTTATAAACCATGCGACATTCACACTAAATACGGCAAATTTTCATAAATTGACAACATTCCACTCACCGGGGAAATCTTTTTATTTTACCTATTTTTATTTCAAAGGATACCGCCCTACACTGGGCGCGCTGTCGGTGCTCTCTAGCGAGTCGCCGACTTGTCTGATGTAGCCGACTGGTTGCCTACCGTGCGATGCGGCGCGTGTCTGTACGCTTGTTGCTAGTCAGTCTTTCGTGAAGATTCCTTTCGATCGGACGTCCGTAATGTCATATTCCAATCGGGAATATTTTAATATGTTAATGTGCTTAGGCAAGGCCGATTGTAATTATGCAGCTGCGCGTAGAGATTATGAGGTGCGTTTTCACAGGCCAGGTGTGCCAGTACCGTCGGAGCGTGCGTTCCAACGTCTACATAACCGTGTGTTCACCACAGGCAGTGCTCATGGCCACGAGACACAGCGCGCTGATGCTGGAAGACCACGAGAGCGCAACCTGGATATCGAGGAACAAGTTTTGGATATGTTTGCGGCGGACGCCACGCAAAGCACACGCTCTGTTGCTCGACAACTAGACACTAATCACATGCTGGTTTGGAGAGTGCTGAAGGGAGATGGTCAGCACCCTTATCACTACCGGCGGGTTCAATCCCTTCTTCCCACTGATTACGAACCAAGAATGGAATTTTGTAATTGGATCTTAAGAAAAGTCGAAGAACATGAAGGTTTCTTGAATCGCGTGCTTTTCTCCGATGAATGCTCGTTTGTAAGAACAGGTGTATTCAACTGCCACAACGAACACGTGTGGGCGCTCGAAAACCCGCTACCTATGAAACCGAGTAATTTCCAACATCGTTGGCGTATTAACGTGTGGGCTGGTATCCTCGGAGACCAGATTATTGGTCCATACTTTTTGAGGCCCACAATGAATGGTTCAAACTACCTGTCTTTCTTGAGTGAAGAGCTTAGTGAAGAGTTGGATCCTTTAATAGACCTCAATTTCCATCGCTCAATGTGGTTTCAACATGACGGCGCGCCTCCACATTTCTCGCGTGCGGTGCGCGAGTATTTAGATGCTCAGTTCCCGAGGCAATGGATTGGCCGGGGGGGACCAGTTTCGTGGCCAGCACGGTCTCCCGATCTTACGCCTCTGGACTTCTATTTATGGGGTCATGTCAAACAAATGGTTTTTAAAAAAGAGTGTGATTCGGAAATCGAAGTAAGAGCTCGGATTGTAGCAGCTTTCAATTTAATTAAATCAGACACAAGTGCGCTGCAAAGAGTACGTGACAATTTAATAAAAAGGTGTCGAATGTGTATCAGTGTTGGAGGTAGACATGTGGAGCATGATCGCCGAGGTATCCAACAACAACAAGTTACTGTTTTAATAAACTAATACCAAAATTCGGTAAGTACCTTTTTCTTAGCTCTCTTGTGTCTATTTTCATTTCTGTGCCAAAAGCACATTTTTAAAAAGCCCTTTTCTGGGCTACATTTATTTCAATTAATTGTTTCTTGATGAACAGAAATTGAAGTCAAGTTCACTATGCCTAAACGATATCAGCTCAAATCAGCTGATAACAACGCGTAGGCATAACGTAGGTTTATTTAGCTATAAGTTTGTTTGGCGGCAAGCGACAATGCAGGCGGGCGGCTCATGTCAAAGAATCATAAAAACCGTCCCGCTCGGGCGGCTTCAAATTGTAGAACATGAACACATGAAAACAAATACACACACACATGAACTTTATCGAGGATAAGTGTTGCCTTTGATAAGTATATTTTTATTTTTTTAAATTAATTATTTTCATTAGGGAAAAATAATAATCTCAAAACCATGAAATGGTTACGTATATGGGCACACAATACTATACCAAATAATACCCTTAAGGATCCGACAGGGTTTTTGTTACATACTGTATATATATATATATATATACAGTATGTATATATATATATATATATATATATATATATATATATATATATATATATACAGGGTGTTAGTGTAAACACGAGGAGGAGGTTCTCAATTCGTCAGTATATATATATATATATATACTGACGAATTGAGAACCTCCTCCTTTTTTAAAAACCCGGTTAATAATACTTCTTATGATGTCACTTCGGACCTTATGGCCGCGAAAAGCGACTTCTTGTTTGTTTACCTAACAAAAGAACGGTGTCAATAAACCGTTTAATTAAATTCCTATTTCGATCTACTTTTCTCAAACTTATTTATAAACTCACATTCAAAAAGCCCGCTTTCACAAACCACGCACGCTCACACATTTTACTAAGCTCCTACGCTCCTAATAGCGCAACGCCATCTAACGAAAATATCAGAAATGCAATGCATTTTGGCAGTACAAGAATGAGATATCTCCATTAAAAAAATTCACAAAATAATTAAACAGAGGGCGCGTTGAACGAGAAATTTTTAGGGAGTGGCATTTTACAATTCAGAGTTTTCGCTCACGGCCACTAGAGGGAATTGGCCGCGCGGGCGTAGAGTTTCAAACGAATTAGCGAAAAATCGTCAGATTATGAATGTAAGAACCCCTTTTTTACATGAACTACTAGAATCTGAGAAAAGTAAACAAGGGAAACAATACATTTTATTTTATTTACAACTGCCAGTCAGCCATTCATATTTATCGTAACGGGAAACATTAGAATGTTTGAAAAAACCATCACGTCGTTTGTAATTTATACTTACATCTGAGCAAGCACGGCCTAACGTAATTATTTGTTTCTTATTTTCAAAACTTAACCTTGGAAAGCATGTTTCCTCACAAAGAAAATAATCCTAAACAACAATTTATAGGCTACCACTAAGCTACCAGACGGGCCGCACGCGGGTCAAAAGAAATTGTAGTTAATTAGAAAGTCCTTGACGAATTATTGCCGCCATCCTAATCCTACTGATCGTACTAATAACTTTTCAAATCTATTAAGAAATTTCAACTTATTAACTATCTACTTACCCCAAATACATAATTACAACGTACACTTTCACTAAAGTCAAAACACTTTAATCACTGTTTTATACCAACAAACTAATACTACTACTACGATTCTCGTACTGATAAACTAACGAATTCAATAAATAATACGAACAAAATGCAAATTAACTGCAAATGTAAACAAATTATAATGCGATAACGTCAAACAGCAACCACACAATAGCGTCCTGTCCGAACTCCGAGCCGAACGCATTACGAAATTCAACGAAAACTACCGAACCGACTCGCTGCATCTCGTTCACGCGCACGCAATTTTAGATCGCTTTAGGTACCATAACCCGTATTTGACCGGCTTGCTTGAAGCGTATGAAACCGGGGTGTCACGTGACCGAAGTGACGTCATGACGCCTTGATTTTTGAAGGAGCGATAAGCCAGCCGCGCCGCCGAGTTATTTTAGAGAAAATTTTTTTGCTGTTGGGAGACAACAAAGACAAAACATTGAATGTAGGCGTTTTGTATAGTTTTAATTATATGGTGTATTAAATACCTATAGTGTGATTACTGAACAGGCATTTTAAACACTACTGACTGTGTCATTTTTCAATGACGATAGAGTGGTTTTGTTTTGAATTCCAGAAGGGAAGCCGATAGGAATCGGCTTGTAGGGAAGCTTCGGCCCTGCAAGGAATGACATAGCCGCAATAACTATCACATCATTTTAAATAATAAAACTAGGTAGGTAATTCATTACCTCAATTGAAAAATAAAATACTGATATCAAAATATTATTTCAAAACAATAACAAATTGAGTCGCTTCGCGGACTTGCAACTCCCTTTACACGGGTCAACATCGCGGCTAGTGCATTTGCGCGAACTTCACACACACGATTCGTTCCATTCATAAAAACTCAAAAGCCGGGCTTAAATATTAGAACATTTTGCAAAATAAGTACATTCTAATAGTATCGACAAGGTACGTATTTTCTATGCAAAAAATGAGAGGTCTAGAAGCTGGCTTCTGCACCGTTGCCGCAAGCGTGTGTGAGCGAGAAAGATGCAATGTACTACAGAATTGACGTCTTCATTCATGGATGCGATCTCGCCTAACGCTATAGTGTTAGAGCGAGATCGCAACTGTGGCAGTTTGGCAACGGTGCATTGTTTGTACTTATAGCGCGCGGCTGGTGCAGCGCGAAGTTTTTATGTTATTATTCTTATCAATTCTTGCGACATGAAGGATTGACTTGGAAGTTTATAGGAGTAGTTTTTTTTTTTTAAATTGATTGGCTCAGTTTTGAAGGCAAGCCGGGCTTTTCAGCTTATAGGGCAGTACCGCCACTGCTATGGGGGCGTTGAATCCGCCTTTTTAACCGACTTCCAAAAAGGATTTATGTGGGGTAGGTAAGGTACCACAACTAAAAAGTGAAAAATACAACTTTTTAGAAAAAAATACAACCGACTTCCCAAAAAAAACACTAAAAAGTGAAAAATAACTTTAATTCGGAAGTCGGTGGCAAGAACGAATACTTAAAAGCAAAGACACCGACTTCCGGCCGACTTCGGCTGCACTACAAACTGCTGTGTTGCAGCTGGGTTCGGACGAAGATAATGCACCACATACTATGGGTGTCTGTGTTGCATCCGCCTTTGTATTTATGCACCCAGCACCCTAATTGCGTAATTCACGATCAATCAGAATTGGAATCGGTTTGAAACACATTTCTAATCCATTACTTCATAAGTTCGAAAAAATAATCTGCTCAACAACGTAAATAACGCAATGATTGTTGTTGAACTGTCAAAATGAAACAAATTAGTCTTAATCGGTTACGAAAATAAGTTAGGCAATAAAAATTTTTTTTGGTTGTATGACATTTTCTGATATGGGTTTTACCTGAAATAAATGATTTTATTATATTTTTTTATTTATTATTTATTTATAATAAGATAGCAGGTCCTGATTTACCTGTGTTCCAAATTTCATCAAAATCCACAGTGAAAAGTATTAAAGTATAGAGCAGCTATACTCTGTGTTCCGCGGAACCCTAGGGTTCCGTGATACCTCTGTCGGGGTTCCGTAAGAATTTAGAAAAAAAAATCAAAACACCGCTCTCTGGTCGCTCCAGAGAGAGGTGTTTTGATTTTTTTTTCTAAATTCTCTCAAAAACTCCGCGGCCGCGCGGAGACAAAACGCTATGAACGTTATTTATTTATTTATTTGTATTTGTAGAAACATGTGCTAAACTCCGCGGCCGCGCGGAGACAAAACGCTATGAACGTTATTTATTTATTTATTTGTATTTGTAGAAACATGTGTTACAATAGCTGGTACAATATCTCATAAGTTTGGTATCAACAATTTTATACTTGTACAACCCGTTCGCTCTAAGTTTGCCGTTCTGTGGAATGCGCGTACCCTCCCCCACGTGACAACAAAACTTATAATGTGTCATAGTTTTACCCAAATATTACAATTTTTATTGTTACAATTAAATAAAAAATATTTTTATATTATGTTTTGCTGACGCTAATTTTCGAACGTCATACCTATCGCCAGCGGCAAACTTAAAACGAGCGGGTAGTATACTTGTGAGCGCGTAGTCTCTTTGATAAAAGCCGCCTCTGAATTAGACGCTATAGTTGTCAACAAGCGGCTTTCGACTCTAACTTCAAAGGATAAAGTCGATATTGTTTACAACGCAATTTTTAAATTTCTGTTTTTATTTTTGCTTTTTGTTTATCAAAGGTGCCGACTCGAGTATTTTCGAGAATATTTGAGATCGAGTCTAGGACTAAGTATAAAAGCGTCGCCCGTCGTCAGTTGACGATTAGCGTTCGGAGCGATAAGTTACTGCCTACTTACAAGCTCGCTAGCGAGAAACTAGTGTTCATTGTTTTACTGCCTGCTGTATTCTGTTGTCTCAGTTTTGTACATTTCTTCACCGTAGGTACTAAATTTAGTCTCTTATACGCAGTAACGATTGTGGATTATTTAAACCCCACTATCCTGACGTGTAACATTATAAATAAAGAAGAATGGAACGTTGGCTTAAAGGTGTTAAACGTGTTGCAACAACATCTTCTAATGACGCTGAATGTTCAAAAGCAGTGCGCGCGGAGAATGATGATGCCACGACGTCAAGCTCGACGGTTTCAAAGACGAAAAGAAGGAAGTATGATGAATCTTATATCAGTTTCGGATTTGTTGATTCCAACGGCTCACCTCTCTGCATGCTCTGTAGTAAACTGCTTCCTAATAGTTCCATGGCACCTGCCAAATTGCGCCGACATTTAGAAACTGTACACCCCGAGTCTAAAGACAAGAATAAAGAATTTTTTGTTCGCAAAAAAGATCAGTTATTAGAAAGTCAAAAAAATATGATGCATGTAACACAAACTATCAACGAAAAGGCCACGGAGGCATCATATTTAGTTAGCTATCGCATTGCACAAGCAGGTGAAGCGCATACTATCGCTGAGAAATTAATAAAACCATGTATGGTGGTATTAGACATAACAAAATGTATGCTCGATGAAAAATCTGCAAAGCATCTTTCTACTGTTCCGCTATCAAACGATACTGTTTCACGACGAATCCATGATCTGGCAAGCTACGTCAAACAAGAACTAGTTAAACGTCTACAAAATACACGATTCGCCTTGCAAATGGACGAGTCGACTGATGTCGCTGGTTTGGCTATCCTGCTGGTTATTGTGAGATATCCATATAAAAGTTCTTTTGAAGAAGACATGCTTATGTGTTCATCGCTGCTTACAAACACTACCGGGGAAGAAATTTTTAATAAAATAAATATATTTTTTGAAGAAAATAATCTCAGTTGGAACAATTGCATTGACATTTGTACAGATGGGGCCAAGGCGATGACAGGTAAAACAGCAGGAGCAGTGTCACGAATTAAAAATAAAGCGCGTAATTGTAGTTCCAGTCATTGTATTCTGCATAGACAAGCACTTGCGATGAAGCAAATGCCGTCAAATCTAAAATTAGTTATGGATGAAGCAGTAAAAATAATTAATTTTATCAAATCACGACCACTACAATCCCGATTGTTCTCATTATTGTGTGAAGATTATGGCAGCAAACATAAAACACTGCTGCTCCATACAGAAGTGCGATGGCTGTCTCGGGGTAAAACTTTAACAAGGCTATTTGAACTTAGAGCCGAGTTACAAATGTTTCTTTCAGCAGATACTTCTTTTAATTTGAAGGACCGTTTGTATGATAAAACTTGGTTGTTCCGATTGTCTTTTATGGCGGATATCTTTCAAAAACTTAACGAATTGAATTTATCGTTGCAAGGTAAACAGACAACAGTGTTTCAGGCCTATAATAAAATAACTGCTTTTAAAAGAAAATTAGATTTTTGGATCATTTGCATTGGTAAGAAAGAAATAGAAAGCTTTACGTTACTCAGTGAGTTTGTTAGCGAAAACGACTCAGTAATGTTTGAAGATGATGTGTTTGAATTGGTCCAATATCTCAGTTCGATGCGCGCATCTTTTGAAAAGTATTTTCCCGAAGAACACAATACAAAAATTAAAGTGAATTCATGGATTCATAATCCTTTTTTACCCAACTTGGAAAAGCCTGAAAACATGTCAAACGAGATATATGAATCTCTTTTAGAAATGTCATCAGACACAAGTATGGAGTCACTGTTCAAAACGACGCCTCTCAATGATTTTTGGTGCAGAATCCAAGATGAATATGCAATGCTTGGCCAAATGGCTCTGGATATTCTGCTCCCGTTCCCAACTACATATTTGTGCGAAACAGGATTCTCTACCTACCCAGCCACGAAAACAAAATATCGCAATAGACTGGACGCCGAAACTGATATGAGACTCCAACTTTCTTCCATCAAACCTGATATCAACCAATTGATGAAAAATAAAAAACAGTTTCATACCTCCCACTAGTTAGATTTTTTCTTTTTTAATGTTTTCTATTGTTGTCCTTGCCAAGTGGTGAAGTAAATAATAATTAGTAACTGTTACATTGTACTTTTATTATGCTGATTAATAAAAAATACACTTATAAAAACAATTGTTTTATTGTAGGGTTCCATCAAGTATTTTGCTTCCCAAAAGGGTTCCGTCATTTAAAAAGTTTGAGAACCACTGGTATAGAGTATGGAATGAAGACACTGCTATGACTACAAAGGATCTGCAGTGCATGGTTAGTAGGATGCACGGACGACATTCAGGAAAGTGGTTTGCTATCAAAAACCAGGATAGAACTTTAAGGAAATTAATGTATTTAAATGGCAAATTTAAAAAACCCCCGCTCAACACACCTTCCTATGAAATTTCTACCATGAAACATCAATTTTATTATTTATTAGCTGCGCCCCGCGGTTTCACCCGCATAAGTTTCGATACCGTGGGAATATCGGAATAAAAATTATCCTATGTCCTAATCCGGGTCATGGCCTACCTCGGTGTCAAATTTCATCCAAATCTGTTTAGCCGTTCAGCGTCATAGCGTAACAAACAAACAAACAAACTAACTTTCGAGCCTGCATAGCACTCACACCAAGAAGGTTATCTTCATACCCAAACCTGGCAAACCAGATTATACACAACCCAAGGCTTATAGGTCTATTATAAGTCTAACATTCTTCCTACTGAAAACCCTCGAGAAACTCAGCATGCGTACTCCACAGGTCGATCAACAGAATCCGCGCTGCACAGCGTAGTCTCTAAGATCGAATGCGCAGTGGACCAAAAACTAGCCGTTTTCTTTGACAACGGGGGCGCCTTTGACAAAACCATGTTCAAAAGCATCAACATCGCCCTCGACAGACGCAGCATAGACGGGACCCTGAGTGGCTGGATCACCGACATGCTCAAACTAAGGGCTGTACAGGTCACAGTGAATGACACGACAAGGGCCATTGTAGCGAAGGTCTGCCCGCAAGGTGGCGTCCTCTCGCCGCTACTATGGAACCTGGTAGTGGGCATCTCATAAAAATACTCAACGACAAAGGTTACTGCACCGTAGGCTACGCCGATGACATAACCATAATAATCAACGGCACTCACGAAAACACTATGCAACCTCATGCGCCAAGCCTTGAAGATCGTAGAGGAATGGTGCGACAGACACCAACTTTCAGTAAACCCAGCAAAAACTGAATGTGTAGCCGTGTGTACCTGGGCATCTTTCTGGATAAATAGCTGAACTGGGCAAAACACACCAACTACATCACTACAAAAACCAGTATATCCCTGTTATAGCGCAAACGACTGCTTGGCAGGAACTGGGGGATCAGTCCCAAGGTTACCTACTGGATATACACCGCAGTCATCCGACCAATTATCACATACGGCTCACTAGTCTGGTGGCCCAGGACAGACCTGAGCACAACCCAAAGAGACCTCGAAAAACTGCAGCGATTCGATTGCAATCACTAGCAGCATGAGAACCGGACACACTGCCGCCCTACACGCAATGCTTGGACTGCCGCCTCTGCACCTCATCGTGAGGGAGGAAGCGGCCCTGGCCGCCTTGAGGCTCCATTTATCAGGAACCCAAAGCAAAGACTCCAGAGTTAAACATACACGTATAAAGGAAGATGCGATAAAGCGACTGCCAATGATGGCATCACCCTGCGACAAAGCCCCGAAAACACACCACTTTCAAAGGTAGTGCCTTTAAAACGTAATACTTAAAGAAGAAGAGTATGACTACTCAGGCCCGAAAGGAGGAGGAGGCCCGTAGGAGTCTTCTCACACGACCTCAACAAAAATATATCCAGCCCGCTGGGAATGTTCAACACCGTGTACCAGGCGGAGTGTGTGGGCATCATGCAAGCGGTATTCGCCCTAGAAGCCAGGAGAGTTACGGACACCCACATAGTATACTCTCTGACAGCGCCTCAGTTCTCCAATCCTTACAAAGAAAATGCATTACCTCGAAGCTAACACTAGAATGTCATTCACTAGAACGGGTAACAGTATCTAACCGCAACACAATGGATTAAAGAACACAGCGGACCGCTAGGTAACGACGCAGCTGACGAAAATGCTAGAAGAGGATCCAGCACGTCAGCCTGTGAACACGAGCCTATCGTACCCATACCCTTCAATCAAATATGCAGGTGGCTACAGGAGTTCACCTTCACCCACACACAGGCAGAGAGCTGGTGGACCTGACACCGGGCTACAGACAGTCCAGGGAAGCTATGCCATCCTTGGATAGCAGGCTAACCAGGCGTTTATTACGCCTGGACAGGTACGGCCTGCGCCTGGTGTCGGGGACCATCCCGGGGCACTGCTCGCTAAATAAACAGGTCCACACAATAGGCATAACGGACAGTCCTCTGTGCAGGGCATATATGGAGGCAGAGGAAACCCTCGCGCACGTGCTCTTTGAGGGGCGTCACCCAGATTAGAACAGAAATCCTCGGGGCACCCAGATCTTTCACTGATGTTCTGTACAGACCAGGAGCTTTAATTAGCTTCTGGAGGTGGGCTGGTGGGAATAACCACGACGACCGCCATGGCCCACGCACAATGGTCCACCTTAAGGACTAAGACCGTAAACCACCCCATAACATAGAACATAGAGACAAGTAATCAGCGGTACCTGCGGCCATACACGTCGTAGCGCATCTCCCAGCCAGCGGGCAGCGGCTCCTCAGCGGGGTTGGCATATACCACGGCGACGCCGGGCGCAGCCGGCTCCGCGTCCGCATGTGACGGGCCTGCGCCGCCGTCCGGCAGCGCGCCCGCGCCGCCCGGCCCTGGCAAGCCGCTCGTCACGCCCGCGCCTCCCGCTACGCCCGCGACTCCCGCGACGACCGCGCCTACCGCCACGCCCGCACCGCTCGGGCCTCCGTGCTGCAGTGTCCCGTTGCTAAGCGGGGGCGGGCCCGGTGGAGGCTGCATATATAGAATTAATTTATTCATAGATATTCAAGTCAAATAAAGAGTCACACTTATGAATATCTAATTCTAAGTTATCACAACACTTACTCTTAGGTTTTGTGAGCGAATAATAGATCGCATAGCAGATTCCGCATTGCTCCGTAACCTAATCCGAGCCCGAACTCCATCATTAAGGGGACCATTGCTGTTAGTAGATTCTCCGAGTAACTCATGTGACTGACTTAAAACTGATGGATCGACTCTTAGGCCGTCCAGAAGTATCACTAATTCAGCGGATTTTACTTCCCCACTTACACTAGACGAGTTTTCTTGGGAAACGGTTTTCATCAAATCTGAAAAAGAAAAAAAATTGGTTTCAATTTACTTGTACTTTATGTCAATAGTGTAAAACTAAGTTGCTTCTCTGCATTTGTCGACATATTTGACCGCATTCGGTTTGGGTGTCAAATACATTCATAATCTATATCCTTACTAATATTATAAATGCGAAAGTAACTCTGTCTGTCTATATGTCGCGCTTTCACGCCAAAACCACTGAACGGATTTCGATAAAATTTGGCAAGGATTGATGGCATCCCGGGGAAGACATAGGCTACTTTTTATCGACATACCACGCGGGCGAAGCCGCGGGCGGAAGCTAGTATCCTTACTAATATTATAAATGCGAAAGTGAGTTTTTGTGTTTGTTACGCTTTCACGCTAAAACGGCTGAACGGATCTGGATGAAATTTGGCACAGGGGTAGACCATGACCTGGAATAGGACATAGGATACTTTTTATCCCGATATTCCCACGGGATCGAGACTTACGCGGGTGAAACCGCGGGGCGCAGCTAGTTTTATTATAAATGCGAAAGTAAAGTTTGTTTGTTTGTTACGCGTTCACGCTAAAACGACTCAATGGATTTGGATAAAATTTGACACATGGGTTGACTATGACCTGAAGAAGGTCATAGAATATCTTTTATGTCGTGAAACCACGGAGCGCAGCAGTGTGTAAATAGACCAAACAAACCAACTTGTGTCAGTTAATGTTTTTTCGCTGGTATTATCATACTTAAATAATAAAAAATAAAAAATTACCTATTATCAGCTCCACATTATCACATTTTCCATTGCAGTAAAGCAAAACTTTCAACAAATTTACTCGTTTTTCACCAATAACATTATCTTTCCTGAAACTATGATAATCTGCAAGCCGGAACAATAACTGAGACTGTGGTGTTACAAGTACTGTAAGATCTTCTTTCCATTTTGGGTGCAAGGTACTCTTTATAACTTCAGTGCGTCTTGAAATTTTGTCATCGATTATCACTTGTAAATATGGATTAGGTTTGAAGAGCCCAGAATTCTTGATGTTTGCTGATTCAACTAATGGGAAATGAAATAAGTTTTGTTAGGAATAAGAAACTGAGTAGCAGTCATTACAATGTAAAGTGACGCCCAAAGGTCTTGCTTTTGTAACTTAATATTGAAATAAAAAAGTATAAGTCTGCTGCTGATGTTAAAATAACAAATGGTAATTAACTTAACATAGAAATAATTGGATTTACTGTGACAGGGAATCATTCTTCTATTAGTTAAGGTAACAATTGGTGAGTCAAGTATTAAAGTGTCTCTCTAACTTAAGCATTACAGTATCTTTTCAGCTTACTAAAACAAGAAAATGAATCAACTGTAGTTGACAAAACAATGAGATGGAAATAAAATGCCAGAACAAATCACTAGCTATAATTTAGATCAGTGACCGCTAACAATTTACAAATAAATAAGATGACAATTTACAATTCAAAATATCTATATGTAATTACAGCTACTCAAAATATAAACAGAAAAAAAAAACATTTATTTGCGGCAGACAATAACATGTTTAATAATAATTAAGAATGAAGAGATTAGTACATAAATAGAATATTACACATGTGTAGACTTTAAATTGTTCCATCATTAAAGCAACAGATAATTAATTTAAACTAGTGATGAAAGGGTGGAGGGAGGTCTTCCCCAGCAGTGGGACAGTATGGGTTAGTAGTAATACTAATAATGTTTGATTCAGAAAGCGGTACTTAAGAACAGAGGTGGTATTAGAGTTAGGAAGTTCCTCTCTCTGAAGCCCTGACCACCGATAGCTTGGATCTCAACCTACTATTCTTAAATATTTGTATGTTCATATATTTTTAATGTAATTTATATTTAATATTCAATGTATATAGGATAATTTTAAAATAAAAGTCAGAAAATACCTGTAAGACTCAGTTGATGATATGTTGACAAAGAGATTGGAGTTGTTAAAGTTGGGACAGTTTCAGTCATTGTGATGTATTTTTCAGTTCATATTATGATAGGAATAGCATTCCAGTTTACAATCTGTTCACCTAGAATAAAAATAGATCAATATTAACTAAATCTATTTACTTGCATGTCATATCACGCACATTGGTCCACCTTAAGGAGTAAGTGGAGTGAGTGCGGAAACCAAATCCCTAACATAGAACATACATGTCATATTCATCTATTTATCATCATTCGATTTTACACTTGACTAAGACTGTTCATATATCATTAGATTAGATTTTCTTGACTCAGACTATTCTTCTCTGAGTGATATGACAAATTGCTATATACATACTTTTATCAATAAACGTTTTAACGTTATATCGAAAATATTGTTAATGTTGTAAAACCTCAATGACCTATTCTTGTTTTTGATGATCATCTCGAAATTACACATGGAACAAAAAGAGTAGGTACTAATTACTTATGACTAGGTTAGATAAAAAAGATATAGGTAATTTCTGCCTTGATAAGGCTGGGTCTTTGATAGGATTACATGAAAGAAAATACGTTTTCCTCAGAAACTGCAACAGTAATTTGCAACTTGTAAGATTAACATAAGCAAACTTCTTTTTATTCGTATAATTACTAAGTATTGATTTGGATAATGTAGTTCAGAGATATAAAATCGAATTCAGCAATGTATTGATTGACGACTATTGCAAAATAAACAAATTGAAAGTAAGTGTGAAATGAGCGACGTAAAAGTAATAACGTTAGTAAAGTATTTTTCAGAAAATAACATCACAAAATACCATTAATGAGGAGATCCAAAGGACAGAAGTCCTTCAAATTATCTCATATCGTTGTTCTTATCTCACTGAAAGGAAATACACAAATAATGTTGTATCGTCACGGAACATTCATAACGCGGATTTAAAGTCACTAAATATTTATTCACAATAATATCACAAGGAAATAGTAGGGAAACCCGAAATGTTTATCACGTAAATATGCTTCCAAGAACTAATAATAAAAAAATTAAATTGATTAGAAATATTAAAATTCCTGAAATTAGTCACTGCACTGCACTGTTGAGTTTGAGTCTTGAGTGAGTGTTGTCTTCAGCGTTGCCAATGCCTATTTTCCAGATTCCCCAAAAACATTAGTGAAAATCCCCGAATTTGGGGAAAGCAAAATCCTGATTCCCCACAAAATTATTTCAATAAACTCATTTCTATACAAAAAATCAGCAATATTTATTGATTGTAATGAATATAAACCTTAATATTAGGCTAAAAAAATATTCTTTTAACGTCACAAGCTCGGAAAGATTCTGTTTATCATTCGAAATCTGAGTGCAAAAGTGTATTTTATCCACTAGCGTGGAAAGGGTTTTTAAAATTCGAACCTTTCTATTCAATAATTTTCTATACGGCCGGGTCCACTTATAATGCTTATTTCACGTCAGTGCGCCAACCTCATTTTTAGAATAAAAGCACTGGCAAGCATGAAAAAAAGAAGTCTTCACTTCAAAAAACTTTAATTATATAATTTTGTTAAATTCAATTCACTTTCCATCATTTTAGTTTGTTAACAATGCAGAGTTAGTGCAAGCGGTACATAATGCCAAATTGAGCTTAATTCCGGAAAAATTTCGTGAAAAGTGCATAAAAGCGTACAATATTTGTTCAATGCATGGACACCTAATATTTTCCTCACTGTAATGAGGTGAAAAGTTGTGTGTTTCGCTCGGCAGCAAAGTTATTCTACGTCCCGGACCTTTGAATCACTCGCTTCGCTCATGGTTCAATCCTAGAATCCTTCGCTTACTCAGGTTTCAATACAAGTACTCTCGCCAAAAAACAGCGTTGCAGCCTTGCATAACAAATAACTATTGTCACGCAGCTACATTATAGCAGGGGTTTCGCCCGAAGATTTATTGAAATTTATGTAATGATGACTGATCCGTATGTAGGTAATAAAATGATTTTTTTAAATGTAATATTGGTTTGATTTGGTAAAATTTTAAAATCCCCACTCGTTTCCCCGCAGCTTGGGGAAATCCCCACAAATTGGCAACCCTGGTTGTATTTCCTTCTTTTGTTAGTCGACCATCCTTGTCTAGCGGAGTGATGCCCAACTGGAACGGTAACCGGTTAACCGGTTAACTCCAGTTTTAACTATGCAATTTTTTGTAGTCAATCCATTTGGTTGGAACATAAAAGGGGTGAGTGTAAAAGTGATGCCTATTGTAGGGTATGCAGTCAACCGCACATAAGTTGTAACAATTTAGCGTTGTATGGTGAGCCTAGCCCGAAATCTGTCGTGGTTATAACCAATGACGTAGTTTTATATATCATTGGTTATAACTAATAACTTACCTTCTAACATCATAATATAATATTTCCTTACATACCTATCCTTAACTACCGCGTCGTCTGCGCGTTTAAAATACGCCGTGTGCTACGTTCTAAGGTCTACAGTCTACACATTCAGATTTCAGTTAGGTAGGTAAGTAGTACTTTAAGTTCTCGACCTTACATCGGCTCGCCGTCGGTAACACACGTGAAGCTTGCTCTAAATTTCATTGTCAAATTGGCTCGCGGCTCGCGGCGATGACAGACGGGCGAGTAAGCTCGCCGAGCCATAAGTACGCGCACTTGCTCGCACGCCTATCCATCTATCACCCCTTTTAAGTGAGTGATAGATGGGCGAGCAAGTCCGCGTACTTATGGCTCGGCGAACTTACTCGCCCATGTGTCATGCTAAGTACGCGGATTTAAAAACCGCTGAGTAAGTTTGTCGGTGATTCAACAATTTTGAAAGAATCATGGCAGAATTTGTACAAAAAAAAAAAAGTTATTTAAGCAACTGTTATATATTATCAGTCATGTGATACTATTATCAACGCACATTCGTTTTTTAATACCAAATTATTTACAGTTGCATATAAGATTTTATCTACACCCATGATATGAATCTTCTATAAAAGTTTCTTTGCAATACCAATATCGAATAAAAATGGCGCGGTACGACGTGAATTCCAATTTTTCGAATTCGAATGTGTTTTGTTTTTAAATTACAGTGCTATGTTAGTGAAACGCTCGTGAATGAAAGTGTTCTTTTTTTTTAAATGAGTTGCATTATGAAATTCAGTACAACATTATAACACCCGTTTGGATGATATTATGGTTACTATGATGTTTTAATGTTGGCAATAAGCTAACTGTTTCAGAAACTTTTATAGAGGATTTATAGCATGGCGGCTGTCAGTGTTAAGTGGGTGATAAATAGTACTTTAAGTTCGCGACCTTACTCGGTTCGCCTTCGCATCGGTGACACACGTGAAGCTTTCTCAGAATTTCATTGTTAAATTGTCAAATTGGCTCGCGGCGATGACAGACGGGCGAGTAAGCTCGCCGACCCATAAGTACGCGTACTTGCTCGCACGTCTATCACCCGTTTACCACTCACAGTATGAATGATGAATTGGGTTAAAAACGGAAAGCTCATCATAGGTGGCAGCACTATGCCCTTCCTAGACAGGGTTGGATTTTGTACAATAATTATAGTATTTATACTATAATTTCGCCCTTTATACTATATACTTTCCACATCTAAGGATAGTACGCTAATATACAATAATTTAAAGTTTGCTCCCGAATGCTTAGTTTAAGTCATATTATGAATATTTCGACCGTGCGTGTATCCGACCGAATTCTGATCTTGCGATGTTTTCTGTGTTGATGGCCGGGGATTCCCCGATTATCCTCCGCACTACACTTCTCTCTTTCCATTAACGCTTAAATAACCGTTTCGCCAGTGCAAACGCACGGTAATCTCGTTCCTTCCATTCCATTCGAAATTCAATCGAAGTTTGCTCAATGTTTTTTGTGTAAAATAATACGTTTTCAGTACCCTAGATGAAAAACTTCAGAGATGTAAATTCTAGCACTGCTCTAATATGATATTGATAATACATAACACCCACACTTTTACTATAATTTACATAATAACTTAATAACACATCACAAGTGAGCAGAGCAGTAGTGGCCCAGTGCAGAGCAGTGGTGGCCCAGTGGTAACGGCCATGACTTACGGGTTGTATGTCGTAGGTTCGAACCTTGACAGGCGCTTTACTTTGTGTAAATTATTTCATCGCCACTGCTCTCAAAACGGTGAAGGAAAACATCGTGAGGAAACCGGCATGCCCTAGAACCAAAAATTCGAAGACATGTGACATCTACCAACCCGCACTGGGCCCGCGTGGTAGATTACGGCCCGCTCCCTCTCATAGAGAGGAGACCTGTGTCCCAGCAGTGGGAACATTATAAGCTGATTATGCTACATCACAAGTGCCTGTAGGTACAGAAAACAGACTGTGGGAGCATCAAAATAGTCGCGACGAAATATCGACCTTCCAATTTCGATCGTCCCCGTTTTTTGCAGTTACACCTTACACAGCTGTGCAAGGGAATATTATATTACTTTACTCTATGGGAGTATTAAATATACGTAAACGAAGTTGTTTGTTTACGAAAAAATAATGATTAATGGATAGTGACAGCTAGCATTCAAATATAAAATGTACTCTATAAGTCAAATTCTAAGACCAGGTAGTAGCGACATCTGAAGTGAGCAAGTGGTAGTTTTTACCCTCATTCAAATTCAAACGACCTTGCGTCATGTACATTTTTCAACATTATTCAATCGTGATGAATTAAGCCCGAGAAAAGCTCTTGGAGTTTACTTTATTACATTCTAAAGTTAAAATCCAGCGCGAAAATGGAATATAAAAAGATTTTCAAGAACGCTGTTTGCTGCCGAACGAAAGTTTTCATGCGTTTTATATTATACACCCCTTTCCAAAAAAAACGGGCACCTTAACAGTCATTGGCTTTTGTATGGATAATATTAATATTTTTACTATGTCATTAGCATAAATGACTAGTAATTTGTTATAATCAATAAGAATATAATTTTTTGGCTACACCCCTCTTCCAGCAGCACTACAATTTTACTAGCTCTTATTGCTTTTTCTGCCATTACAATCGACACAAAGATATCACTTTTAAGTCACAATAAGGCTGGATTATGCGACAAACATAAATTATTCTACTAAAAATAACGAGAAGTTAGTTTTAGTTGCCAAGATAACCTTCTAACCGCAAACCTGCAAAATGTAAGTAAAGGGCACAAACGGAAAACGGGATTATTATTGTTTACAAAAGTTTCGATTTTGGAACTTACTTTTTTTCTTACCCAGACTCTTTATTAAGTGCCAGTAACATAGTTTTGCTATTAAAACCTCTTTACAACTAAATGATTACCAATAATGTACAAAAATCAAAACCGCCCGTTTTTTTTGCAAAGGGGTGTATAAATATTTTTGTTATTATAATTACAATAAAAAGATTAACACAGGGTCTACCACCAATATTTTACTGTGTAGTACATACTAATTCCATGGCCATGAGTGACAGTGACACAGGTCACTGTGAATGTGAAGTTTATTCTGTGACAAATAGAATTTTTTGTTAGACAACCAGTGTTTTGTATTGATTTTTCGATAAATAGTCCTCTTCAGATCTAATACTCACAGCAGGATTTTAGTATTCAATACGCCAGGTAAGTAAAAAACCATTTTCATGCGCCAACCGAGCGGCCGCTTACAGGAATTTATTTACAACTAGGAAGTAGAGAAGAGATTCTGAGTCATTTTTTCTTTTCAATTCAATATTAAACTTCTCATAGAATCTGGGATAGATTTATACTTTTGATGATCCACATTATTCATTGAGAATCACGTTAATTTGATTTAGAAAATTATTTAAACCTAGGATGACAGTCTCTTTTATGTTTTTATTACAGAGTTACACACCTATTTGCTTACCTTGACGGATTTACTTTCTAAACTATTGTTTTATACTTTATCAAATACATAATAAAAGATTCGTATCTTTTCTTTAATAATGGTTGTTTTTGCATTAAGGTGGTTGGTTAAAGTTTAATAGGGACTTATTGGGGCTTAATAAATGTTGCATCATCATCATCATCAGCCTATAGCAGTCCACTGCTGGACATAGGCCTCTCCAATTGCACGCCATTCAGCTCGATTCTCGGCAGCTCTCATCCAGTTGCTACTAGCCACCCTGCGAAGATCGTAGCTCCACCTAGCCTGAGGGCGTCCTACCTTACGTTTTCCGATTCGCGGTCTCCACTCAAGAACACGTCTACCCCAGCGGTCATCGGTTCTACGGCTAATATGGGCGGCCCATTGCCACTTAAGCTTGCTTATTCTATGAGCTATGTCGACAACTTTGGTTCTCTGCCGGATGACCTCATTCCGGATTCTATCTCTCAGAGATACTCCAAGCATAGCACGTTCCATAGCTCGCTGAGCGACCTTGAATTTATGGACCAGCCGTACCGTGAGTGTCCACGTTTCGGCTCCATAGGTCATCACAGGCAGGACGCACTGATTGAAGACTTTAGTCTTTAGGCTCTGCGGGATACGCGACGAGAAGACTCGACGGAGCTTCCCAAAAGCTGCCCAGCCCAGCTGAATTCTTCTGTTAGCCTCCTTCTCAAAGTTGTTCTTACCAAACTGCAGAGTTTGACCGAGGTAAACGTATTCACGAACAACTCCGAGAGCATCGCCATTAACAGCAATCGGTCCCGGACTAATGTGGTCGTTGACCATAACTTGGGTTTTGTCCAAGTTCTTCCGGAGACCAATGCGTACAGAAGAATCAACTAGGCCGTCCAGCATCTGCCGCAAGTCATGCAGCGACTCAGCCATTATGACGTTGTCATCTGCAAATCTCAAGTGTGAGATGTACTCGCGGTTGATGTTAATGCCGCGTCCTTCCCAGTTCAGCGTCTTAAACACATCCTCTAAAGCGTTAGAGAACAATTTCGGGGAAATACCGTCCCCTTGCCTCACACCTCGACGCAGGGGGATATGTTCAGTTTGCTGGTTCTGAGTTTGGACGGTCATTGTCGCGTTTTCATAAAGACATCTCAGCACTTGGATGTATCGCCAGTCAACTTGGCATCGCTGCATAGACTCCAAAACAGACCAGGTCTCGATTGAGTCAAAAGCCTTCTCATAGTCCACAAAAGCAAGACATAGGGGCCGATTATACTCTTCGGACTTCTGTATAATTTGCCGCACTGTGTGGATGTGGTGCTGTAACCTCCTCGAAACCCGGCCTGCTCCGGCGGCTGAAACTCGTCGAGTCTTCGCGCTAGACGATTCGTGACGACTCTTGAAAACAACTTATATACGTGGCTTAGGAGCGAAATGGGTCTGTAATTCTTTAAAAGGGTCTTATCACCCTTTTTAAAGAAGAGAACGACTAATGCCGTCCTCACCAGGGGCTTTTCCATTTTTAAGCTGTTTAAGAGCCGCCTCGATTTCATCTTGGCTGACTTCTGGCAGGTCTTCCGTGAAATGGCGGGTTAAGGTGGCTCTGGAATCCTCATTTTCGGGATCAGGTCGTGATGCATGCGATGCGTACAATTGGCCGTAGAAGTTTTCGACTCCCGAAAGGATCTCCGGCTTCGAAACGACGGTATCCCCACTAGATTTGGTCAACTTCGTCAGGTGGCTCCTCCCGAGTGATTGGACGAACACTTTCGACCCCCGATTTTGCTCAATCGCTTTCTCTATTGAGCGTGTATTGGAGCGTCGGAGGTCACGTCGTACCAATGTTCTAATATTTTTGTTGAGTGCCCGTTGTTCTGACGAAGTGATAGGTGGGTTTTCACGTCGTTCCGTCATAAGCTTCAGCTTCAAATGTTGCATATGATTAAGTAATGATTAACATCTACCTAACAATATATTTTTGATGTTTAAATATTATGAGATATTTAAACATCAAAAATATGTTGTTAAATATACCTTTAGCAAAGTTTTTAAATTTAGCCCACTAAGGTGTGATAAGTATCATGTGAATAAAAAATCAAAAAACTAGGCATGTCATGGTTGGTGGATTTGATGACTGTCCCAAAGAAAAACAAACCAAAATAGTCACTTTAACAAATTAGATAATATGCAATTATTGAATTGAAGTTACTCAAGATGTTACATAATCAATTTACCTTTTAAAGATTGCCTCGGGCATAATACTTGGCTTCTTCTAAGGATGAGTCCAGTAGAGAGTGTTCCAGTTGCTGTATTAAATTGCATTGATGACTATGTGGAATTACTTTATGATGATATCCCAGAAAAAATTAAAGGATCTGCTCTGATACTGCAACTTGCTAGAAATCCAGACAATTTAATAGAGCTAGCACGAAATGGTAAGATTAATAGTAATATTATATTACTACTTAATAAAATTCTTATATTAATTTGTTTACTCACTGACAGACAACATACAGTTTAAACCGTTTTAGGCTGTATATTTCCATGGCCAAACATAAATAGTATTTATGATCTTTATTGAAATTTCAGAAGCATTATTAAGTGCACTTTCAAGGGTTCTGAGAGAAGAATGGAAAAGAAGCATTGAACTAAGCACAAACATAGTCTACACATTTTTTTGTTTCTCAACTTATAATGAATTTCATCCTGTCATTATTCAGTACAAAATTGGATCATTGTGTATGGATGTAATTGATTATGAATTAAAAAGATATGATCAATGGAAGGAGAAAGTTGAAGGAAAAAAGCAGGTGGTCACACCTGATAAGGTGAGGATTCAATGTTAGTTCATCTCAAAATAAATGCTGGTTGTAGGAATTTAATAAATACAAGTATAATTTATTATTTTAGAGTGAGCCACCAAAAAGTCGTATTCCTGAACCAAAGCGTCGCCCCAAATCAGGCACATGGGCTGTCGCCGATGTGAACCTGCAAAAATCTAGGTCACTAGTATCCAGCTATCATGAAGACCTATGTAGTGCATCTGATGAATTTTTATCTAAAAGTGATGAAGAACAAATGAAACGCAAATTAAAAACACTATCCAAGCGACAGGAGCAATTACTGAGGGTCGCCTTTTACATGCTACTTAATATAGCAGATAACATCAAAGTGGAAGAGAAAATGCACAAGAAAGATATTGTTGGCCTGCTGATTGGTGCAATGGAGAGACATACAAATATAGATCTCCTCATTCTCATAGTTTCATTTTTACAAAAACTCTCTATTTTCATAGAAAATAAAACAAGTATGGCATCGAGAGGAATTGTTGAAAAATTAGCGCCATTGATGAATTCTAATAATGCTGATCTAATTAATGTTACTTTGAAATTGTTGTTTAATTTAACTTTTGATACAAAACTACGCAACAAGATGATAAAGTTGGGATTACTGCCAAAGTATATACAATTTACAAGTATGTTGTTTCTAAAAGTGTTAAGTATATTATTTGTTGCTTGACATTTTTAATACCTACTTATATTTAAAATTACAGGTGATGACAAGCATATTAATTTGGCGATGAAAATTTTATACCATTTGAGCATGGATGATAGAGTCAAATTGATGTTTACACAATCTGATTGCGTCAAATTGGTAAGTACTTTCTACTTACGCACTGTAAGGGATAGATAACTATCTATCTGGTGAAAAGACTGCAACTGAATTGAATTTTATTGCCTAAATAATAAACGTTAAATAACATTTTCACAGCTCACAGACATGTTGCTGTTGAACGTGAATGGGGAGAGTGTCGGCTCGAAGGGCGGCGGCGGCGGCGCGGGCACGACCGACGTGCTGCTGGCGCTGTGCATCAACCTGGCGTGGTGCGAACGCGCCGCCAGTCAGATGGCCGCCGAGGGACGCCTGCGCGACCTACTAGCGCGCGCCTTCCGACACCGCAATGCTATGCTCATGAAACTCGTGCGCAATCTATCACACCATCCGCAGAATAAAGCACTCTTTGTTGTAAGTTCTTATTGCTTGCTGTTGGTCATCACATCACTTTGGAACTGGTAGATAATTAATTAAAGATGTTATATTTTTAAGTAGATATTACGAGGGCTGCACTAAAAGTATCGGGAATGGAATATTTCCACTGTTCCTGTCATATTAAAATCTTTTTAATTGAAAACTCCTTGGTTTTAAAAATCGAATACCATTTATTTATTTAAAAAAAGATTCTCGGTCTTGTCACAAGGTTTTGTCAAACTTGTTTAGTCGTTGAGAAAATGGAATTGACTCGAGAAAATTCAAGAGCGATGATTTATTATGACTTTCGAAGTGGTTTAACACAAAAACAGTGTGTTGACCGGATGATTTCTGCATTTGGTGATGAAGCCCCATCCAAAACCACAATTTATCGCTGGTTTGCTGAATTTCAACGTGGACGTGTCAAGCTCAGTGATGATCCCCGTCAAGGTCGTCCAAAAACTGCAGTCACCCAAGAAAACGTTGACGCTGTGCGTAAGCTGATTGAGGAAGATCGACATGTGACATACCGCGAAATTCAGGCAACTTTAGACATTGGCATGAGTCAAATACGAATAATCTTGCATAAACAATTAGGTGTAAAAAAGTTGTTTTCCCGATGGATACCGCATTCGCTCTGTGAAGAGCAAAAAGCGGCTTACGTTACTTGGTGCGTCAGAACTCTCGAAAGATTCCACGCAGGATCCTCAAATGCTGTATACAACATTGTATCAGGTGACGAATCCTGGATATACGCGTACGAACCCGAAACAAAAAACCAGTCACGAGTTTGGGTGTTCGAAAATGAGTTAAAGCCAACAAAAATTGTTCGTTCACGGAGTGTTGCAAAAAAAATGGTGTACACGTTTGTCTCCAAAACCGGCCATGTTACGACTATTCCTCTTGAGGGACAAAGAACGGTTAATGCAGAATGGTATGCTAGCATTTGTTTGCCACAGGTCGTTTCTGAACTCCGTAAAGAGAACTGCAACCGCCGCATCATCCTCCATCACGACAATGCGAGTTCTCACACCGCGCACAGAACAAAAGAGTTTTTAGAGCAAGAAAACATAGAATTATTAGACCATCCGCCGTACAGCCCCGACCTAAGCCCTAATGATTTCTATACTTTCCCTAAAATAAAGAATAAATTGCGAGGACAGAGATTTTCATCACTTGAAGAAGCTGTGGACGCCTACAAAACGGCCATTTTGGAGACCCCAACTTCCGAATGGAATGGTTGCTTCAATGATTGGTTCCATCGTATGGAAAAATGTGTCAAATTTCGCGGAGAATACTTCGAAAAGCAATAAATACATTTTTAAATAGTAATGTTGTGTCACTTCCTTGATTCCCGAAATTTTCAGTGCCGCCCTCGTACCTACCTACTGTATGTATGTTAGTAAAATAAATATGAAAACAGAAATTTTACCTATGGATATAATTATGTATAGTATACAGTTCTCGACCGTCATTATGGTACATTAAGCGTAAGAAAGACAGTTCACAAGGTACCTATGATGAGGAACCGAGCGAGACGACGCTTTACAAAGCCGAAATACGAACTTTTTCATAAACTGCCGTTAGGTAATAGGGGCTGGTTCTCGCAACTCTACGTCGAATCGCATATATTTTGCGTACGGGTGGGAAATCGCTTATTCGATTCACCCCAGCTTCTCAAAGAAGGCCAACAATAACCCCTTGGTGTTACCGACAATCTCACGTAGTGTACCTGGGTTACCGAAGTACATTGCTCTGTAAGTGTAAGTGGCCACCACCGGGCAGTTTAGCAGCACATGAGCTGCTGTCTCGTCGTCCTCCATGCATGCCCTGCACAGCGGATTGTATTATATACTGCCTTTAATATAATGTATTATGCAACATTAACGACCGCACTGCCGCACACTGTACCTACAAAATAATAATATTTGAAACAACAGAACAAGAACAACACACACACAAGTACACGACAACACACAGAAGAAATTGTATTTTGAAAACGTTTAATTTGCAGGAATTTGTTGGAGATATAGCAGGAGCTGTCACAAATGGTGATGCAACTGAAGAATTCATGGTGGAATGTTTGGGAACTCTCAATAATATACTGAACACTAATAACAACATCGATATATTCGCAGTTGTCGAACGATACAATTTGATTCCCTGCATTATGAAGATTTTAGATCCAGGTAATTAAATGTTAACAATCAAGCAAATGCTTATTTGCAACCTAAAAACAAAAAACATTAATAGGTAGGTAATCATCAATTCATCATATGATAGTTTCTGCAAGAGTAAATTTTTATAGATATGGTACAGATAGGTTCTTAAGACGCTGATGTCTAAACTATAGCTGTAACCATAACCAGCACATTAGTCATCATTGTTTCGGTTTCCGCCATTTGGAGGGAAAACTGAAAAGAAGGTTTGCTTTCCACATGTGGGGTAACTGTACACTTAAAGCAGGTTAATCAGCCCTGCCCTTAAACTACCCTATAGTACACTATAATTCAGAATCTAAGATAATTCTCAAGTTTTTGAACCACTACCTTATTGTCATACGGGCCAAGCAACAAAATCAAGTTATAATGGAATCTGCCAAAAATTAGCAATAGAAATCATTTATTTTCATTTCAGTTACTATAGCTAAAATGTAAATAAAATGAAAATGAATAATCTATTCTATCTATTCTATATCTATACATCTATATCTATACATTATAATAAATCTGTAGACGAGGCGTTTCTGTACAATGAAAAAAAAAAAAAAAAAAGTTGGTGGGGTGTCCAAGAATAACCAACAGATTCCATTTCTACCATTTTTGGAATTTTTGTCTGTTTGTCTGTCTGTCTGTTTGTATGTTCTTTAGTTTGATTGTTCCACTATCACGTAAAAAGTACGAAATCAATATGGTTAACTTTTACACTCAAATATTGTATGTAACTCGATGTTTCATTTAGTTTTTGTTTCATCGCAATCGCTTCAAAATATCAAAAGATATATGAATTTAAAGTGTTCAAGAAGGCATTTTCATTACGTAATGTACATACACGTAACGACATCTATTGACGCGAAATGATACTTACTCCTTAATTACTAGGTTTGTGAGATCGTGTGTTATTATATGATCGTCATTTTCTTTGCGCGGAAACTTAACGCGATACATTGTGTATAGAATATAACTCTAAAGGTAGGTTAATTAAAATTTTCCAGATGGGTTGTTTATTTATTAGTTTAGTATTAGTGCGATAGGTGGCGCTACCTATCTTTCAAATCATGATAATCATGAAAGAATAATGACAAATGTTAATTTCTTAAAAAATATAGGTATTTATTCTTTAATTTTACACTTTTATAGCTTATTTAGCTTACAGAGTGTTCGAACGTTTTCCCATATATTTTGACAGTATCACTTCGTGCTCGATAGATGGCGTTGTTCATTTAATGTAATTTTCTGAATCGCGGTGTTAAGAGTCTCCGTCGAAGAATGACCTTCGCCCAGATATTCCAAGTAATCGTTAAAGTTGGTATTTTTGTTTTCGACTTCTTGAGTGACGATAATAAAAATAAGTAAATAATAAATTCATGATAGAGATGGGTAGTAACAGGTGAAACACGATATCTGTGATACAGTGATCACAGATATAGACTGTGACAAAAAATAACAGATCCAAATATCTGTTATTAAATCACAGCCTGTGACTTTTGTACGGACGATAAATATGTATCTCAATCGAATATCATCTTTATTTCTTTTGATTTAAAGTCGAAAATCGTATCTATTTGTTATAAAATCACAGCCTGTGATTTTTGTAAAGACGATAAATACGTATTAACTCAATTGAATATCTTCTTTATTTCTTTTCGTTAAAGTCGAAAATCGTATCCTAAGTTTTAACAGTAACAGTCTTGAGGATCTGTGATTTTAAGTAACAGATATTTTTTATCGTTAGGAGCAATTGCTATCTGCTATTTTTTAATATCTGTGATTTCTGTCTGTGACGATAAATACGCCTCACTCCTAATTTATGGTCGAGTTGTCATTCGTTGAAAGTATTCGCAGTGCGAATTTCGCACTCTGAGAACGAAAGTGACTCAAGTCAAAATTTGCGATTTTTGGGAATCGAATAAAATGTGTTCGACTGATTGAACATTTTGTATACTTTCTAAAATAACTTTTTAATATGAAAACGAAAGTTACGAATTTCTTTTGTATAATATTATTTGGCTTTATAACTTTAAATATACTTATATAAAAATGAATAAATATTATTTTTTCTATATAAAATAACTTCTGGAAAAATAGTTTCAGAAATGAGTTTAACTCATGCCTAAATAAAAAAGTGACCGAATTTGATTTTATGTCACCTAGGTTGTCAATATAAGAAATAAGAAAGTGACCTATACCATAAATAGGTCACTTAATGATTATAAATTGTACGCAAAACTTACCCCCACAAATTGGCACACAACTGACAAAAAGGAGTCTTTTGTATATTTAACTCATTTTACTAAAATTTTGAGATAGGTCACTTTCGTTCTCAGCGTGCGTATTGTTCTGGATTGGTTTTGATTTGGTATCGGAACATGAGGCGAGTCGCTGCGCAGTAACAATTTCATGTGACAGCGGGGGTGAGGGGTGGGGTACTGCGCAGCTAAAAGCTAACTTCCGAGCTTGAATCGAACTGTACTTTACTTCGTAATTTGTTCGTATGATTCGTGACCGCCGCTCATTCGATTCGATCGTTGTTGGCGTGTGTTATAGTTGATTTGATTCGGACAGCAATAAAATACACAAATATTGGCACATGTTTCTGGGGAAAGTCAACAATATACATCGATAAATACGGTTACCGAAGAAGAAAATGCCACACACTATCCAGTAGAGTTCTTAGAATCCCTTAACACACCCGGTCTTTCAGCACACAAAATTTGTTTAAAAGTCGGAGTGCCAATAATTCTTCTCAGAAATTTAAGTCCTCCCAAACTTTGCAACGGCACTCGGCTCATAGTCACCAATCACCAACAAAACGTCATCGAAGCCGAAATCTTAACAGGTTGCGGCGCCGGTGATGTTGTTTTTATTCCAAGAATTCCTCTCATTCCCAATAATTTCCCGTTTAGTTTTAAGCGTGTGCAATTCCCCGTCAGCCTATGTTACGCCATGACCATTAACAAAGCTCAGGGCCAGACATTATCCGTTGCGGGGGTGGATCTTAGTATTGGTTGCTTTTCCCACGGCCAAGTTTATGTAGCTCTTTCGCGTGTGAGCAACCCTAGCAACTTTTTTGTGTACGCTCCAGGTGGTTCCACCGCTAATATTGTATATAGAGAAGCATTTTCCTAAATAAAAACACAAGTTTTTGGCAGTTTCTTACTAGGAAAAATCACCAGGCCTGGTCGAAAGATTCCCCCTTTTTAAATGAAGGTACAACTTTTCTAAGCGACATATTATTGTTTTCCGACATCCATGCGAACGAAGTCGCGGGCACAGCTAGTAGTACCAATAAATTTTTCCTTACGGTATTCCAAATTTACTTAATTTTTAATTGATAAAAAATTGACTTCCGAAAGTAAAAAATTAAGAATTTTATCATATTCTTATATGATAAAATTCTTAATTTTTTACAATTTTTATCTGCTAATAATTTTTTACTTTAGGAAGTCAATTTTTTATCAATTTTATCATATTCTTATATGATAAAATTCTTAATTTTTTACTTTCGGAAGTCAATTTTTTATCAATTTTATCATATTCTTATATGATAAAATTCTTAATTTTTTCAAACTCAAACTCAAAGCATTTATTTCAAATAAACCAATTACAGGCACTTTTGAATTGTCAAAGGGTCGGTCAGTCAGAAAATATGAAGCTAGTTGCCCATTCCAAAGCGTAGTAGGTTCCTATGGAAAAGAACGGGCAAGAAACTCCACGGAAACTCTTTTAAATCAGAATATTGTTACAATATGTTGTTTACATCATTCATGTTGGAATCATACATGTGAGTAAAATATAGAAAAACGTGCAGGTTAAAAGAGTCCGTAAATAAAAGATAAAACGATACAAAACAATTCAAAAATTAAAATTAAAATAAATCAAAATAAGCCGTGGCAGCTAAGAGATGACCAGTCCCTACTGATGGCGCCCGTTCACGAACATGACGCATGGATCAGCACCATTCAGCTCAACCATTTTGAAGGGAACTTAATGATCCAACACACACGCCACCACCAGCGAGACATTAAAGTGAGCATGACATGCTTTCAGCCGCCAGGGCACATTCAAGTCAATGAAAGACGTACCTAGTAAATGGTAGCTTTAAAGTACTAAAGTTAGTACATAGTGCTCACACACATGTGCTATGTAGTTATACAATACTAGGAGATTGAATTTATACAAAGTAAAGATAGTTTTTACAATCTTCAGCAGCTTCAACAATATTTTCGTATGCTAATCAATTAGTTGTTGCGCCCTGTGGAGCTGGACCAGCGCTGAGCCAAGCATTTTTGTCAGTGATGTAATCCGCCAATTTATAATATGCTTGGCGGCATAGTGTGCGTTTTATACAAGATTTTTTGTTTCATTCAGTTGGAGTATGTGGAGGTATTTTATTGTAACATTTTAAACAGTACCCCATGAAGGATGAGTCTACTTTAGCCAGTCTGAAGCCCGGTTGAACTAATTGGTCCCTATTCCTAGTCCTATAATTGTGTTTTTCACCTCTTTTACTAAAAAGACTTAGATTTTTCCTTACGTACATGATGTTTTCGTAGATATATTGACAAGGTACCGTCATGATGTTAATATCTTTAAACAGTTCCTTTAGAGAATCGCGCATACGGAGGCCATATATTGCTCTGATAGCTCTTTTCTGCAGAATAAAAATAGACTCGATATCTGCAGCCCGTCCCCATAGTAAAATACCGTAAGACATGATACTATGAAAGTAACTGAAATAGACTAGCCTCGCGGTATCTACATCAGTGAATTGACGGATTTTCCTCACAGCATATGCTGCTGAACTTAACCGTCCTGCAAGAGATGTTAAATGAGGACCCCATTGCAGCCTTGAGTCGAGTGTGATCCCCAGGAAAACAGTCTTATCGACGAATTCTAGTTTCTCCCTATTCAATATTATGTCACAATCACTACTTTTAACATTCGGTAAAGCAAATCTCATGCATTTAGTTTTTTTCCCATTTAATACTAAATTATTAGCAGTGAACCAATTTTGGACCTGCAGTAGGGCGTTATTTACGTCGTCAAGATTTGATGCACGTCTATTTATTTTAAAAATTAATGAAGTATCGTCAGCAAATAACACCATTTGTGGTTGGTTTTATAATAAATGGGGTAGATCATTAATATATACTAAAAAGAGGAAAGGACCCAATATCGAGCCTTGTGGAACACCCATTTTTACATTTAAACCGAGTGAATTAACACCATTTATTTGAACTTGCTGTTGTCTATCATTTAAATAAGATTTTACTAAACTGAGCGCAAGTTTACCTAGTCCGTAATGCTCAAGTTTTAAGAGTAAGGTTTTGTGATTTACGCAGTCAAATGCCTTGGAGAGGTCACAAAAGATTTCTATGGCATCTTGGGCCTCCTCCCACGCAGTAAAAATGTGTTTTAATAAGGTGACACCGGCGTCAGTCGTACAACGTCCTTTGGTGAAACCATACTGCTGATCGTGTAAGATTTGGTTGGTGTTAAAATGATTAAGCATTTGATTGAGCATTACCTTTTCGAAGACCTTGCTGAACACCGGCAGAACAGATACTGGTCTATAATTGTTGGTGTCTTTACTGTCTCCCCATTTAAAAAGTGGTATAACCTAACTGTATTTCATTAAATCCGGAAAGACTCCTTGATCCACATATAAATTAAATATTAAAGCCAAGTATGGTGCTATAGTCTCGATTATGGATGTACAAACTTTGATAGATAATCCCCATAGATCTTCGGTTAATTTTATTTTGATTTGTCGAAAAGCTTTTATAACTATCATAGGGTTTATATGCTTAAATTGAAATTCAACCGGGCAGCCTGGAACGTTCGCTCTTAATAAATCAATTGAGACGTCGGGTGAGGAATTTAAAACTTCCGTCGTTTTAGCTGGTATGTTAGTAAAGAAGTGTACAAATTCTTGAGCTACTTCTAAATTAGAGCTTATGGCACCACGTGAAGTCTCCAATGTGTAATCAGTGTTTCGTATTTTATTCTTATTAGTTTCACTATTTATAACTTTCCATACTGATTTTATTTTATTTTCTGCTGATTTGATCTTGTTGCTAATAAACAGGGCTTTAGCTATCTTGCAGGTATTTCGAAAAATTTTGTAATATGTAGCAACATACTTATTGAAAGTTCGTTTGTCCCCTATGATCAGACGGCAAATAGTTTACGATGGCTTTATCTAAATAATCACAATCGCAGAAGACATTATTGATACAAGTAGCAGAAGTTGGAGTTACTCTAGTCGGTTCTGTAAAAACATTCGATAAATTGAACGATTTAAAAAGGCTTAACATTCTACAGCTATTTGAATTATTTTCCAGAATATTAGTATTAAAATCACCACAAATAATTGCGGGTTTGTTACTGGATGCAACTTTCGCTAGGACATCTTCCATTATTGACTCAAATAAGGAAAAGTTCTGATAATTAGGGGGTCTGTACACGCACACTACGACATGCTTATCCAGCTCAACACAGGACAGTTCGATGCAATGTTCAACTGATAAACCAACTATGTCATTACGTTGCTTAGATTTTAAACAATTTTTTATCAAGATCAGAGAACCTCCGCGTAGCATAGATTTACGGTTAAAACAACTGCCCACACTGTAGTTCTTATAATTAATTAGCATTTGGTAATCCTTTAGCCAATGTTCAGTAAAACAAACAATCTCAAACTGTGTTTTTTCTAAAAACATTTCAATTTCTAATAATTTGGAAGAAATACCTTGAATATTTTGATGAAATAATTTCAAGGCATTCTACTGATCTCCTTTTTGATAATTACTTATATTAGAGCAAGAAGACACCTTGTTGTTGTTAGTTATAAGAATATTCTTACTGGTACCTTCTGTTGTCTTATAAACTAGTTTAAATGACTATCCGGAGTTAAACCCAAGACTTCAATGTCATCACCAGGCAGTGAGCTCATAGTCAGTGAGGGACATGGATACTCCTTCGTACAATTTGTAAAACTATTTATAGCTATTTTACTTTCGGAAGTCAATTTTTTATCAATTAAAAATTATTAGTAGATAAAAATTGTTACCTACAAAAAGATCCGTGCTAGTACCGCTGGTTTGATGATTTTGTATCGTATGCAGACAGCTCGGTGGACCCCGAGCTGGTGCTGGAGGGCGTGGTGGGCACGGGCGCGCTGAGCGCCGACGAGCGCTCGGCGGCGGCGCTGCTGCGCGCGGGCGCGGCGCACGCGCTCGTGGCGCTGCTGCGCCTGCGCCAGGCCGACGACGACCACGTGCTGCAGACCGTGTTCGCCTTCCGACAGCTGCTGTCGCACCCGCGCGCTGCCGACTACCTCGTTTCGCGCACAGGTACGGGACGGGAGACGGATACTGTTTATCTAAGACATAGCATTCCTATGATCATTTGATCAGTACCAGCAACAGTATGGCTGATAAAAGGGGTACACTAAAAAAGGGGGCGCGTTTTAAAAAAACTAGCCGTTTTAATTAACTGAAATAGTAGAGGACACTTAACAAACAAAAAATATTTAGGAATATACTCAGTACCCTAAAGTTTCACGTTAGAGATATACGGAGGTAAAAATCTGTTTACCTCCAAAAATGTTCAAACCCCTTTCATGATTCTAATTTAGCGGAAGTCTCGCAAAATCTATAGGGTACCTAACCCTTAATAGATTGGATATCTATGTTCTATGTTAGGGGGCTTGGTTTCCGCACTTAGTCCCTAAGGTGGACCATTGTGCGCGAGTTAGATTAGTTAGATATCAAAATGTGTGACATATATGGCTGTATCTTATGGTTGCGTTGACTTAGATGCATGAATACACTTTCAAGGGATCGCAGACTTTTGTATTTGCTATTAACTTTAATTTGATACCTCTACCTGCTCCTGAAAAAAAGTGTGTGTTTACAAACGAATAGCGAAGTGATCAGCTAAGGTTTCGGTTTTTTTACTTTTAATGTACTAAACCCTAAAAAAGCCGATTCAGTTCACTATTGGCTATACTAGGAAATATTTAAAAAACTAAAGAGAGAGAAGCAGTATCCCCAGATTTCTCCAAAGTTGAGCGCATGGTTCCTTTAACCATTTTACTCTATTTACATAGTTGAGGACTTCTTTGATACTGAGATGTCTAACAAGATAATCTCAAGATCAATATCCTTCATCAATCTTCTGGTTCTGCAATGCATGAAGCCGAGATAGTTCATTTAGATGTTTTGTGTTGCAGAAGCTCCAGCCTATCTTATTGACCTGATGCAAGATAAGAATGCGGAGATAAGGAAAATGTGTGACAATTGCCTTGACATCATATCACAGATGCAAAATGAGTGGGCAGTCAGGATTAAGGTACGGAATTTTTAAATATTATAATATTTTTGAAAACGACGGCATTCATTTTGACAGTTCAACGATATTCATTGCGTTGTTGAGCAGACAAATTAATGTATTAGCAAAATCCTTCAAAATTATTCAGATTGTTATTAAAAGTGTGTCAAAAATTTAAAAATGGTACATTCAACTAGAGTCTAGAGAAACTTAAATTCTCACGTCTTATTTTTATGATGCCAATTGATGCGGTTTCGTATAATTATTTAAAAGGCTTATCGTACCAACTGAGATCCTGGAATTCGTAGATAAGATGACAGATAGATCACTTCGGAAAAGTTTTTGTGATTTGTGCTAGTGAATGAATATGAACAACTTTCAGTCGGGAACAAGAACGAAATAAAAAAAAAGCCAAGAGCGAGTCGGGCTCACACATCCGAACCATACTTCACTTTATACTCTGTGAAACGGTCCCTGGCTTGTCGAATTACTGACCTGCGCGTAATTAATATACTTACGCTAGATCCTAAACTATACATCTAAATGATACAGTGCCAAAAAAAATAAAAATCTGCTATAGGTAGTTTGCCCGAGATCGCTGCATCGCGCCGGGGCCGCGCTGGGGGCGGGGCGCAGAAACCGTTCGACGAATGAGCGGCGGCATGCCGTGCGCGTTGACGAATGAGCGGCTTGCATTGTCCCCCCGTTTCGCCGCGTACAAATTATATCAGTTTTTTTTTTCTTGACACTAATTTTATTTTCGATGCATAGTTTAGGAGCTAGCGTAAAAGTTTTTCCGATATCTGACTTTTCTAGTAAGTACTCAAACCTCAGTTGGTCCCATTGACTTTTTTGATCCTTATAAGAAACAGGATCGATTGGCATCAAAAAAAGTTTTTGTGAAAACTACCCATTTTCTTCCGGATTTATATTTTTTCAAAATATGTGAATGCAGATCAAAATGTTTCAAAAAGTTAAGGACAGTCTCCTAACACCGTTTTCCTGTGGCTACAACGGTTAAGGTAGCTGCACTTACTGCCCATCTCAAAAATCCAGCTTGTACTTTTAAAAAACCTCTGACAACCAAGCTAAAACTAAACTTGCCTTGTGGGTGTTAACTTGACACAATTATGATAAAAAAGTTCGAAGGTTCATCATGTAGGTAATGTGTGGGTAAACAGATAATAAACATTGGATACAGAATCAGAAATAAACTAAAAGAAAACTTATACTTAACTTATATCACACGGTCGGTGCTTGCCTAGAAATAACCATGTTCATTTTCCAAACCAGAGAGTCTGGCAAAGAGTTTACTCCTTTTTAAATTTAGGTGGAAAGATTTCGCTGTCATAACGGCCAGTGGCTGTCGGTAGTAGAAACTCTTGGCGCTGAGGGTGGCACAGGCGATGCTACAGACGACTTGCCTCCATATTTGTCCGCCGAGTACCTAACCACTCATCGCCTTACTACTTCAGGTATGTCTGACAGATTACATGGGACTCAAACAACTGGCAAAATGTGGGTGCTAGAAATTAATATTGTATGTCAATCCCAATCTAGCTCCATCCATCTATACTTCTTCTTTTTGTGTTTCTGTTTTTTTCTTTGCGTCATGTTTATTGCAAATATGTCTTTTCTTTTTATCCGCGGTCTTGACAGCTGTTTGTTAATCACCCTCTAAAACACTCAAATTGGCAAACTCAGCTGTTGATTAGTTACAAAGATCGATACATTATTAAGTTCGAGCGTAAATCTATTATGTATTTAAGAAGACACACTATGTGAGCGTAAGGTAAAGGTAAGGTACGCTAACAGACGTTTTGCGCGCCATGGTCTTAGCTAAGTGGACAAAACGGAATCCTTATAATGTCGTTTTGTTTATCCCAACTACGGAATCTATCAGAGCGGTTCTGCACTGCATCCGATCCCAATCCGAATTCAAGATCAGAGTTCAATTCGAAATGGGAATGTTTTAAATTCGGACGGACACAGTTCGGATCTAGTGCGCAAACCCTCATACAAATACTGCTAACTGCTTGGCCCGACACGCATTTGGCCGGTTTTTTTTGTTGTGGATTCTTTTTATTTCTTTGGTTTATTTTATGCCTTAGATAAATCCATTATGTAGCAAACATCGAATTTAAGTTTTTATAATACGGATTAGCTGATTGTTTGATGATCATCATCAAAAAATCTTTGATTTCGACATAAATATCTATCACTGATTTTAAAAATATTTTCAGATTCCCAAACATCGTTAAATGACGACTCCGATAGCTTTTCTGGAGATGTGAGTTTGAATCGCGTTAATAGCAGGTTAGTAGTGAGGGATGTTTACTCCCGAGCATTTTTTTATGCACACTGAATCCTGTCCTAGCCTATATAAGTGGCGGAAAGGTGATGTCCTTTTTAGTCGGGGTGGCCTAGCTTAGTTTAAAGTAACCAACTTAACCGGTACAAACAGTTTCTAAAGTTAAAGAAGATCATTGATGCCGGGGCTACATTGTCGTGTTATCGCGAACTTTACTTCGCGCGCTCTCTCTCCCACACCGCTCGACGTCTCGCTGAGCAACAGAGAGCGCACGAAGTAAAGTTCGCGATAACGCGACAATGTAGCCCAGGCATGACTAAAAAATGGCAATCATCATTAAGATTAAAAAGTTTGTCGGAGATCAATTAAATATTCCCCCTTTGAAAATCTTACAGTAGAACTGAAGGTCAAAAGAAAGATATTTGCACAAATTAAGAATATCTCTGCACAAATTAAGAGTCTCTCATTCCGAGAGCTCTATTCTACTGGGCAATTAACAATTTATCTGAATTAGATATTATTTTGATCTAAAACCTCTGATCTTTTTTCAGAAACACCTTGGATGATCGAGCAGATGATTTTTACGGCGGCACAGAAAATTCTTTAGTCAAGTCTACTGAAAACGATGCTTTTTCAAAGGATATAAATATTTTTGCCTAATTTGCATCTCAGTTTCGGTATAATGCCTATGTATTTATTATAAAATGGATTGTACACTTACCAAATGTTTGTGTTTCATCATAAGAAGTATTGTGTATTTATTATGGTATGTTCATTCATGTTTTAAAAATTGTTTTTTTATTGCATGTTTGTAGTATGACTACTACACCTTACATCCATGCTTCCATAGTTCCTGATAAGGGTTCGTTTATTCTTCGCGCCTTAACAAAGCAATGGCCGTTGATCGCATAGAACATCTGTGCGCTCTTATTATTCAGCACCGTTTAGCTAATAAATCACTTTGTACTGACTGGAGCAGGTGGTAAGGACAATGGAATGCGCGAGCTACAATAATAACTTTTGTGCGGTCGCCGTTTGGCTGGGTGATACCGAGGAAATTCAATGCTATTGCATAGTACATAGAGTATTTTTTCACCACCACGGACTTCAATAGAAGTTCCGAATTTTCCTGCAACCAGCGCCACGACTTCATTTGAAGCTCTTAATTTTAATTACCGTAGAGGCGGGTTATTTTGACTCTAGGGCATAACTTTGCTTGCCAGGGTTGCGGGAAAATCCGAAAGGGACCGGGACCTTGGCAATAG
Source organism: Lithophane semibrunnea (assembly GCA_947363905.1). Lineage (NCBI taxonomy): Eukaryota > Metazoa > Arthropoda > Insecta > Lepidoptera > Noctuidae > Lithophane > Lithophane semibrunnea. The sequence goes on from OX376189.1 coordinate 9,279,781, forward strand.
GCAACTGAAGGAACATGGGTGGGTTTTAGTCAGTAAAAGTCTGACACGCCCTTCCGCTCCGCCCAGAGCGGGAGAAGTCATTGGATGATTTCCCACCCTCAAAAAAAAAGGGCATAACTTTGGCTCAAATCGAGAGAATGATTGCGCGCCGAGTCGCGACCACACAACCGGACCGTCGTAGTTCCTTCGGTAACTAATAGCTAATATCTCTAAGTAGTCTGTGCTAATTGCTGGCGTAGGCTTGTAGAAAAAATATCGATGTATCGATATGTTTAGGAGATATTTATTATTTCGATATAACGATGTATCGATACGTATCGAATATGTATCAAATACGATATATTTAGCAACACCGTTGTCGCCACTGCCTAAAACCGCTGGAAAAAAAGACTTTTTTTTCGAGTTTGGTATTAAACGAATAAAAAACTTCACAAATATTTTTCTAATATTTTAGTTATTAAATCAAAAATTAATATTTCACCGATATTTTATTTTTTCGTTATAACCAAGGTATATTGTTTTATTTTTTAAATATACACTTTTTGGCACTTCTTGCATCCCTTAAGTGGGCGATACACGTATGTGTACTTAAAGTACGCGGTTTTTAGTTCGCGACCTTACTCGGCACGCCGTCCATAACACGTAAAGCTTGCTCAAAATTATGCGGCGATGACAGACGGGCGAGTAAGCTCGCCGAGCCATACGTACGCGTACTTGCTCGCACGTCTATCACCCGTTTAAGGGTTCCTCGTTGACTACAGAACCCTAAAAATTGGCACTCATTAAATAAAGTGTAGCAGTGTCTCAATCATATTTTGATGAAATGAAATGAAATGAAATTGTTTATTCTGTAAATAGGATATTGGAATCACTTTTACACGTCATGTTAAAAAGTTGTAAAAATAAGCTAGATGAGGTCGGCGTTTCCTATCTGACTACTCTGAGAAGAAAGGCCGAAACAAACTCAGAGGTCACCGTCTCCTTTAAAGTCCAGACATAATCTTGGTCAGGCCATATGAGGACCATGTAGATAAGAGTCTGAAATGGTCTTTTGAGGAAAGAACCACACAGATTTGAGTGGACCTGTCCAGTCAGTGCAAGCATTTGTCAGTAATAGTGGAGCTCAACTCAGAACTAAAGGAGCTCAACGACTCGACGAACAATACCAAAGAAAGGACGTTTGGGTAGGTCGCATAAAGTTCTCAAATTGCCAGACCTTCCCTAAAACTAACAGAACGAAAAATAAATATCCACATAGTCCTCACATTCACAATAAAACAATACTTATAAGTAATCATCATGTCATTTTGTATATAATATTCTATAATGTCAATTTGTATATAAAACTGGTAGGTATATTTTTATGGCTTTCCATAATATTCAAAATGTCACAATGCTTAGCAGAGCGAGCAGCTCAATCCCATGCATTTTTGTCTTTAAATAATCAGTGATTTTATAGTACCCTTTTTTACAAAGTTTGGTTTTAATACAGCTTTTAAATCGTTTAATGGGTAAGTTTCGAATGTCAATGGGAAGTTTGTTATAAAAGCGTATACATTGACCCATGAACGAGTTGCCTACTCTGTGGAGACGAGTGCGATGTACAGCAAGATTGTGTTTATTCCTGGTATTTAAACTATGAATATCGGACATTTTCTTAAACTTTGATATGTTTTCGTGTACATACAATAGGTTTTCAAATATATGTTGTGAGGCTACAGTCAGAATATCTATTTGTTTGAATTTTTCTCGAAGGGAATCTCTTGGAACTAGGTTGTAAATGGCTCGAACAGCCCTTTTCTGTAAAACAAAGATAGCATTAATGTCCGCACAGGCTCCCCAGAGAAGAATCCCATAAGACAGAAGACTATGAAAATAACTAAAATAAACAATTCTGGCTGTATCTACGTCAGTTATCTGTCTAATTTTTTTAACGGCATAGGCGGCCGAACTAAGCATACCTGACAATTTTTCTATGTGTGGGCCATGGGGCCCACACATAGAAATGTAATTTACCGTCAATGGTTATTCCAAGAAAAACTGTCGATTCAACGGGGTCCAACTCTATTCCATTAACTTTAACATTGGTAGATAGCTGCCTGACATTTGGCGTTGAAAATTTAATAAGTTTAGTCTTTTTTTCATTCAAGAGGAGATTATTTACATTAAACCAATGCACAACTTTAGAGAGTGCATCGTTAACTTGTTCAAAATTGACTAACTGGCGTTTGATTTTAAAAATGAGGGATGTGTCATCTGCTAATAATACGATCTTATGATTATCCCTTATGTGGTAAGGCAAGTCATTAATATAAATGAGAAATAAGAAAGGACCTAGAATTGGACCCTGCGGAACGCCCATGGTGACCGAAGATCCTGCAGATCTCTTGCCATTAACATCGACCCTCTGAATTCTGTTGTTCAGATAAGAAGTCAGAAGGTCGAGAGCCTTGTCCCTCATACCATAGTGGTAGAGTTTCCTGATGAGAGTATCATGATGTACGCAATCGAAAGCCTTGGACAAGTCGCAGAAAATGCCAAGAGCATCCTGCGACTCCTCCCAGGCCTCGAAAATGCTCTTCAGTAATTCCACGCCCGCATCTATAGTTGAACGACCCTTTGTAAAACCAAACTGTTTTAAATGGAGTAAATTATGTGCATTGAAATGTCCTAACATCTGTTTAAAAATTAATTTTTCAAAGATTTTGCTCAACGTAGGTAAAATCGAAATAGGCCGAAAATTCGTGGGATCAGTTGTGCTGCCAGACTTGAACTTTAAGTTTCATCAGATCAGGAAATACACCAGATGCAATACAAGAGTTAAAAACAATTGCCAAAAAGGGTGAAATAACATCAATTATTGAGGACATGGTATGTACTGATAATCCCCAAAGGTCAGCAATTTTTTTTACATCGAGTTCTTTAAAAGATTCTATAATGTCTTAAGCAGTAGCAATTGTGAATTCAAAAAGTTTGTCACATTCTGGTACACATTCTTTTATTATTGAATAAGCAGAAGTCGAGGACGACGATGACAGAGTTTTGGTTGTTAAAATTGGAATATTAGTGAAGAAATTTTCAAACTCAGTTGCCACCTCCACGTCTGCCTTAATATCTACATCATTGATTTTTAGATGGAAGTCACGATTCCGTACTGTCGTTCTTCCCGTTTCAGAATTAATAATATTCCAGGTTGTTTTAATTTTATTTCCAGAAGATTTTATTTTATTTTTAATGTGTATGGCTTTTGCTGAGGAACAGAGGGCCTAGACAAGTGACAATCGCATCGAAAGCGTTTCGTATTTCTACAACGACTTTCAACGAATTGACGTAAGCTTTTCGATAGCTTATGTCAGTCCTGTACATTTTTGCCTTTTCCATTATCGTTATCGTTGATAGAATGTCAGTTTGTCTAGGGCCTCTGGCTCTTTTAAAAGTTTTAGAATATTTCTTAACAAATTCTTTAAAAGTTTCATCATGGTTATATGTTTTTTCATGATATAATTCAAATAACCTTTGCCTACTTCTGTAAATTCCTGGTGTTGCCCAATCACTAAATATAACGCGGTCACAAACAGGCAATGTTTTTGAGGTGAAAACCTTCCCAAACTCATAATTGATGAGGTTAAATAGTGCGGTATAATCTTGATTCGGGTCATTGTGATAAGGCAAATCGGGCAGTTTTTCCATTAAATTATTTTTAAATTGTTCTAAGCGACTTTTATTTACAGGAACAAAACTCACAAGTTTTCTTTGAGCTCTGACTATTTTCAGAAGGAAAGTGACTAACTGGCCACAGTGATCAGAGTCCAACTCATTTATAATTAAATGGCTAGAAGGTCTTAAGTTTGTAAAAATATTGTCAATACAGGATCAAGATACAACCCGACACTGACCCGCAAATTGCGAAAAATGAAAGAAAATTTGAAGTTCGCGGGCGAGGCGGCCCGTGCGTGGAGGAGCAGGTGGTTGTAACGCTCGCCGCTGCAGCTGAGGCTGGCCGGCTAAGCCGGCCAGCAAGACGAAGCTGCGGTGGTGAGCGTTAATGGTTGCTGCACACAGCGGGCGCGGCGCGGCGTGACCGGGAGGCGACGCGACGCTGAGCAGTTGTAATGTACTAGTTACTATGGACGACGCCACACAGAGCCGCCGTCGCGCCACGCCGGCGTCGCGCCGAGCGCGAATACAACTCCGACGTGGCGGGTCGCGGCGCGACGGGACGTTTTTGATTTATTTCATGCCCCCATTTCCGTTTACGTTGTTTTTCTTAGCTAGCGCAAATAAGAGCAAGAGCGTTTCCACGTCTCAATCGCTCAACATCTTTTTGATTAATGAATCGCGTCGCTAAACGGTCGGCGTGAATGGGCGCGGCGGGACGTGATCGCGCCCGCAGTGTGAACGCTCTCGTCGCGCCATTACCGCGTCGGCGCCCGGTCACGCCGCGCCCCGCCACGCCACGCCCGCTGTGTGCAGAGACCTTAAACCATCTGCGACGATAAGCTCGCGTGGGACCGCTGAAGCCCCGCAGCGCCGGAGCCGTGACAGAAACCATGCCTGCTGAGTTTTTTTTTTTTTGCCTTTTGTTCGTGCAGCATAAACAATTTTTCTATGAATATGTTAATAGCAAAATTATTCAGTTTAACATAACATCAAAATTGCAGGCGCTTGTACTGAACTAGCATGTTTGTGCTAATATGGGGAATTTCGCGGGCTACCCTAGCGAATCAACCTTAAGATCGCAACCTTACTCGGCTGGCCGTCGGTGACACACGTGAAACTTTCTCAGAATTTCATTGTAATCAAATAAAATATTGGTGCCGATTCTCTTAACACAAATTCTGTAAACTAAACTAAAAATCACTAAAATTTAGTTTATTCCTGTCAAACCACGACGATTTCCCATTCTGGAAATAGACTAAAGTGACACAACTTAACTATAATTTAGTTTGACAGCACTAAGATGGCACTGAGTTAGAATTTAGTGAAAATGCTATTCTGAATTTGACGTTTTAACCAAAATTTTTGTTCTATATCTATAATCCTCTATTTTTAATCACGATTAAAAATGTGTGGAATAAAATTAGATGTCATGGACTAAAATTCAAACCAACAACTCGAATTCAGTTGCAAAACGGTGGGTGTTTCTTCGAGTTTACATTTATTTTGCACTTTTTTCTGTAATTTTATAATTTTGTCTAATTTAAAAGTAAGAGTAGTCGGATATAAATCTACATTGGAGGCAGTGAGGATATGTGTCTAGGGCATCGAAGATTCCGCAGTACAAATTGAGAAAAATAGCATCGCAGAAATCTTTTGGGGATGGTAATGACATTATGTTACTGGTAATGAAATTTGTGTTGCTGGTAATGATTTTATGTTCCTGGGAATGACGATAAAAAAGAGAAGCATTAAACAAATCTTTGTTTTTATTGTAGAACCAAAATATATTAAAGTATTAAATCAACATAGTATTACCTAATCAGTTTTCAGTAACCACCCAAAGTAAATTAAAGTAATTTCTGTCTTTCTTCTTTCTTGCTTTGCCTGTAACGTCTTGAATTTTCTTTCCATTTCGTTCTTTGTAGTTTCTGTTTATTCTTATTCTTTTCTGCAATTGAAGTAATTTTCTTTTCAAATAGCGTGCTCTTTGTTTTTCTTTTTCAATAGCATATAATCTAGGATCATTTTTGATTTCAGCGTAACGACGTCTTTTGCACAGCCTCTGCTGAGCAAAGAAGAATGGAAAAGAAGAGCGCCTTGCACAGCCTCTGCTGAGCAAGGCGCTCTTCTTTTCCTTTCTTCGTTTTCGCCATAAATCTGTGAATAAAATGACCCACTTTCTAGTTTAATGACTTCAAGGCGAATTATGATTTCAAGGCGAATTATGATAACCGAGTACGTAAACAACACAGTCGAACATAGAATCAACCAACCTTCTTCTTTTTGAAGTCGGTTAAAACATAAATTCAACTCATTTTTCATTACCCGCAACAATTCGTTATTACCCATAACATGAGATATCCCGGCAATGACGTTACTGGTAATGACGATTTCAGTTGAAAAATGTCTGAACTTGTTTAAAATGTTCATGTTTTTAAGGTTTAATATTATGAGTAAAACACTGAAATAATGAAAATGCATACATAAATAACTCACCGAGTAATCCTAAATTCCGGTAATGATGTTTTTCTTGACGAAGGCTGCGTAGAAACACTTTTTTCCAATTTTATTCATAAAATATACGCGCCCGTCGGACAAGTACTCAAGGTCGACTAAATACCGAAAGGGGGTGCGGGGGGACGCCGCGCAGGATTGCGGGTTATATAGCAGTGTCACTTTTTAAACTTTTTTATCCTGTTGCGCGTAATGACAGAAAACAAATGCCAAACGTTTTTAGACTAAAATAATATATTCAGTTTTTTAAATCGGCACTTTATTATGCATAAAATAAGAACATATATTACTATTATAACACTTACGTACATTCAATTGGTTATTCAGGCACCCTTATTAAATTATATTTGATAAACTAAGAATGTGCGTGACTTGAACGTTGTGGGCGATGACGTTTGGTAAATATTTTATAGAATAGAATCAGAATTAAACTACTTATGTTCACAAAGAGGATTTGCCTCTTTTTAAAATTATAATAGGAAGCTAAGTTATGCCTTTTTTCTAAAAAAATTACAGCCTACATTTTTTTATTAGACTTGAACATAGTTTTTTAGCTCATTTGAAGAAACACCCCGGTACTGTATCTTTTTTTATTTTCTTTTGCTTATATCTCGAAAATGGTGAATCCTATCGCTAAAATAAATGAAAATTTTGACCCCCTTTGCAACCAGCAAACCCGTAATAGGTACTCAAAATGTTGGTAATTATTTTTTTTTGTTTTCTTCCAAAAAGTTAAAAATTCCATATAAAAATACTTCGAGACGGCCACATTGTGCGCCTCTCCGGCTCAAAAAAAAATCACGTGGTAGGCAAACAAGTAGGTACCAAGCATTGGTACCAAGTGGAGTCGCGATTGTCAAATTCGATTTTAGTTGTGTCAAAATAATTTCTAAATTTAGAGACTTTTTTGGCAGAATAGCTCTAAGATTCTCATAGTAAAAAGTAAGGAATTTTAGTGATGTTTAGTTAGTTTAGTTCGGTGTACAAGAGAATCGGCACCATTAACTCTCTAACGATTTTGTGTAACTCAATCTCTCTCTAAAGTGGGTAATAGACGTATTTGTACTTAAAGTACGCGGTCTTTATGTTCGCGACCTTACTCGGCTCGCCGTCCGTGTCACACGTGAAACTTGCTCAAAATTTAATTAGCTCGCGGCTCGCTACTCGCGGCGATGACAGATGGGCGAGTAAGCTCGCCGAGCCGTAAGTACACCTCGGTGAAGTTAGCCGCACGATTTCATTATTATGAACTTTTGTTAGTGCTAATCGTTAGAGAATCGTTAGAGAGGGTTAGAGAGAAAAGAAAAATCGTTAAAGAGTAATTAGTTTTTATGTAAAAACAATTTTAATTTTTCGTGTGAAGTTGGCCGCCCTTCACGCAAAAATGGACTTAGACGTAATTTTATTTTTTTAATCGTTTGCGAATCATTAGAGAGAGATTGAGCGTTACACAAAATCGTTAGAGAGTTAATATTTTATTTGATATTAAATAATTTCTGAGAGCGTGACATTAGCCCACCTCTGTGAATTTTGCCTAAAATTTTTATAATTTGACAATCGTTAGAGAGAGAGAGTTAAAAAAAATCATTAGGGAGTTAATATTTTAATTGATATTAAATTATTTCTGAGAACGCGTTTTAGATTAAACAGGCTCACTCTTATTATGGGCAACATATTCAGCCGAACGGTACTTTTACTGTACCTAGAAGTTAGTGAAGATACCAGGCATTTCGTCATCACATGAGACAGCTTTGATCAGAGGACTCACACCACTATAGTTATAGTGTATTACATTATTGTCTGGTATCTTGGATGGGCCGGCATCAAAATTATATATCTCCACCTGCTCAGTTTCTCGACTGTATTTTATTAAGAGAAGACATTGAAAATGAAGAAAATCAATAAATCATTATTTAAAACTAAAAAAAAAAGTTTTATTTCATAAAAAATCTGTAACACTTGCATTCAAAGCATATTATTCAGTTTTAAATATCATAATAAAATTGTCGAAAGGCTTTTCATCCACTTCCGATCTCGATTCTAAGTCATAAAACAGGAATTCTCCATCGTAATTACAAAAATGTTCTTGATCAGTAGGTAGGTACTATTATCATTTTACTCCTGCTAAGCCTGTAGACTATGCTGAAACACGCACTTCTTGCACTTATAGATTCCTAGTAGCTATAATCTAAAGAGAGGTCTAAAAGAATTATGCTACACATTTTTGACTGAAAATATCCCATTTCATCTTATTTCAGAATATGGTACATAAAGTAAATAACTTGATTAGAATTTTTGTTTGCATTGTCATATTCTTTACAACAAAATATTGATTGACTGTAATGACAGTACCATGTGTCAATTTTGAAAAGTTTGTTATTTTCTGGGGTGTGTTCACTTTATTAGCCTAGAATGGCCTAGATAATTAGAAAACTTTGTTCGTTTTAGGAGTAAACTTATACAATTTTTTTTTTTTTTTTAGTTTGAGAATCGTTACAGAGAGATAGTTAAAAAAAAAACATTAGAGAGTAAATATTTTAATTGATATTAAATTATTGCTGAGAACGCGTTTTACCCTAGGACCTGAGCAGGTTAAAATTTAGAAACGTGCCGCCTCGATAGGGGATAGGGGGTGAGGAGAGAGGGGAAGGGTTAGTAGATCTCCCCACTCCCCCCTGCCGGAGATACAAAGTTTTTTTAAATATGGCAAATCTCTTATATGCTGGGGCCACACCAACGGATTATCGCGATAGACGTTAACCGTTGGTGTACTACACTACGACTTACCTTGAGAATTTGTCAACGGCATTTACATTGGCGTTTGACGTTGGGTGATTGATAACTCTGGTGGCGGCATTTTAGGCAGATCAAAGAGATTTACCGCGAGAATTATTGCATTGAATGAAGCGGCCACACTTACGTTTCTCTTTGTGCACCGTGAGCGCGAGTAGTACCGTGAGTAGTAGGTACTACTGATACATGACATGATGCAGCGGGACGTTATAGTTATGAGTGGTAAAGTTGTGTATTTGATTAACGATCATTTAACAGTGATACCTGATAAGAATACGAAATATTGTTGGTAGTTTCAATTTGATTCGGTACTTATAGTGCATCATTTATGCTCAAAACACACAAAAGGTGGGTGCTTGTCGGGAGCTGGTCGGGTCTTTTTTAACCCACTGACGGAAAAAGAGGAGTGTTATAAGTTTAACGTGTGTGTTACATGGTAGCTGCCAAACGGCTGAACCGATTCTGATATTTTTTATTTTGTTTGAAAGGTGACTTGATAGTGTTCTTAGCTATGATTCAAGAAAATCGGTTCAGCCGTTTGAAGATTATCAGCTCTTTTCAGGTTGATGAATGGATGTGAGCATCTTCCACAGATCACATCGATTCGAAAGGACATGTCCAAAAATGGTTTTTTATTATTCAATAATTCTAACCAGGATAAGTTAAATATATTTGGATAGACATTCCAAAAAGTAGTAGCTCTAACTGTATCAAGGATTACCAATTTTGAGAAAAATCGTTTTTTAGTTTATTCATTTATTTTATTCTTATGTACACACAGTAAAATACATAATAGATACGACATACATAGTTAAAATATGAGTACAAAGGTACTGCTTATTTCTTAGGAAATAATTAATTTAGTGTTAGTTTACTCCTAAAACGAACAAACTTTTAATAATGTGCAATCAGTGATCATACTCGGCGATTTTAACGCTCACCCAGGTGAGCTATTCGGTACTGAACTGTTGAGCTTCTGTGAGGAGCAGTGCTGGACCTGTGCGGACCTGGACTTTCTGCCGCAGGGTACGTACACATTCGTGAGTGACGCGCACGGTTGCCACCGCTGGCTCGACCACTGTGTAGTGACCGAGGCCGCGAGGCGTCTGCTCATTAGTGCAACTGTGTTATATGATACGTATTGGTCGGATTACATGCCTATACAGTTACAGTGTAATTTTAATATGATAAGACCTACAATTGTGATACCCAATCAGAGTAAAAACTATGCGATATGGGGGGAACGGAATGTTATTCAAATAAGTCAATACAAAGAAAGATGTCATAAAATGTTAAGGGAAATTAATTTTCCATTAGAATTTAAGGAATGTGCTAATGGACGTTGTGAGGATTCTAATCATAAATTCATATTAGACACTATGTATAAAAACATTGTGTGTTTACTTACAGAGGCTGCCCAATGTCCCAGTAATGTGGATGTGGGAGGGGTTAGAAGGAACAAACGTGTTGTCGGTTGGAATAGGCATGTTAAGCAGGCTCACGCGGACGCCCGGCTTGCTTTTCAGGTCTGGAGTATGTCTCGTAAACCAGCTTCTGGTTCTGTGTATGAACATAATGTGTGACACAAGAAAAATCTTTAAATCAAAGTTAAAATGGTGTCAGAACAATCAAGATAAAATTAAAAGGGACATGCTTGCTGACAATCATAAATCTAAAGATTTTTCAAGGTTTTGGAAAAATACGAATAGATTGAATCCGAGGCTGGGCGCCCCCGTGGGCGTGGCGGGGCAACATGAGCCTACTGCAATAGCTAACTTGTTTGTGAAACATTTTAAAGTTGAATCTCCTCTTGGCTCCGCATCGCAGGTGGTCGATGCTGAGGATGGTCTGAAGGCGTTAAATGTCAGGATCTCAGCAAGAGATGTTGCTAAAGTCATTAAAAATATGGTTAGGGGTAAGTCAACATCATGCAAGTAAGAAAAAATTTACATCTTTTTAGTAAAAGAGGTGATAGACATAACTATAGTACTAGAAATAGGGACCTATTAGTTCAACCAGGTTTCAGACTGGCTAAAGTAGACTCATCTTTCATGGGGTACTGTTTAAAATGTTACAATAAAATTCCTCCCCACATACTTCAACTGAACGAGACGAAATTCAAAACTTGTATAAAACGCACACTATGCAGGCAGGCATATTATAAGTTGGAGGATTACATTTCTGATAAAAATGCTTGGCTTAATGCTGGTCCTGCTCCACAACCACAACTAACTAATTAACATTCGAAAATAATGTTGGAGCTGCTGAAGATTGTAAGACCATCTTTGCATTGTATAAACTCAATTTCCTTTGTATTATATAACTGCATAGCACAGGTGTGAGTACTATGTACTATAGAGCCATTTACCGGGTAATTTGTTTTTAATTGACTTGAATGTGCCCTGGCGGCTGGGAATGTCATGCTCACTCAAATGTCTCGCTGATGGTGGCGCGTGTGTTGGATCATTTAGCTCCCTTCAAAATGGTTGAGCTGAATGGTGCTGATCCATGCGTCATGTTCGTGAACGGGCGCCGTCAGTTGTGACTGGTCATCTCTTAGCTGCCATGGCTTATTTTAATTTTTGATTTGTTTGTTATAATTGCGGACGCTTTTAACGTGCTTTCTACATTGTTCTCACATGTATAATTTCAACATAAATGATGTAACCAATATTTTGTAACAATATTTTGATTTAAAAGAGTGTCCGTGGAGTTTCTTGCCCGTTCTTCTCCATAGGTACCTACTACGCTTTGGAATGGGCAACTAGCTTCATATTTCTGACTGACCGACTCCTTGACAATTCAAAAGTGCCTGTAAATGGTTTAATTGAAATAAATGCTTTGAGTTTGAGTTTGAGTTTCACCAGGGCATGACTACCTCAGCATCGAGCACCTACAGAATGCAGGAGTTCACCTGCCTAGGGTTCTGGCGATGTTCTTCTCGCTCTGTCTAAGTCACACTCATCTGCCCAGTGACCTAATGAAAACTGTGGTTGTACCTATTGTAAAAGATAAGACTGGAGACACATCAGATCTCTCGAACTATAGGCCCATATCTCTTGCTACTGTCATTGCCAAGGTGCTGGACAGTTTGCTTGATAAGCATATGGCGACTCGCATCGAACTCCATGATGCACAGTTTGGCTTCAGACCTGGTCTCTCCACTGAAAGTGCCATACTGTCTCTCAAGCATGCTGTCCAGTATTATACGTCTAGGAAAATGCCTGTTAATGCGTGCTTCCTGGACCTTTCCAAAGCGTTCGATCTGGTGTCTTACGAATTGCTGTGGTAGAAACTATTGAATGATACTTCAGTGGATAGAGAAGTTATATCAATTCTACGATTTTGGTATAGCAATCAGACAAATTGTGTGAGGTGGGCAGGCTCGTTATCGGATGTGTATAGGCTGGGGTGCGGGGTGAGGCAGGGCGGTCTGACCTCCCCTCGCCTCTTCAGTCTGTACATAAACCGGTTGATCGTCGAGCTCAGCAACACCTATCAGGGTTGTTATGTGGACGGAGTATGCGTCAACAATATTAGTTATGCTGATGATATGGTGTTGCTGAGCCCTTCGATAAACGCAATGATAAGCCTGCTTACGATATGTGAGAGGTACGCGGAGGCTCATGGGCTCAGATACAATGTTAAGAAAAGTGAGGTACTAGTCTTCAGGGCAGGCTCTAAAAGCTACCCGATTGAACCGCAGTTGAAACTTTGCGGAAGTTCCTTGAAACAAGTCACTTCTTTCAAGTATCTGGGCCACTGGGTTTCTGACGACCTCAAAGACAGTCTGGATATTGAGCGTGAGCGCAGGGCGTTGGCTGTCCGCTGCAATATGTTGGCTCGCAGATTTGCAAAATGCACGACTGAAGTAAAAGCTACGCTATTTACAGCGTACTGTCAGTCGTTCTACACATGCAGTCTGTGGGTCAACTACACGCAGAGGGCATACAGCGTCCTGCGCGTTCAATACAATAATGCTTTCAGGGTGTTGATGGGGTTGCCGCGCTATTGCAGTGCTTCTGGCATGTTCGCAGAGGCGAGGATAGATGGTTTCCACGCTATCATGCGCAAGCGTTGCGCTTCCATTATGCGCCGGGTACGCGCCAGCTCCAACAGCATCCTGAAAACGATAGCTGATAGGTGGGACAGCCCCATACTGGGACATTGGATACGCCTACATGCCACGGTGGAGTAATAATTAATAGTTTTTATTGATTTTCTGGTAGATGTAAGTACTAACACTAGTTTCTAAGTCGTGTTTATACTAACCAAATGGACTATAAGGTCTGAAAATAAAAGATTTTAATTTTAATTTTAATTTAATTTTTCTAATTATCTACACCGTGGCATTTTAATCGTCTTTCATCCGCAGCCCACTTCATGTATCCAATGACTAGTACACATTCATAAAAAAAAGATAAGATGAACATTTGAGTAATTAAAAAAATTAAAAATAAAAATCAACACCTAGTAAGACGCATGACGTAGTTTGAAACACCCTGTTATGAGCGCGGTCCGAGCATTGTGTTCCAAAGGCGGCACGGACTGAAGCGGCGGCATCTTTAACAGAGTTCATTCCCCCTATTGCAAAAATGTGTTTCTTACTATTGCAATCCTAAAGGCTCTTAAATACTGGCGCGATTCGCCGCGCGACGCAACGCCGCCGTGAAGTTTTCTCAAAAATTTTGTTAAAATTCGCGTCGCGCGACGAATCGCGCCAGTATGTAAGAGCCTTAATGTTCTCATTACGTAGCAGTTTGTACATAAAAGCTATTTAATTCCAATTCTTCCTTCTTACTTGGTACGGGCTTAGGACCTTCAGAAACATAATTAATTCTTAATAAAATCAAAACTAAGTTGTGTTAGATACGAAGTGCAGATTAATAAAAAAGAAAGTTACAAACATACGGTCGATTTCAATAACTGATCAATTTGTCTTCGTTCGACCCTATTGAAGATAGAAATTTGACTCATGTCTACTAACCTAGCAAATAACAAACAAAAGATATGTAGTTACTGAAATTGCAGTCCTGGCACTTGCGGGTTGATTACACCTCGGTTGCGTAACATTTCCAGATTATTTGGCGCAGCGTACAATCTCCTTGCTCTCCGTAAATTGTCACCACTCACTGCGTACAGGCGCACCATTTGTAGGTACTCGATATTCGAGTATCGATAGCTCCTCATAATCATTGTGAAGTAGGTAGGACCTATTCACTCCTTTCACTGTAACGATCGCGAACAACGTTTGATATCCGGTAGCGCGCGCGCACTTCCACTTCCGGTATTCGGCCGCAACTGAGACGCTGCTTTTTTTTTTTTTTTGGAATGGCATCTCATAGTTTTACCACTGAGGTATTAACTACTTAACCGGACAGTAACAGACAGTACCAGTACCAGACAGTACCAGACTGAGACGCTGCGAGATTGACCTTCACTTATTTTTCGAGTGAAAGGGGCGGGGCGTGACACGCGCGGCTCTACTCAAAGGATAGCATTAGAGCTCCTCATTGGATGACGGTCCACGTGGACTATGCTTGATTGGCTTTCGGTATTAGAATGATCTACTCGACCCGTGCGCTGCGTAGGTATGTTCTACCGTTTGATACGTAAACATTAATAACAGTACGTCGAGTGTGAGTTTTGTCACATAGAAAACGCTACTACCACGTTTCTGTATCGAATAACAAATGTATGAAAACGTAAAAAGCGCCCCTGGCGGAAAGTATTGTAAACTGAAACAGCGAATGTCAAATTTTTAACGATACTACAATAGTTCGGTATTCTAAACGTGACTCACATAGTAGCGTTTCGGAGAACATTTTGCGGGTTATTGCGAGTGTCAGTTTAAATTTGACTTTTCTAAGCGGTGTTCAAACGTTTAAAAACGTAAACTTTGTAGTAAAGTCACTCACTTGGTGTGTGACAGGTGAATTGTTGTTTATATTAGTTACGTTCGTAATAGTTGCGTGTATTTTTGTGGTAAATTGTGTTTGTAATGGGTGCACGTAATTTTTTCGCATGGAAAATGATGATGACTGCTCATCAGCAAGATGAACGGAATCATCTCCGAAAACAAAGAGCCGGTTTTCGTGCCTGTTTTAATCCAGTGGAAGATCTCAACGATACTGAATTCAGAAATAGATATCGTTTGTCAAAGGAAGCATTTCTATTTCTATGTCAAGAACTAGAAGAATTGGCAAATTTAAGGTCCACACAACGAGTTAAACTTCAAACCAAGGTATTGTAATAGGCAATAATGAAATACCTAATGAATTCCTTGTAGGCGCTTTTAGGTAAATGGGTACATCTATTAACATTTTGTTAATATTTTTTAGGTACTCGTGGCTCTATTCTTTTATGCGACAGGTTCGTATCAACGTCCTGTGGGAGTGGCCAAAGGTCTGTCGCAAAAGATGTGCAGTGTGTACATTCATGAAGTGACCCAAGCTTTGACTCATGATTTAGTGTTGGAAAAGTACATACAATTTCCAAAAACTCGTGCTGCTCGACAGGCAGTAAGTCAGAGGTTAGTATTTATTTTAGCACTTAGTTACCTACTCACATGAACCTAACAATAATAATTTGAGTTAAATTATTAATAAATTGTTACAGATTTTACTCAAAATTTGGAATACCTGGTGTAATTGGGTGTATCGATGGGAGTCATTTTAGAATACATGGCCCACCTGAAGAAGAGGAGCATTTATACTACTGTAGAAAACATTATCATTCAATGAATGTACAAATGGTATTTAAGCAATAATTACCTATACCGATTTATTCTGAAATCCATTAATGAGCTAGCATTCAATCATGAAAAAACTAATTTTAATTATTATATTTTAGGTATGCGATAGTGACTGTAAAATAATAAATGTCAACCCTAAATTTGGTGGTGCTAACCATGATTCATTTATTTGGGAAAACAGTCAAGTCAACAATTATATGCAATCTTTACATGCACAAGGTGAAACATGTTGGCTGCTGGGTATGTGTTCTTTTTATTTTTTAAACATTAAGTATTGTACACCTGTTGGTTGTGTTAAGTATCTTTAAATGAGTGACATTTGTTCCAAGTAGGAGTGTTTGTGCTTTAATAATTTATTATGTCACATGTATATGTTAACACCAACATCACTATGGAAAAATAAGTTTAATACAATTTCATTATTTCAGGTGATTCTGGATATCCATTGCGCCCATGGTTAATGACCCCATATTTAGAAGCAACTGCAGAATCTATAGAAGCAACATTCAATGAGAAACATATAGTTGCAAGAGTTCTCATTGAAAACACGTTCGGTCGATTGAAAAATCGTTGGCGTTGTTTATGTAAAGACAGAGTGCTACATTACAAGCCTCAAAAATGTGCACAAATCATTCAAGCCTGTTGTGTGCTCTATAACATTGCTTTAGATTATGGTGTACCTGAACCAGATGATTTTGGTAAGAATATAAATATTTCACTTGGATACAACTGTTGTAAAAAAACCAGCTGTTGCATAGATTTATGTTCTCTTAACTTGACAAAAGCGATGTCAGGGTTGAGTCCATTCAAACCACTTTTATGTTCTTATTCATGATCACGCCCTAAAAGATAGCCAATGAATTCAGTGACCCTGCTTATTCATTATGCCTACAACCTCATCTTTATTTTCAGGTCAAATAGAATGTGAGCAACCAACATCAGATAATATCAGATATGATGACAGAGATCAAAGAGCAACCACCGATTTAATCCGAGGAAGAGCTTTGCGTGATCAAATAGCCCGAAGATTACATCAGTAATTTCATCGTTCGTTCGTTCGTTCGTTATGGGGTTTGGTTTCCGCACTTAGTCCTTAAAAGGTGGACCATTGTGCGTGAGCCATGGCGGCTATCGTGGTTACTCCAACCAGCCCACCTCCCTCCAGAAGCTAATTAAAGCTCCTGGTCTGTTCAGAACATCTGTGAAGGATCTGGGTGCCCCGAGGGTTTCTGTTCTGATCTGGGTTACACCGGTGCATTCGAAGAGCACGTGCGCGACAGTTTCCTCGGCCTCCATGCATGCCCTGCACAGAGGACTGTCTGTAATGCCTATTGTGTGGAAATGTTTATTTAGCGAGCAGTGCCCCGTGATGGTCCCCGACACCAGGCGCAGGCCGTACCTGTCCAGGCGTAATAAACGCCTGGTCAGCCTGCTATCCAAAGATGGCATAGCTTCCCTGGACTGCCTGCAGCCCGGTGCCGAGGTCCACCAGCTCCCTGCCTGTGTGTGGGTGAGCTCCTGTAGCCACCTGCGTATTTGGTTGAAGGGGATGGGTACAATAGGTTCGGGTCCACAGACTGCCGTGCTAGAACCTCTTCTGGCAAGTTCGTCAGCTGCGTCGTTACCTAGGGATCCGCTGTGTCCTTTAATCCATTGTAGTGTCACCGTGTTGCGGTTAGATACTGTTACTCGCTCTAGTGCATTGTGACATTCTAGTATTAGCTTTGAGGTGATGCATTTTCTTTTTAGGGATTGGAGAACTGAGGCACTGTCAGAGAGTATACGTATTTGGCTGTCCGTGACTCTCCTGGCTTCTAGGGCGTAGACCGCTAGAATGATGCCCACACACTCCACCTGGTAGACGGTGTTGAGCCTCCCCAGCGGGCTGGATATATTTATGTTGAGGTCGTGTGAGAAGACTCCGACTCCGGTACCGGAGTCGGTCTTCGATCCGTCCGTGTATACTCTCATTTCCTTCGGTCCTGAGTAGTCACACTGTTCTTCTGTGAGTACTATACTGTAGTGCCTTTGGAAGTGGTGTGTTTTTGGGGCTTTGTCGCAGGGTGATGCCATCATTGGCCGTCGCTTAATCGCATGTTCCTTTATACTTGTGTGTTTTACTCTGGAGTCTTTACTTAGGGTACCTGATAAATGGAGCCTAAAGGCGGCCAGGGCCGCCTCCTCCCTCACGATGAGGTGTAGAGGCGGCAGTCCAAGCATTGCCTGTAGGGCAGCAGTAGGTGCGGTTCTCATGCTGCTAGTGATTGCCACGCATGCGAAGCGTTGCAGTCTTTCGAGGTCTTTTTGGGCTGTGCTCAGGTCCATCCTGGGCCACCAGACCAGTGAGCCATAAGTGATAATTGGTCGGATGACTGTAGTGTATAGCCAGTAGGTGATCTTGGGACTAATCCCCCAGTTCCTGCCAAGCAGTCGCTTACATTGCCACAGGGATATACTGGCTTTTGTAGTGATATAGTTGGTGTGTTTTGCCCAGTTCAGCTGTTTATCCAAATAGATGCCCAGGTATTTGGTTTCAGTAGATAGGCTTAGGTTTACTCCGAAGAATCGTGGTAACTGTAGTGTTGCTAACTTTCTCTTTTTTGTGAAGAGAAGCAGTTCAGTTTTTGCTGGGTTTACTGAAAGCTGGTGTCTGTCACACCATTCCTCCACTATCTTCAAGGCTTGGCGCATGAGGTTGCACAGAGTGTTTTCGTGAGTGCCATTGATTATTATGGTTATGTCGTCGGCATAGCCTACCGTGTAGTATCCTTTGTCGTTAAGTGTTTTGATGAGGCTGTCCACCACAAGGTTCCATAGTAGCGGCGAGAGGACGCCCCCTTGTGGGCAGCCCTTCGCCACGATGGCCCTTGTCGTGTCATTCACTGTGACCTGTACCGCCCTTTGTTTGAGCATGTTGGTGATCCAGCCTCTCAGAGTCGCGTCTATGTTGTGTCTGTCGAGGGCTATGTTGATGCTTTTGAACGTGGTTTTGTCAAAAGCGCCCTCGATGTCAATGAAAACGGCTAGTGCGGAGCATTTGTGATCTACTGCGCATTCGATCTTAGAGACCACGCTGTGCAGCGCGGATTCTGTTGAGCGACCTGTGGAGTACGCATGCTGTTGTCTGTGGAGAGGTTTAACTCGGAGAGGTCCATCCCGGATGTGCCTGTCGCAGAGTCTCTCGAGGGTTTTCAGTAGGAAGGATGTTAGGCTTATAGGCCTATAAGCCTTGGGTTGTGTATAATCTGGTTTGCCAGGCTTGGGTATGAAGATAACCTTCACTTCGCGCCATGCGACAGGTATATATCTGAGTGCTATGCAGGCTCGATAGATCTCCACCAAGTGTGGTGTTACGTGATCTACCCCCCACTGCAGTAGGGCTGGGAAGATGCCATCCAGTCCTGCGGACTTGTATGGCTGAAAGGTGTTTATAGCCCACTTTATTCGGTCTTCTGTTACTATATTGTGGGCTCTAGACCAGTCTTGATCCGTTGAGTTCCATTCTGGAACCGCCTCCCATGTCCGTTCCTCTAGGAGTGTACAGTCTGGGAAGTGGGTCTCAAGGAGGACTTTGCTGGTTTCTTGGTCGGTTTGGGTGTAAGAGTTGTCAGGTTTCTTCAGCGCGCCAAGGGTTCTGTCCTGGTCGGTTGACAAAACCTTCCTTACCCTTGCTGCTTCGTTATTTGTCTCGATGGATTCACAGAATTTCCGCCATGCTGTTCTTCTGGCGGTTCTGATTTTCTTCTTGTATGTATATTGGGTCTCTTTGTATTGCTCCCAGTCAACCGGAAGTCTAGTGTTTTTCGCTCTGTTAAATTGTTTGCGTAGTGTATCTCTGAGTTTACTAAGTTCGGCGTTCCACCAGGGGTTTCTTTCACTCTTGGTCCGCGGCGCTCTTAGCTTGCAGCATGCATGATATGCCTCTGTGAGGTATTCCGATAGCTTTGTTAACGTGTATTCCAATTGTGCTTGGTCCCGTATGGTAACCCGCGATAGGTGCCTCACCAAAAGTGAGGCCAGGAGGCGTTTGTACTCGGGGACGTTTGTACGTCGCGGGTTACGCCTCGGTGCGGGTTTCCTTGTGTTGTCAGTTAATGTAAAACGTATTCTTCTGTGGTCTGAACAAGAAGGCTCGTCCGATACGTGCCAGTTTGTTATAAGGTTTGTCGCGTTTTCCGTAGCAAGTGTTAGATCTATGATCGTTTGACCTCGGACTGTGACCCAAGTGGGTTCGGAGCCGCGGTTAATAATGTTAAGGTTAGTGGAGAACAAATAGGTGGATAGTACCTCTCCTCTAGGGTTCGGTGTGACGCTGCCCCAGAGCGGGTGATGGGCGTTCGAGTCGGTGCAGATGATCAGGTCCAAACCGGTGCGCTCGCAGTGTTGCACTAGGTCGGCCATCTCCTTTGGCGGGCAGTCTGTGCCCTCGCCTGGCATGTATACCGAGGCCAGTACAACATCCGGAACGCTACATGCGGTTTGGAGCCTGACAGCCGTCAGGTCTCTGGAACAGAATTGGGTGAGTAGTGTGATAAGAAATTCTTTGGGTACATAGATGCAAGTTCTTGGCTTGTCTGAGGTGTGAGTGTTGAGGATTATCTTACCTCCGATGTTACCAAGGCCACATACTCTATTGTTCCTGATCCACGGCTCTTGGATCAGTGCGATGGTTCGGGGCTTTACCTCCAGCGCCCTGCGTAAGCTAGCCGTGGCAGTCTGGCTATGTTGGAGGTTTGTTTGGATGATGTTGAGGGGCGATGACGACGGTGGAGTGGAGTTAGTCGGAGATAGATCCATCGGACAGTTTCTCCGCCTCCTCCACTCTGTATCGGTCTCCATGTTGAACGTCCGGCGACGAGGCAAGCAGTTGCTCGCTCCAGCCAGGTGATGTGGGCGGTATGGTGTCGACGTCGTCGGCCATTGCCGCTCGGGCCATGACCTCCTCAAGTCGGTCCATGTCCGTGTCATTTGTCGGTGTCGCCGTCAGTATCGTCGTCTTCCCGTCTGTGCTGTCAGTCTGGGTGTCAGCGGGTCGGGTCGTGGGCCAGAAGCGAACGTATATCGACCCTAGTAGGTACGATATCCGTCGCTCCCGTCCCAGGACCCTTTCTGCTTCCTCCGGTGGCAACCCTAACGTGAGATAGGTCCCGTTATTGTCACCACCGACGGTAGTCGCCCTGTACAGTGACCACCTGCCTATGTCGTACCAAGTATTCTGCCGGGTCAGAATGCTGTGGAGCCGGGCCACGTCACCCCTGTAGCGAGGGACGAAGAGCGAGGCTCGGACACGGGTGGGCACGTCTGTCTGTCTCATCACTGTCAGCTTCAGGTCTGTGTCTGGGAGTACAATTTTGGGCACGTTCTGGGTCAGCCAGGTCAAGGCATTTTCGTCCTCGCACCATATCTGCACTGTGCCCTCCGCTACCCGAGGGTATCCGCGGAAGGCCGGGAGTGGTGTCGTCAAGTCTGTGTCCATGACCAGGTTCTCTAGGTCAGTCTTGATGTGCTCGGCCTCTTCCTTGGTCAGGTCTCTACCAGGCGGGGGGAAGCAGATTGCTACGGCAAGCCGCGCAGGAATATCCTTTGTGGCCCGCGCGTAGGTTCTCTGACCTCCCTGAGCGGAGTGGGTCCTCACGCGCTTGGCGTCCCCCTGTAACGTACTCGGTGAAGCCGTGTCGTTTGGGCGCTCCCTCTTCGCCGGCCCTGTACCACTCGGTCCTGGCTGCGGCTTGGAGGTGCCAGGCAGGGTGTTGGTTGCCAGCGACGCCTGGCGTGAGGAACCAGCCCGCCTACCCCTGGCTTGTTTAGATCGAGGCCGGTCGTGGGTCATGTCCGTGTTTTGGGGTCGGCTGGCGGCCCCGGCAGAGTCTGTCGCGTGCGGGGGCACTTCGCGCTGGGTTGCCCCTTCGCGTACCTGCCCTCGCTTGCTTGGGTCCACGACTGGCTGTGTTTCGCGCTGGGTTGCCCCTTCGCGTACTTGCAGCTGGTCGCGTGGATCCGCGTCCGGCCCCTTTTCGCGCTGGGTTTCCCCTTCGCGTACTTGTGGCTGGTCGCGTACCATCGCTTCGGCGTCCGATCGCGCTTCGCGCTGGCTAGTGCCTTCGCGGGTATTGCGCTTTCGGTCGCCTACTTTCTTCTCCCGGGCTAAGACTTTTCCGCGCTTTCTCAGCAGGCGTACTTTGTCAACTTCAACCGGGAGATTTGTGGAGCTGCCAGGTCCATCATTCTTCCCCGTCTCTGTCTGTTTGTGCTGGTCTTTGTCATTGTCCGGGTAATTGATGCTGGTCCGCACGATGCTCTGTTGCCAGACGCTCGTCGGAGGCATACTTCGTGTAGTGGGTGTCGGCGCGTGGGTCGCAGCCGGAGTCGTGTCAAGTGGCGCGTTAGTCGCAGCCGAGGTCGAGGGTGTTGGCGCTAAGTCAGCAGCCGAGGTCGAGGGTATGGGCGCTAAGTCAGCAGCCGGCCGCGCTGAGAAGCGCGGCATAAGGTTTGCCATGTTGCAGGTTGTGCCCCCTCCCATATTACGATGGGGGCTAACCGCCGTAGCGGTGTGGGATTCCCCGGCTTGGCCGGGACCCACCTGGGTAGTATTTTTCCAATTCTGCATTTCATAGGTTTGGGGGGTGGGCTTTTAGGAGTTGAGAGGTTACCCTTCCTCTAGGACCGACGGGATAAAGGGATGGGAGGGAAGGCATTGGTGGGTGGTGGGTAGGGGTTTGGGGGGGTCACCCTAGGTCTGGGAGTTGGCCTAGGGATTTTGGATCGACGGGATGTGTAAGGATAGGGAAGGGTGGAAGGGTTAGGGGATGGGTACACACGTCTACACACCGAGCCACGCGCCCCCAGCACAGGCTGACCCCGCAGCGCACGGGAGACCCGTACGAGGCGGGAACAGCACATAACTGAAGCGCGCCGCCCGGCATGCAGCCGTGTGTAGAGGAACATAGGAGCGGGGTATTGGTTACCCTAGGCCTGGGGTTTGGCTTTCGGGAACTTCTCTTGTCCGGGATCTTAAAAGAAGAAAGATGCTCCGGGTGCGGAATCGCCCACCAACGGTCAGTGCAGACCGCAGGCGACCGGTCCCGCAGCCGGAGTTGGGCTATCCGCAACCTGCCCACCCGCTCGGTTGCATGAGAAGAAATGCCTGACAGACCGGGTCGCCTCACCACGGATGTACGTATACATTCGCGTTGGAGCGATCCAGCCTCCCCCGAGCAGTAATTTCATCATTTTCATTTTAATAAACATATTATTATTATTTTTTTGAGCCTTTATTTCATTCTACATGTGTATACATAAACGAACTATATTTATTTACTTCTTAGTCCATACATAACACATTTAAACCATTACAATAATGATGAAACACGTCAAATAGAATTGTTATTTGGTACTTAAATAAAACATGGGTACTTTTTTATCACATGGTAACGGTAGCCTTTATTTACGATCAAAATCAAAAGTCATTAATCAAATTAGGCCTAGAACCAGCCTAATTCCCCAGCAGCACAGCTGTCTGTCTGAATACCTAAATAAAAGCCTACAGGCATAAATTGTAAAAAAAATAACAATATAAAATTACATACACAACAAAAGAAAACACAAAAATGCCAAAATGCTGCTGTGCACAATGTAGAAGCATAACATAAGATAATAAATCATTGTTCTCTGCATAATCTTGAATCTATAACCTTATTTAATGCTTCTACAGCAAGCAATGCAACATCTTGCCATTTCCTGTGAGTTTCCAACTCATGCTCCCTTATGCGTAGCTTTTCTCTCTCTATATTGCAGTCATCCTCATGTTTCTTTCTTAAAAAATGCCTCCATTCCTCGTCAGAGTTCAGGAACTGCTCTGTTGCTTGTTCCATCTGATTGGGTTGTCTGATAACCCGGCGTCGTGGAGATACTATTCGACGTGAAGTTATACCACGTCGCCGACGTTGTGGAGTGTGCCCCGCTTGTGTTGGTCTTAGAGAGGCAGGTGGTGGTGGACTGTCCAAGACAATTTCCTCTTCTACTGCTACTCCTTCTACTGCTTGGTAGGTGTCGGTGGTTGGTGATGGTTGAGGTAAGGGTGTTATGATGTGGGATGGTCCAGCTTCATTCCATGTATCTATATCCACTAAAATAGAAAAAAATAAAAAATCTGCATGAATAGATATGACTGTCAAGTCACAGGCAAGGAACATATACTCACCTATATGGTCACAGGTCCCAATATTTAAATAAAATAAATAAATACAATTTTGAACCACAGACAATACTTACTTAAATTAATAACTGGACTTTCTTCAATAACTGGAACCTCATAACTGGCAGCCTGCGCAGGGGGTGTTGGTGACAGAGTTACTGTTCTATTGGGACTGTCAATTCGGTTCTGAAACATTTTTTAAGTAAATTTTAATATTTTGGTGGAAAATAAGAAAAAGTATTTTGTTATAAATCTACAGATGTAGGTACTTGAAGTACTTATATACCTATATTTTTTTGCAGTTAGTAAACAATTATATTATGAAAGCACCATAACCAACCTCAGAAAAGCCCGCTTCCCTTACACCTGTTAAGCCTGTAGCTGCCTGAGGTAAAATTATATTGAGGACACGATGTTCCAAATCAGTTAAATGTAAATTAAGTGCAGGCCTACCACCAGTACCACCAGCAGCCCTATTTATTCTTGCTGCCTTCTTTTTTGTATTGTTTTTTAAATCGCTCCAAACCTTTGAAAGACAATATTACCATTGAAGTACTTATATAAAATGAATTAAAATCCACAACCCAGTAACTGAATAATAGGATACCCCTTGGTAAGACTCCAAAACCAAAATTAAATATTCACTTAATACATACCTTCTTCCATTTCTCTGTACTTTTAGTTTCCCCAGTGGGATCACTATTTAATAAATTTGTTAGGCGTTCCCAATCTTGGATCGTCTGTATTCTACCTTTTGCGTGTTTATTCAGTTTGTTTATGTCACCGTGTCTGTAAAATTTAGAGAAAAGATTTTTTTATTTGAATGGTTCACAACTATGTTTTTATTTTCAATATTATGCTCAAGTGTACTTACTGTTCCATGAAGTTAACTAACATTTCAAACTGCGATGCACTGGTCTTCATTATGAAAAGCAAATAATCGAAATAGAATAAGTTTAGTAATGTAACACAAAAGCGCGAAAAACTTTGAAGGCAGAAGGAATGTTTATATTGACATGACGCGACGCTCGCCACTTGAATTTGACGCCACACACACCTAATTTCACATCTCCCTTACTCACTGCTCGTTAAAACGAAATAGGAATATATCATTCATAAGAAAAAATATTCGTCTAAATTACGTAGGGTACGCATAACGCTTGTTAACATGGTTGCGATATGATTTGTATTTTAGTCGTATTATTTCACCGAAACCATTCTAAGTTCAAGATAGGCAACATTAAAAAAATAACAAACGTTTCGGCATACTATCGGACAAGTGACGATACTAACTGATGTTAGTTAGACGTTTTTGAACTTACACTCGCAACATTTTTAAATACCATTGCTCATTAGTTAGCTCGATTAACTTGATCGTCACGTATTTCGTGATACAGCAAGAAACTCACACTAGGGGTACAGGATGTTTCAGAAATCTAATGCAATATTTATTTTTCTTTGTACTTATTATGTTAATTAATGGTAAAAAAAAAAGTCGTGTCTGGAGGTATTTTATGTCGGATACATTGCGTGGACCACCTTTGTAAGACGATTAAAATGCCACGGTGTATAACTACTAAATTGAATACACCCCAGAAAATAACAAACTTTTCAAAATTGACACATGGTACTGTCATTACAGTCAATCAATATTTTGTTGTAAAGAATATGACAATGCAAACAAAAATTCTAATCAAGTTATTTACTTTATGTACCATATTCTGAAATAAGATGAAATGGGATATTTTCAGTCAAAAATGTGTAGCATAATTCTTTTAGACCTCTCTTTAGATTATAGCTACTAGGAATCTATAAGTGCAAGAAGTGCATGTTTCAGCATAGTCTACAGGACCTCGGTGAAGTTAGCCGTACGATTTCATTATTATGAACTTTTGTTAGGGCTAATCGTTAGAGAGGGTTAGAGAGAAAAGAAAAATCGTTACAGAGTAATTAGTTTTTATGGAAAAACAATTTTAATTTTTCGTGTGAAGTTGGCCCCCCTTCCCGCAAAAATTGACTTAGACGGAATTTTATTTTTTTAATTATTTGCGAATCGTTAGAGAGAGATTGAGAGTTCCACAAAATCGTTAGAGAGTTAATATTTTTTTTGATATTAAATAATTTCTAAGAGCGTGACGTTAGCCTACCTCTGTGAATTTTGCCCCCGATATAATTATTCTCAACTTTTGTTAATGCTAATGGTTAGAGAATCGTTAGAGAGAGTTAGAGAGAAAAGAAAAATCGTTAGAGAGTAATTAGTTTTATTTATCAACGATTTTAATTACTTTTGTGAAATTGGCCCCCATTCCCGCAAAAATGGACGTAGACGTATTTTTTTTTTTTATAGTTTGATAATCTTTAGAGAGAGATAGAGAGTTAAAAAAATCATTAGAGTGTTAATATTTTAATTAAAATTAAATTATTTCTGAGAACGCCTTTTACCCTAGGACCTGAGCAGGTTAAAATTTAGAAACGTGCCGCCTCGATAGGGGATAGGGGAGGCAGGAGAGGGGGAGGGGTTAGTAGATCCCCCCACTCCCCCCTGCCGGAGGTACAATTTTTTTTTAAAATGATTTTTAAATATGAAATATCTCTTATATGCTGGGGCCACGCTAACGGATTATTGCGGTAGACGTTAACCGTTGGTGTACTACACCACGACTTACCTCGAGAATTTGTCAACGGCATTTACGTTGGCGTTTGACGTTGGGTGATTGATAACTCTGGTGGCGGCATTTTAGGTAGATCAAAGAGATTTACCGCGAGAATTATTGCATTGAATGAAGCGGCCACACTTACATTTCTCACTGTGCACCGTGAGCGCGAGTAGTACCGTGAGTAGTAGGTACTACTGATACATGACATGATGCAGAGGAACGTTATAGTTATGAGTGGTAAAGTTGTGTATTTGATCAACGATCATTTAACAGTGATACCCGATAAGAATACGAAATATTGTTGGTAGTTTCAATTTGATTCGGTACTTATAGTGCATCATTTATGCTCAAAACACACAAAAGGTGGGTGCTTGTCGGGAGCTCGTCGGGTCGTTTTTAACCCACCGACGGAAAAAGAGGGGTGTTATAAGTTTAACGTGTGTGTCTGTATGTTACATCGTAGCTGCCAAACGGCTGAACCGATTCTGATATTTTTTATTTTGTTTGAAAGGTGACTTGATAGAGTGTTCTTAGCTATGATTCAAGAAAATCGGTTCAGCCGTTTGAAGATTATCAGATCTTTTCAAGTTGATGAATGGATGTGAGCATCTTCCATAGGTCACATCGATTCGAAAGGACATGTCCAAAAATGTTTTTTTTATTATTCAATAATTCTAACCAGGATAAGTTAAATATATTTGGATAGACATCCCAAAAAGTAGTAGCTCTAACTGTATCATGCATTTTTAAGGATTATCAATTTTGAGAAAAATCATTTTTTTTTCAAAAAACAAAATATTTTGTTGTAAAGAATATGACAATGCAAACAAAAATTCTAATCAAGTTATTTACTTTATGTACCATACTCTGAAATAAGATGAAATGGGATATTTTCAGTCAAAAATGTGTAGCATAATTCTTTTACACCTCTCTTTAGATTATAGCTACTAAGAATCTATAAGTGCAAGAAGTGTTCATTAAAAATCTGTAACACTTGCATTCAAAGCATATTATTCAGTTTTTAAATATCATAATTGTCGAAAGGCTTTTCATCCACTTCCGATCTCGATTCTAAGTCATAAAACAGGAATTCTCCATCGTAATTAAAAAAATGTTCATGAGTAGGTAGGTACTATTATCATTTTACTAACTCTCTAATGATTTTTTTAACTCTCTATCTCTCTCTAACGATTCTCAAATTATAAAAATAAAAAAATACATCTACGTCCATTTTTGCAGGAATGGGGGCCAATTTCACAAAAGTAATTATAATCGTTGATAAATAAAACTAATTACTCTCTAACGATTTTTCTTTTCTCTCTAACTCTCTCTAACGATTAGCATTAACAAAAGTTGAGAATAATTATATCGGGGGCAAAATTCACAGAGGTGGGCTAACGTCACGCTCTTAGAAATTATTTAATATCAAATAAAATATTAACTCTCTAACGATTTTGTGTAACTCTCAATCTCTCTCTAACGATTCGCAAACGATTAAAAAAATAAAATTACGTCAAAGTCCATTTTTGCGGGAAGGGGGCCAACTTCACACGAAAAATTAAAATTGTTTTTACATAAAAACTAATTACTCTCTAACGATTTTTCTTTTCTCTCTAACCCTCTCTAACGATTCTGTAACGATTAGCATTAACAAAAGTTCATAATAATGAAATCGTTCGGCTAAATTCACGGAGGTTTATATCTCTGCTCATGAATAAAAAATAAATAAAAAAACAATTTCATGACATCAGCGTTGTTATTGATACGGCAATTACCGTAATATACGGTAATCCACGTTTATTTTTCAGAAAATACTGTATACGGCAGGCCTTTCAATGCCGTATGAAAAAATACGGCAATAGGCTGTAAGTGAAACGAAACGTTTTTAACGTTGCGAAACGTACCACTCCCGGGAAATCCCGACTCGCGACTAAAAACAGAGTTCATATCGCCGTATAGTGCCATCTC
This sequence comes from Lithophane semibrunnea, assembly GCA_947363905.1. Classification (NCBI taxonomy): domain Eukaryota; kingdom Metazoa; phylum Arthropoda; class Insecta; order Lepidoptera; family Noctuidae; genus Lithophane; species Lithophane semibrunnea. Next base: position 9,308,321 of record OX376189.1, read on the forward strand.
TTTCGCCTCAGTTAGTTAAAAATGAATGAGACAACATACAGAACTAAAGTAAATTGTGCTATCTAGAGTCTAGCTAACGAAAGTTGATCATGAAAATACGCGCGAAACTTAAAAAATCAAGACGGATTGTCCCTAAACATAGTGCGATAACACGTATTGATTTATTGAAGTTTAATTTAACTTACTTAAAATAAAATTTCAAGTAATTTCGCGCGTGTTTTCAGCAGGGACCGGACAACCCCGCTTAAGAGTTAAGCCTTTGGACAGGGTAACCCGTACATGGGGTAACTCATATCGCAGTGTTACTTTTTGTTCGAGTTACATCCTCGAAACCCAGCGAAATGGTTAACACGTTTATTAAGGTAACCACGTGAAGGGGTTAACCCCTTCAATGACTTAAGCCTTTGAAGAGGTTACCTTCTCGAAAAGCTTTTTTTCGTGTTACCCTGGATTACCTAATAAACTTGAGCTGCATGTAGGTGGGGGGATTTACAAGTCACACGGCAAGTCAGTACACGCAAGATTGGCGGACCGCCGAGTGCGGTACGATGTCACGTGCGGTCGTGGTTATGCAATTTTCAAACTAATATCAATTATAAACAGTGCATATTACAATGTCTTGAGTTGGAATGGCTTACCCTATTACAGTGTTACAGGGTGTTGAAAGGGTAACCCGTTCGTAACAGGTTAACTACACCCGTTCGAAGGTGTAACATGTATCATAGGGTTTTTTTTTGAAGCGCTTAATAAAACCCCTTCAAAAACCCTTACAACGAGTATCCGGCCGGTGGTCCCTGGTTTTCAGGATCAACTTTCGTAGGCCAGACTCTATGAGTCGAATTACGAATAGCTATATATACCTACACAATAGATAAACATGAATCTGAAGTGATAGAAACGATAAGAAACCTTTTTGGAGAAGAAACAAATGAGGAATAAATATTATTAAATTTTATACGGCATTTTAGTATTTTATGTCTGCCGTATGTCACATTCTGATTTGCCGTATTATAATACGGCAAATCAGAATGCGACATACGGCAACCCAGATTTTTACGATAACAACACTGTATGACATTGACAGTCAGTGAGTAACACAGAATCACAGAGGATAATACAATAAATATTAAAAAAAAATATAAGGTAGTGAGTAACTTGCTGCAAGTGCACAATAGAAAACTTGTTATTTGAAGTAATTCAACCTCAATATTAGTGCAATTATGAATAATACGGTATCACGATTCCCTGTGAAACAATGTATTATGATGAGATCACAAGTTACTCACCGTTGTATGGCTTCTAAAATTCAAGATGTTCCCACCCATACAGGCCAAGTAATTATTAACTTCTTTATTAAAAACATACTAACGAGATTCTACTACTAAAAACTTAATAGCGTTGTGCATCGTGAATAATAAGAAGTGAATTATTATTGTATTGGGGTGAAAACTTCTAAAATTTGTTCTTACATAATAGAATACATTGATTTGGAATAAAAGCCTGAATGTAAATTAAAAAACATTGTCACTATGACACCAATATTGTTGATATTTTGCGTAGTTTATAATGTTGCACCTATGTTTTGCACATCTTAAAACAACGATTGTGATCATGTAATAAACACCTATCTTTCAAATTGAGATGATATTGGTAATCTAGTCACAAAATTCTAACAATACTAAAATTTAGTTTTTTCCTGTCAAACGATGATTTCCCATCAGCACTAAGATGGCACTGAGATATTAGTTTAGAAATGCTATTCTGAATGACGATTTAACCTAAAATTTTGTCCTTTTTTTTGAGGTGGGAAATCATCCAATGACTTCTTCCGCTCTGGGTGGAGCGGAAGGGCGTGTCAGACTTTTACTGACTAAAACCCACCCGTGTTCCTTTGCCTGTTGCCTGTTGCCAAGGTCCCGGTATCCCTTTCGGACTAACCCGCAACCCTGCCAGGCCGCAACCTTGGCAGGTTTAATTTAGTGAAAATACTGTTCTGAATTTGACGTTTTTACCAAAATTTTTGGCCTGTATCTAAACTCTTTAAATAAATCTGACTATTTTTAATCGTGATTAAATGTGTGGAATAAAATTAGATGTCATGAACTAAAATTCAAACCAACACCTCGACTTCAGTTGCAAAACAGTACAGTATAAATTCACGGGGTAGGGAAAACTAGTACCAAGTGGAGGCGCGATTGTCAAGAGATTTTTTTTGTCAGAATAGCATTAAGATTCTCATAGTGAAAAGTAAGGAATTTTAGTGATAGTTTAGCAAGTTTAGTTCGGTGTACAAGAGAATCGGCACCATTAGTAATTACTAAGCAGGAGGTGATACAGAACACAACAACCTTTAATTAAAGGTCTTTGTGTTCTGAATCACCTCCTGCTTTGAACCCTAACTAATATTATTATAAATGCGAAAGTGAGTTTGTTTGTTACGCTTTCAGTTTAAAACGGCTGAATGGATTTGGATGAAATTTGGCAAAGGGGTAGCCATGGGGGAGGGACCATGACCTGAAATAGGACATAGGGTAGTTTTCATCCCGCTATTCCCACGGGATCGAGACTTACGCGGGTGAAACCGCGAGGCGCAGCTAGTTCTTAAGAAATGTATATTGCCATTAAAACCCTATTTTTTTTTTCTTTACAGAAATGGCAATCTAATGACTACCGGTTGGCACGATTCATGAATGCCTCGAAGCAAGTCAATCCAAACTGGGCAGTTAATTTGATAGCAGAAGTGCCACCAAAACAAGTTACGGAAAGGGTAGTATGGTGTGATGGAGGTAGCGGCCCTGAGGGACACCCACGTGTTTTCATCAATTTGGTATGAATCCATTTATTATAATTTATACATACAGCAGCAGTAAACATGGCTCTATAATTTCTCCTAAAATCCTTATTTCTTTTTTGTGAAAAAAAAGGATGAGGTTGTTTGCATGCAGTCAGTATATTTTTTTTTCATTCCTGAATGTATAATGATTTGAATCTTTTTTCATTAGGTAGAGGAAGCTTGCGAAATGGTCCTATATAAATTTTACTAACTTCGCTTGGGTAGCCTAGGGCTCCCGTAGACATACAATTTTAAGTTGGCCAACTAAATTGCAGAGTATACCAATAGTATAGTGACATATGCTAGCCCGCATATTGTCCAACTAAATCGTAATATAATATTTTATATCGGCCGTTCGATAGTTGGTCAACTTACAAACGCTTACGGCGTGTTTTAAACGCGCAGACAACGCGCGTTTTAAGAACGCTCGTTTTGTGCGCCGTAGATGCTGATTTTTGCGATGTTATAGATTCAAACGCGCTTGAAACGCGATACTAACGCGCGTGTGTAGCGCGTTCGAAACTCGTATGAAGCGCGTACAAAGGGACGGAGGAGGGGTACAGAAGGGGCGCGCGTTCACGGCACCGCACCGCCCGCGCCGCAGTTCCAATAGTTATTGTAATGATAGCATTATTTTCCCGTCTCCTTGCCGCATGATTGGCGCACAAGTTGACGGACCCTGATCGTACAACTGACGAGGAGTCTCTGACAGCGCGTCTGTATCGCTGTATCTGCGTGTATACGCGCAGTAGTCGCGCGTTTCACGATCGCCCCGTGTGCTTAGGTTACAAGGTTGCGTTCAAATCTCGTTTGAAGCGCGTATACGCGCGTCATCTGCACGTTTAAAATACGCTGTTTGAGGTACGGAACAGCTGTCTTTTTTTTTCGCGATTTCGTATTTGTTCCCATAGTAAAAGTTGTTCATAATGATGAGTACAATGACTCCTTAAGAAGTTGTTGGTGTTTTACCAATAACCCTGTATAAAATTGATGGAGCCGAAACCATCGAAATATAAAATCAATCAATGTTATAATAACTTCCTGTCAATTTCACTGTTATTTATATAGCAAGTAGTGTTATACGAATTTGAAATATAGGTAGAGGTTTTTAGACAATTAATACTTAAAGTCAAAAATAAAAAAGTGTGTGTGTCAGCTCCAACACACGACTGGAGTATACTCGATAATAATGATTGTCTTTGAATAGAATATCTTTATTTTGCATAAAATATGGTACATAAAAGGTCTTAAATATAAGAAGTCCCACATATTTTGCTTACATTTCAGCATGCAAAAAATACTTTATAAAATAATACTTATCTAAGACTTATACAAAAAACATTTTTTGTTGCTATTGAGATCATCATGACATAATAGTAGATTGCTGCATCGAGAGCTAAGTGAGTTATTAATGCACGAGGGTTATGCTGGTGCCCGAGCGTACGCGAAGGCACTAAATTAACACGAGTGCATTAATTACTCACTTTAGCAAGGTGCGTAATCTACTTTTCTTTCAACTACCAATGTACGTACCGTGATAAAATTACCTGCTCAAGGTTAACAGGTCAAGTCAGTTGTATGAAATTTCATTGTTGCCCTGAAAAACAGTGCAACAATGAAATTTTATACAACTTTACTGCACTGTTTTGGTTCTAAGCAAAAAATACGGCCTTTTTAGTGATTAATGATAACATTACTATGTAGGTAGTTGAAAGAAAAAAATTAAAATCTTTAAAAGTACATTATAATTCGATTACGTACTAGTGAGATCGTATTTCAAATTTTGCTTATAATTTAAGAACTCATTTATTGTATAGAACGCATTATAATACAGCAATTTCTTAAGTTTAATTTTAAACTAATTTAGTGGCAGCTCTCTGCTCTGTTTGGGTATTTGGTTGTAGATTTTGACAGACATATTATAACAATTGTTCTGACAGTGTGCTTCTATATCTTGTGACAGCCAGTCGGGTTGGATCTCTTGAAAGGATTTTTTTATTTTCTATGGCTTTAGTATAGGGCTCAGAGTGTTTTTTGATAAATAAAGCTACTTCTAATATACAAAGACTAGGTAAAGTTAGTAATCTTAATTTCTTAAATAAAGGTTTACAAGATACAAACGGTCCAATCCCACAGATTGCTCTGACACATGTTTTTTGTGTGTTAAAGAGGGTAAATAAACGCATCTCTTATAATCCTGAGAGCATTTACGTATGTCTTTTTGAATGTACCTAAGGGTCAGTTCACAGCGAGATGCGACGCGACGCGCACTTTTTTATGATCCGATACATTATTGAATTTAATTACTACACACTCAGACCCATAAAAAAGTATAGACGGAACATTGCGCTCACAAAAGTGAGGAACGTAATATGAAGACGGCCGGTCGGTAGTCTGCCGCGAGTGAGTGAGAGCGCGTGACGTACTTTTTGTTAGTTAATAATTGCGAAATTATGCCATCCTGTGTCATAAACTGCTGCAAAAACAACTCATGCTTGCAAAATAAGTCTTCTGGGATTATTTTTCTAACCGATTTTCTGCTTAATTGAAACAAAATTTCAAAAATATTTGACAATTTTGTCGGAACACGAATTCTAGTCGCAATTGTGTCAGTAGGATTGCAAGTTATGAACATTATCTTTTCCCAAAAATAAGGGAAGTTGTGATTTTTGTACGGACGTTACAACTAGTGCGTGTTTATTAATCTTATTATTGCATATTTAGTTTACGAGTACATGTTGTATGATACGTCTCATAGTAAAAGTTATTCAGTTCGATGTTTAAAAGCACCTCTTAAAGTTTGTAAAGATAATTTTTTTATTGTTTAAAAAAAATACTGTTATTTGTGTGTTATTTTTTTTAGAGGAAAGTTCCATATCCACGCTCTCGAAGTCGCGGGCAAAATTAAGTTACGTTTCATTTCATACAACCAAGACAAATAAAACACAATACCACCTAATAACAAAACTTTTCACCAAAGTATACATATCTCTCACAGTAGGGAGTCTCAGCACAATATTATTACGCTTGCAACATTTTTCTCTAGCACAAATCTACGATATCTTACATTGAGTTACGCACACAAACCCGAAAGTAGTCTTCACTTATTTCGTCGCGAATGTTTACAACGACTCCGTCTATACTTTTTTTATTGGTCTGAGCCTACATAATAAGGCACACGCGCTGCGCAGCACCGCGCATCTCAGCGTACTTTGACACGCACTCACGCACACGTGTCAATCCTCGCACTGAAACTTTACCTGTTCGTGAAGAAAATAAGTTCCATAATTGTTAAAAAGTGCGCGCAGCGTCGCGTCGCTTCACGTCGCAGTGTGAACTGACCCTTACTATAATTATTATAAGTATTTATAGGTATTGATTTTGAGGTACCGTGTTTGACTGATACGTTGAATGCTTGGAAAATGGCTTGTCCCAATACGTATTGCCCGACAACCCGTCCTCCCAGAGACAGTGGGACGTGCCGCTCTGCAGTAATACGGAATACCCTGGTAAACATATCACCTAATACTGTTGAGCGTGCCCGTCTGCTGGCTGTGGGAGAATGGGAGTCAGGTGCTCCCGTCATCCACCATAGGCACTATGATGGATGACTCATCGTTTTGGCTCGCTACTCGTCTCCGCTTAGGCGCAGCTTGTGTTGCTCCACATTGGTGTCACTGCGGCGCGGCGAAGCTGTCGACAGTCTCGGGCACCATGGCCTGTCCTGCTGCAGGAGTGCAGGCCGCATAGCACGGCAAGCTAGCATCAATATTCGTCGAACCCTTGTCACCGCCCGCCGCGCCGGCGTACCAGCGGTATTAGAACCAAACGGCTTGGTACATTACGATGGGAAGAGACCAGATGGCATGACGTTGTTGCCTTGGAAGGTGGGTAGGACTCTGGTGTGGGATCCAACCTGTGTCGACACCCTTGCGCCATCCCATCTTCCTAGCACGGCGGGCTGCGCTGCCACCGCTGCTGAAACCATCTTCTACCTTATGGGCAACTACAGTTTTGAGCCGTTTGGGGTCGAAACGCTCGAGTCATGGGGCCCGAGTGCGCGTCTCCTTTTTAAGGAAATTTCTCACCGACTGGTCCACACTTCACGTGACCAGAGGGCTGGCTTGTTCTTTGGCCAAAGAATTAGCATTGCCATTCAACGTGGCAATGCTGCCAGTCTTCTGGGCACGTTTCCGTTTTCGAGAATCGGCACCAATGCTTCTGGGCACGATTCTCGAATAGGATAGCGATAGGACACCGTTTTCGAGATATAAGCAAAAGAAAATAAAAAATGATACAGTACTGTTTTGCAACTGAAGTCGAGGTGTTGGTTGGAATTTTAGTTCATAACATCTAATGTTCAATTAAAAATAGTGAGATTTAGTCAGAGGATTTTAGATATAGAACAAAATATTAGGTTACTAAAAAGTCAAATTCAGAATAGCATTTTCACTAAATTAAAACTCAGTGCCATCTTAGTGCTGTCAAACTAAAATATAGTTAAGTTGTGACCTCCGTGAATTTAGCCGAACGATTTCATTATTATGAACTTTTGTTAATGCTAATCGTTAGAGAGGGTTAGAGAGAAAAGAAAAATCGTTAGAGAGTAATTAGTTTTTATGTAAAAACTATTTTAATTTTTCGTGTGATGTTGGCCCCCCTTCTCGCAAAAATGGACTTAAACGTAATTTTATTTTTTTAATCGTTTGCGAATCGTTAGAGAGAGATTGAGAGTTACACAAAATCGTTAGAGAGTTAATATTTTATTTGATATTAAATCATTTCTAAGAGCGTGACGCTAGCCCACCTCTGTGAATTTTGCCCCCGATATAATTATTCTCAACTTTTGTTAATGCTAATCGTTAGAGAGAAAAGAAAAATCGTTAGAGAGTAATTAGTTTTATTTATCAACGATTTTAATTACTTTTGTGAAATTGGCCCCCATTCCCGCAAGAATGGAAGTAGATGTAATTTTTTTATTTTTATAATTTGAGAATCGTTAGAGAGAGATAGAGAGTTAAAAAAATCATTAGAAAGTTAATATTTTAATTGATATTAAATTATTTCTGAGAACGCGTTTTAGATTAAACAGGCTCGCTCTTATTATGGGCAACATATTCAGCCGAACGGTACTTTTACTGCTCTTAGAAGTTAGTGAAGATACCAGGCATTTCGTCATCACATGAGACAGCTTTGATCAGAGGACTCACACCACTATAGTTATAGAGTGTATTACATTATTGTCTGGTATCTTGGATGGGCATTAAAATTATATATCTCCACCTGCTCAGTTTTTCGACAGTATTTTAATAAGAAAACTAAAAAAAAAAGTTTTATTTCATAAAAAATCTGTAACACTTGCATTCAAAGCTTATTATTCAGTTTTTAAATATCATAATTATCGAAAGGCTTTTCATCCACTTCCGATTTCGATTCTAAGTCATAAAACTGGAATTCTCCATCGTAATTTAAAAAAATGTTCTTGATCAGTAGGTAGGTACTATTGTCATTTTACTCCTGCTAAGCCTGTGGACTATGCTGAAACATGCACTTCTTGCACTTATAGATTCCTAGTAGCTAAAATCTAAAGAGAGGTCTAAAAGAATTACGCTACACATGTTTGACTGAAAATATCCCATTTCATCTTATTTCAGAATATGGTACATAAAGTAAATAACTTGATTAGAATTTTTGTTTGCATTGTCACATTCTTTACAACAAAATATTGATTGACTGTAATGACAGTACCTACCATGTGTCAATTTTGAAAACATTGTTATTTTCTGGGGTGTGTTCACTTTATTACCCTAGATAATTAGAAAAGTTTGTTCGTTTTAGGAGTAAATTAACACTAAATTAATTATTTCTTAAGAAATAAGCAGTACCTTTGTACTCAAATTTTAACAATGTCGTATCTATTTTGTATTTTACTGTGTGTACATAAGATTAGAATAAATAAAAAAATTAAAAAACGATTTTTCTCAAAATTGGTAATCCTTAAAAATGCATGATACAGTTAGAGCTACTACTTTTTGGGATGTCTATCCAAATATATTTAACTTATCCTGGTTAGAATTATTGAATAATAAAAAAACATTTTTGGACATGCCCTTTCGAATCGATGTGACCTATGGAAGATGTTCAGATCCATTCATCAACTTGAAAAGAGCTGATAATCTTCAAACGGCTGAACCGATTTTCTTGAATCATAGCTAAGAACACTATCAAGTCACCTTTCAAACAAAATAAAAAATATCAGAATCGGTTCAGCCGTTTGGCAGCTACGATGTCACATAAAGACACACACGTTAAACTTATAACACCCCTCTTTTTCCGTCGGTGGGTTAAAAACGACCCGACCAGCTCCCGACAAGCACCCACTTTTGTGTGTTTTGAGCATAAATGATGCACTATAAGTACCGAATCAAATTGAAACTACCAACAATATTTCGTATTCTTATCAGGTATCACTGTGAAATGATCGTTGATCAAATACACAACTTTACCACTCATAACTTTATCGTTCCTCTGCATCATGTCATGTATCAGTAGTACCTACTACTCACGGTACTACTCGCGCTCACGGTGCACAGTGAGAAATGTAAGTGTGGCCGCTTCATTCAATGCAATAATTCTCGCGGTAAATCTCTTTGATCTGCCTAAAATGCCGCCACCAGAGTTATCAATCACCCAACGTCAAACGTCAATGTAAATGCCGTTGACAAATTCTCGAGGTAAGTCGTGGTGTAGTACACCAACGGTTAACGCCTATCGCGATAATCCGTTGGTGTGGCCCCAGCATATAAGAGATTTGTCATACTTAAAAATCATTTAAAAAAAACTTTGTATCTCCGGCAGGGGGGAGTGGGGGGATCTACTAACCCTTCCCCCCTCTCCTCCCTCCCCTATCACCTATCGAGACCTACGTTTCTAAATTTTAACCTGCTCAGGTCCTAGGGTAAAACGCGTTCTCAGAAATAATTTAATTTTAATTAAAATATTAACACTCTCATGATTTTTTTAACTCTCTATCTCTGTCTAACGATACCCAAAGTATTAAAAAAATAATTACCTCTATGTCCATTTTTGCAGGAATGGGGGCCAGTGTCACAAAAGTAATTAAAATCGTTGATAAATAAAACTAATTACTCTCTAACGATTTTTCTTTTCTCTCTAACTCTCTCTAACGATTCTCTATCGATTAGCATTAACAAAAGTTGAGAATAATTATATCGGGGGCAAAATTCACAGAGGTGGGCTAATGTCACGCTCTCAGAAATTATTTAATATCAAATAAAATATTAACTCTCTAACGATTTTGTGTAACTCTCAATCTCTCTCTAACGATTCGCAAACGATTAAAAAAATAAAATTACGTTTAAGTCCATTTTTGCGGGAAGGGGGCCAACATCACACGAAAAATTAAAATTGTTTTTACATAAAAACTAATTACTCTCTAACGATTTTTCTTTTCTCTCTAACCCTCTCTAACGATTAGCACTAACAAAAGTTCATAATAATGGAAACGTGGCGGCTAACTTCACCGAGGTTAAGTTGTGTCAGTATAGTCTATTTCGGAATGGGAAATCGTCTTTTGACAGGAATAAACTAAATAATTGTAGTGATTTTTAGTTTAGTTTAGAGAATTTGTGACAAGAGAATCTGTGTATATATTTTACCAAATAAAAATTATATTAACGAAATTAATTTAAAAACTAAATTATATATGGGTACCTATTATTATTTACAATATTTTTTTGGCTCAGCCACTCGCACACACTAATGTGTGAAAATTTATTTCACAGGACAAGCCTGGGGATCATTCTTGTGGATACTGTGGTCTGCGATTTGTCAAAAAGGTTAGCCACTGAACATGTTGATATTTTAATAAATACATCTTTTAGAAGTTTTCACAACCATTTGTTTTCTTAAAAATTGTTTTGTTGAAGTAGATAATGTTGAAAATAAAGAAATAATGCAAGTCAAGCAGCTGTTTCATTATAAATCTACACATAATTTCGCTTATGGTCGTTGCACACAGCGGGCGCGGCGCGGCGTGACCGGACGGCGACGCGACGCTGAGCAATTGTAATGTACTAGTTACTATGGACGACTGTGACGACTGAGACGACTGTGTGTTTTGGGCTTAAACGGTCGGCGTGAATGGGCGCGACGGGACGTGATAGCGCCCGCAGTGTGAACGCTCCCGTCGCGCCAGCGCCGCGTCGGCGCCCGGTCACGCCGCGCCCCGCCACGCCACGCCCGCTGTGTGCAGAGACCTTTATCAAGTACGTCTGTTTGACCGCATAGTTTGGGTTCCGTACCCAAAGGGTAAAACGGGACCCTATTACTAAGACTCCGCTGTCTGTCTGTCACCAGGCTGTATCTCATCTCATCATCTCATGAACCGTGATAGTTAGGACAGTTGAAATTTTCACAGATTATGTATTTCTGTTGCCGCTTTAACAACATATACTAAAAAACAGAATAAAATAAATATTTAAGGGGGCTCTCATGCGATGCTCATACGTGATTTTTTTTTGCCCTTTTTATAGTAATGGTACGTAACCCTTCGTCGTGCGCGAGTCGGACTGGCACTTGGCCGGATTTTCTTATATCTGTGCGTTTGCACTGCCGCAACATTTAACAATTAATGTTGAAATCTCTAGTTCCTTTCAAAAATTCTATGGAACATGACAGAAAATAGAGATTTCAACATGTTTGGTTGGGAATGTTTCGCGAGAGCAAACTACACAACGGATTTTGATGCGCTTTTCACTATCATTTAGAGAATTTATTCCGGAAAGTTTATGTGAGCAATATATGAATTTATTAATTCCAGACATACGATAAATAAAACATTGGTATCTTATGGAAATCTTTCACCCAAGTACATATTTTTAATGTGACCCAAGGGCGGTCTAAGGCTGAGTCCTGAGTGATGGCGCACCGCGCAGGCGGATTTATCAGACTGATGCCTAGAGGGTGTCCTGATCCTGAGTGACGGCGTACCGCCGGCGCCGTACGCGCGCACATTCATTTGAACTCCCCGCATGTACTTTTTGGCCGGCGATACAAGCGGGCTCCGTTTTATGTTTGGACTACATAAGTATTCCTCCACACATGCCACACTACCTATGGCAGATCGAGACGCGCCTCTTCCGTCTGCTCTGGTTTAGGAGAGTAGGTTGCCTCTTTCAATTCCGATACCTTCTTTATGTCATCACTTCCTCGTTGAAGCACGACTGGAGCGCTGGAGTGAATCACGCTATGGAAGTGCGAACGGCTTTACTCACTAAAATCCGTAATCACCTTATTATGTATGGAATTGGCGAGCAGGCCCTACATTTATTATTTCGTAATTTCCAGAACATATTTTCACGCAGATGGCGAAAATATTTTTTGAAAATATTTCTCTGTCAATTCGTGTCTTTTTGGGAATTTCAATTTACCTACACAAGGCATTGAGGAACTATGTACTAACACACAAGGTAATGACAAACTATAAGTTTTATTTTATATTACTAAAGATGAAATCCATAAACAAATAAATTTGATACTTAGGTACATTTGATTATTACATCTGTAAATCAATTTTAATTTCTTATCATTACAAGTTATACCCAAAACAAATACGTTTTGGAATCTTGACTTATGGTGGATCCGCAGTTGCTACGCGCGAAATCCAAGTTTTGTTACGTTTTTTGCAATTTGCAGGTAAGTGTCAGTGTCGCGTCGCGACTATAACAGACACGTAATTAGAGAATAAAATCATTAATACATCTCTCTAAGATAGATTTGTTCCATAAGAACAAATACATTTTATTTATTTTCATACGGAATAGTTCTGGATCAAATAAACTTAGAGAGATGAATTAATGATTCTAATGATTATAATTCCATAAATACATATCTGTTATAGTCGCGAATTATACTTAGACCAAGATACAACGTGACACTGACGGACCTGCAAATAGCAATAGACGTAAGGAAATTTGAATTTGGCGGGCTACAACTGCGGATCCACCATAATACTCATTAGAATTAATTATTTCCAGTTGGTTCTGCATTTTCTTTGCGTAGTTCGTGTCTGATATCGATATTCGATTGCAGCAGCTCCTTCAACCTTTCATTTATATTATCATTTTTTTGCTCCAAATAGTCCAATGCAGAATTCAATTCATCTAATTTAGAATCCAACATGACGTATTCTGAAAATTAAAAAATAATAATGATACCTTTATCGTGTGCGTTACGCCAGCGGAATGTCGATGATTCCCGATGGCCACATTTATTTGGCCACCACTGGGGGACGGCGAAACAACTTTTAAAAATTATTCTAGTTGTCCTCGGATCTGGTTTTAGCGGTTATTGCTGGAACTATTTTTATCAAATTAAAATGATTACATAATAATAATAAAATAATATATGTAATACAGGGTGTTAGTATAAACACCGTTATCCTTGAAACCAGTGGTTTGGTTTCATTTATAAAACGTAAAATCAATGGAAAAATACAACTTTTTTTTTTAAAGAATATCTACATTTTTCCACTAGAATATTTCATCCTACACGCAAGGGCAACGAACTTGCGTCTCAACACGGCGGCCGGCGTTTGGCGCGGGCGGGCGGGGCGCGCGGGACGTTACATGACCGGCCGTCAGCTGTTTCGCAGCTCTCTCGAACGCGTATCCATGAGTATCGGGACAGTGACGGATATTTACTTTTTAAAATATTTTAATGAAAATAAGATTTTTTTGTTGTTACTGGGTCATTTATTTTTATATTTAAGTCAACTACCCACAGGTTTGAGTGACAACGGTGTTTACCCTTGCATACTGTATAGTAAATTATTAATTAATTATAGTTCATTAAAATAAAATTGTATTTATTGCTAATGCTTATTATTATTATCTATTGAAACTATAAATCAATGTCACTTCATCAAGATATTTACGAAAAGTGTTGAGATGAGGGAAAAAGAGTACATAATGTTAAAAAGACACAAATAGAATAGAATAGAATATATTTATTGTAAAACATGAGTGTACACATCAAATAATATGTGCGAGGTCTTAAAATAACAGGTAGATCTGCATGCATGTTTTGCCAGGTTCTGCCATTTATGGCGTACAAAAACAACATAATCTTTGATTTAGAATAAAATAAACCATAAGAGTGTACACAACTAACTATGAGATATTATTCCTAATGCTAATTTGTTTTTACAATTTCGAGGCTAAAATTGTGAAAATGTCGTAATTATAGGAATCCATTTAATTAATTGAGGTCATTTAAAAATTCCGATAGGGTATAATAGCATTTGGCTATAAGATATTTTTTTAAATGTATTTTAAACAGAGCAGTAGGCATTTGTCTAATAGGTTTTGGGATTTTATTATAAATGATTGGTGCTAAACGAAAAATACTTTTACGCATCAACGCCGTGGTCGATTGTGGTACGCATAATTTATTATTATCCCGTCGATTACGAATAGAAACGTCTGGTAGTTTTTTAAATCGTTTAGGATTGTTTAGTATAAAATTAGCCATTTCATAAATAAATAAATAAGGAAGGCAGACTTAAAATTTTATATTTAATAAAATACTGTTTGCAACTATCAGTTATTTTCAATCCAAACATAGCCCTAATACACCTTTTATGTGACTTGAAAAAAGGTGTATTAGGGCTATGTTTAACAAAAATATATCAATTCTACCCTACTCCCTCTACTTACCCGGAAATTAATATTGTTTTTGTTTAACTGTGATTTTTAAGACTGTTGATTAAAACATAATAATGTGTATATACAGTGTAAACTCTTTAAAGCGACACTTAAGGGACTGCGCATTTTACGTCATTGAGAGTTTTCGTTAAATGGAGAGAAGAAAAATCCATATATACCTACTATAATTTTATTGTTTTAATATTTTAAAATGTAGGTAAACACGTGCAAGGTAATCAGAACAAACAAAAGAACTAATTTCTTAGAATCATCGGTACGTATGATGCCGGCTATCGAGGTAAAAACGTGCTAGACAATAAAGCAACAAAATAGCAAACAAAAGAACGTACACAGTTTCAGTTCGTATTAATTTCGGCAACTTGGAAAGTAAGTAAATAATGACGGATATTGTCGTTATTGTTGTTATCTGGAGTCTCATTGTATGGATAACAAGGTAAACCAACAAAGTCAAGTAATTTCGACGTTTTAGAGAGTTTGTGGTTAAATCGTGTGGCGTTAAATGGAGTTTACACTGTATTGTATTGTGATATTTATTAAGTATAGTGTATTGTTACTAATTATAACCGGCTGTGAAAATATTGTGTCGGTTAATTACCCACTTCAATAAAAAATAAGCAATCAAAGCTTTAATAAGTAATAGGACGATTTTTTTAAATTTGAAAACATTTAATAAAAGTTGATGAAATAATATAGGTAAGACTTTATTCATTATCTACCATATAAGTTAGGAATATTTATATTGGTCTCAACCTTAGCATTATCCGCTAAAAAACCAAATCCGTATGAATATCAAGCAGCGCGTAAGTGTAGTATCCTTTACTGAAATAATTTAAATTGATGGCCAGTGAGAATTGGATCAAAAGTTCTACCATTGTCCCCCGGCAGTGGCCATTGGGAACGTTTAAAAATCTGTGTCGCTCTCCACCAGTGGTGGCGAATGGAAATAAATTAGAAAGTTGTGACATTGTCCCCCAGTGGTGGACAACGAGAATAAATTTTAAAAGTTGTTTCGCTGTCCCCCCAAGTGGTGGACAACGAGAAAATTTTAAAAGTTGTTTCGCTGTCCCCCAGAGGTGGCCAAGCGAGTGGTGGTCAATGGGAATAATCGGCGGAATGTATGTATGTATGTTCATTCATCTGTTCCCTTTTATCTTCTAAACCACTCATCACTATTTGACAAATAAGGTATCGTTAGAAGCGTCTTGATTGTCCGCTGGTTATGCGACGGCACATTAAAAATGGCGCCCTCTAGAGGAAATAAAGTCAGGAACTAAAAAAATATGTTTAATCGTACTATGTTGGGTATCAAATGAAAGGGCTTAATGAGCACATTTCAAAAATTTATATACTATAACCCCAAAATAATTTAAAAAAAATTAAGTACTAAAAACTAAAACCCAACTACGACTGAAAAGGTATAAACAAGACACCACAGACAGACAAATTAAAAATCCGGAGTCACACGTAATCTGTTCGATTTATGCCGCCCTAACATTATGTGACTCCGGATTTTTAATTTGTCTTGTTTTGTTTTTTTAAACACTAATGTTTAAAAAAAAAAAATGCATTCATGTTTAAAAACTAAGATAACGTAATAATTATGCCACTTACATTAAGCAACAAAAATAAGTTTTGGCTAAGTCAAAACAAGCAGTGGTCATTTCAATGAGGAGTCATTTTTAAGGTATTTTTTATGTTTAGAAAACTATAATAAGGTTTTTTTACTATTGATAGTTGTCTATGATGGTCATTATTTGATATTACCAAGCAATTGATGAATATTTTAAATCATAGAAGTGACGAGGTTCTCTATTTGTGAGAAAAAAACGCCAATTTCATAGGTGGGAACCCAATATAATCTTAATCTCACTGACAGACAATGTTGCCTATCTGACCTCCACAACCCAGTAACTTGGTTTCGGGCTTCTGACGACCCGTACGACAACTGTCAAAGATCCACAAATGACAGCCGGCACTAGTGATGTACCTTATCAGTATTTTACCATACGGGAATATCCCCAGTAAGTTTCTTTATTATTGGTAATATTCCCTAACGCTGGTAATATTGTTTAATATTGTCTTGTTGATTTATTTTATTTAAGTAATATTTGTATAAAATACGCACGTACAGATCTTGTTAGCTCGCTTTTCAAACTGCTTAAAAAAAAACAAAAAATCTTAAAAATGTTATAATTTTTCATTCTGAAAGCTCTGAAAAAAAAGACTGATTTTCCTCAAAATTTTGATATCTTTTAAAGTGTTAGGTCTGTTGTTTAGTTAGTTTTTCTCATTATTTTAAGTTTAGCTGTGACTGTGATTATTTTTAAAAAGGTGTTGTGAATCATAACAGAAAACTATGATAAACCTGGTATAGAAACTTGTCAACTTGACTGAGAAAATACCCAGAAAGTTACTGTGTGGGAAGTTAAGTTACTAGGAATATTGGGAAAATACTTGACTGGAGTAAGTTACTGGTAACGGCACATCACTAGCCGGGACCAACGGCTTACGTGCTTTCCGAGGCACGGCGGAGTCTCGGTATGTAAAGATGGTCGCCCATCCACGGGCCAACCCGCAAGCGTAGCTTAACCTGATGGACCGAACTGTGCGGCTGTCATTACTTAGCCACAACCTCCTCCATTAAAACTAAATAAACAATTAACTAAAATATGGCATCGAAAAATTACTCCGCATCTCTGCCGGCTGGTAATATACCCAGGAGACTGGCGGCATTGCCACATTGTTTGGTAATGCTTAGCCTCTGACCAAGGAAAAAGCCAGCCCTTGATTAATAGGTCAGGTAATTGTCAACCACCCTTTAGAGATTTCTTTGAGTGTGATGTGGTGAAATTTGGAACCAGGTAACTATATTGTGCTAGTAGGTTTTGATTTGATTCACCCACAAATAGCGTTTTTTATTGCACATTTATTTTAACAATTTAATTCCCATTCGAAGTGACCTTAGTGCAATAATGGCACCCTCATTTTTCCAAGCTGTGCCCTGATTGATACAGGACTTTGTGACTTTTCTAAAATATTAAAGAAACTCCGATTTCTAAGATCAAAGTGATTCTAGCTCTAACTTTTCAGATAGCAACTACCACAGTGAACCTGGTTCAATAACTTCTGATAAATCCTCCAAATTATAGTTGCTTTATGTATCTACTAGCTGTTAAGCCCGTCGAAGTGGTGGTGCTTGGGAGAGGCATATGTCCAGCAGAGGACGTCTTTCGGCTGAATTGATGACTAGCTGTTGCCCTCGACTTCGTCTGTAGTATGTATTTTTTAAACAAATATCCAGGATGAAAAGAAGCCTAGATGTCCTTCTCCAGGTTCCAGGCTACCTAACTGTTACATTGCAAAACAATGAGTCCAGTGTTTTACACACAAGCATACAAACAAGGTACCTTCAGTGAAAATTACCTTCAACGACATTTTCATCAGTCTGATCAGTAGGTTCAATCTCATTGTTATCTATGATGCCATTTTGGTTACTGTTGATCTGATCTTGGCCAGCCATGCTAAAGTAATTAGGTGCTTTGCTATAAGTAACTTGTTCAATTGCGTATTTTGCGTTCCTTCCTGCTTCACTTGTTCTGACTTGTTCACTGGAGTACTGGGAGTACTGGTACTGGACCTGGACTTGACTCACGACTCACTGTTCACAGCACAGACTACGTATTACTACTCACAGACTGCTTGACCCTCTTGATTACTAATGTTCTGTGTGCTTGGCTGACTGTGACTGGCACAGAGCACTATATATAATACTGTGACTGGGCTTGGGCTTCACAATCACAATAAAATTTGCAGGTAGAAGCGTAATATCTATGGCTTCACAAGACATAAGACATGTGACCAGGGTTGCCAATGCCTATTTGCCAAATTCCCCAAAATCATTGGTGAAAATCCCCAAATTTGGGGAGAGCAAATGCCTGATTCCCCACAATTCCCCACACAATTATTTCATAAAATAAACTAATTTTTATAGAAAATATCAACAATATTTATCATTACAAAAAATTAAAAAAAACATTCATTGTCTCTCACTTTGCCATACCTTTTTGGTGAGCATTCCCTATATAGTTACTTTACTCTTTGGTGAGCATACTATTAGAAGGATTAAATTTTAGGCTACACTCTTGTTTTTTTATCCCTTCTCTGGTAGCCATTAACGCCAATAAAGTATCTGTATCCGTTGTCAATTCAATGTAAAAAGCTTGACATGTTTTATAAAAGTCAGCAATTGCAAAATACGGAAAATTTTCATCTTTTTATACTTTTTGTAGCCTTGATTCCAATAAACATCTCATCTAAACCGAAAAAATGGGCTGCATTGCTGAATTCAGCGTTTAAAATGTCTCCACAGGATCTGACGTGATGTTTTTAAAAGATTTTCTACTTCTGTGAAGAAGTTACGTTTCTGATTGAAACATGGTATTCAAGTCGGTTACCAGGGAAAGAACGGGACATGAATGTAATGTAATATTGGTTTGAATTGGTAAAATCCCAAATTCCTCACATATTCCCCACATGGAGCCTCTCCCCAAAAATTCTCCAATCGTCTTGAGATTCCCCACAGTTTGGGGAAATCCCCACAAATTGGCAATGCTGCATGTGACAAGATTTAACACAGTATTGCCTTATGCAAAATTTATACGACCATTTTTAGGTTTTTCAATTTTCCACAACAATGAAATTCTGAGAAAGCTTAACGTGTGTCACCGATGGCGAGCCGAGTAAGGTCGCGAACTTAAAGTACGCAAGCACTTACAGTACATACGCACTTTAAGTACGCACGTTTATTACCCACTTTAGTGGGTGATAAACGTGTGTATGTACGTGTGATAATGATATTGATAAAGTACGCGGTCTTTAAGTTCGCGACCTTACTCGGCTCGCTGTCGTTGACACACGTGAAGCTTGCTCAAAATTTCATTGTCAAATTGGCTCGCGGCGATGACAGATGAGCGAGTAAGCTCACCGAGCCTTATGTACGCGTAATTGCTCGCACGTCTATCACCTGTTTAAAGTGGGTGATAAACGTGCGTACTTAAAGTCAAATCAATCTGCCTAGCCTTTTCTCAACTATGTTGGGGTCGGCTTCCAGTCTATCTGGATGCAGCTGAATACCAGTATTTTACATGGAGTGACTGCCTATCTGACCTCCACAACCTAGTAACTGGGTGATACGATACCCCTTGGTAAGACTGGTTGTCAGACTTTCGGGCTTCTGACGACCCGTAATGACTGTCAAAGATCCTCGAATGACAGCCGGGCTTAACGTGCTTTCCGAGGCACGGAGGAGTCTCGATATGTAGAGATGGTCACCGATCCACAGACCAACCCCGGCAAGCGTAGCTTAACCTGATGGATCGACCCGTGTGGCTGTTATTACTTAGCCGCTCCTCGTGCGTACTTAAAGTACGCGGTCTTTAAGTTCGCGACCTTACTCGGCTCGCCGTTGGTGACACACGCGAAGCTGCTCAAAATTTCATTGTCTTAATGTCATATTGGCTCGCGGCTCGCGGCTTGCGGCGATGACAGACGGGTGAGTAAGCTCGCTGAGCTATAAGTACGCGTACTTGCTCGCACGTCTATCACCCGTTTAAGACCTCTTCTTTTAAAAATGACGTATTGCCTTTATATGTGTGGACAACAATAATTTTGATTAGTTATCGAATCTGAACAAAAATAATATAATTTAAAAAGTTTCAAGGGGGCTCTTTAAAAGCTAAAAGCTGGAGTTAAAAACTGAAAGCTCATTATAGGTGGCATTACAGTTGTGTCGCCAAACTGCCATTGTTGTGTTTATATGTAAGGCGCGAGCGCAGATCAAACAACTCACTGCCCTGTGATTGTAGTCACCATTATCACCAATACCACACTCGCCACTAATCATTGCCGGTTTACCGGTTTCGATCCACCTCCGCGATCTTCCTTTATTTTTGGCGGAGGGCCGCCTCCTCAGTAGGTACTAGGGGTTCGTCAAGTTGACAGCTGTCATAATCGTTCAAAAATCAACTCCGTAAGTTTGGCGTCGTAAAATCTTTAGACGCGCCGTCACATAAATACTTGTTTGATGTTGCATTGGGCGATAAATCTTTAGCGCTACAAAGTTCTTTGCTAACTAAACTAACGGTTCCACAAATGTTTTGTAACCGCGCCCCCGTTAACGTCATTTGAGTGACCTAGCTCTTTCCTTGTAGTAGACAGTGTAAGGTGAGAGTATTGTACTTAGTCTTTACAGTGATGAATAAGTTTTATGGCTTTGCATCCATGCATGGATTTCTTTTTCACAAAAGTTCAAAAGTTGTTTATTTAATATGGCAACAACCGATTCAAATACGTCATATTTGACGAAGGAGGAAGCCTTTGTTTTGCATTGCGAAAAAGATTAAGATTCACGTAATTTAATCTTAGTGGCATTGTAATAAATAACAAAGTAAGATATCGATTGTGCATTGATTTTTTGAATTCTAGACAGTCTGTATATTGATCTACAAGTGTTTTTGATACTTCTAAAGCAGAGGACCGTAATTGAACGCAAATAACTCCGTGCATAGTTACAAATAAACTTCCCAGTTTTTCCTAAACATTGCTACGTATGTACTTAATGACTTTGATATTTCATGTGAATATGTTTTATATTACATAAATATTATATACTGTTATGTTTTGTAACTTAGATTCGCTGAATTCAATGTGTGATGACTCATACATCAATACGGAAAGTTAAAATCTTTTCAACAATCCTCATCAAGGTTGTAGTTATTTGGACATCCAAACACTGATTCAATGGTAATAGTACAATTACATTGCCTTGCTGTTTAAATAAGTAGCTAAGATAGGTTACCTCTTGGTACCTAACTTACAGATGTTTACTGTTATCAGATAATAAAGTGACAATGGCTGAATTATTTTCTGGTTTAAAATAATTTTTCGTATTTGCTACTAATGTATTAATTACGAGAAAAGGGCAAAAATACATTCAAAATAGTTCAGCTTTCTGGAGTACATATAATTGCTTGCATAGTATTTATTCATTAAATTGTTGTTATGTATGTCACAATTTACATCTGCATGTTTTATGAAAGCAGTTTTGCTAATTAATGCATTAATGTAATTAGTTAGAGCTTTATCAGTTGTTAAGGCTCAATTCACACTGTAATGGATGTGGTGACTTTTTTTGGCCTAAAATTGATCCTGTTTTTTTTATTGAGTGATTACTGTGTTACTAAATATGGATCAAATACTGCCAAGGAATGTTAGGTGTAAAATCAGAGGGAGTCGATACCAGTTTTTGCAATAATGTATAAATATTTTTTGTAAACTATGGAAATTTTAAAAATGTAACCTTTTGTTTGACTCATAATATGTCTTTCCAGCATTTGATCCTTCTAGCTATCATTATTGCATAAAAAAGGGTGCTTTTTGCCCTTTTTTAAAAAAAAAAATTTTTTTTTAAAAGAAACAAATCTTGTTTCCTTCAAAATCGAGGGCATGGTTCCTTTGACCACTTTGCTCGACTGTTTGAAATATCGGATTTTGCTCTGAAGTTTACAGATTTTGAGACAGTCAAAAAATCCTGAATGTTTTCTTCTTTATTCTTCGTCGTTTCCTCATTGCTAAGGATCGCGATTACTCGCCACATACGACGCGTTTTAGCGAAGCGATCCTGCTGCTAAAAGCCTTCCAACTTCCAATGCATGGACGGCATGGACCATTTGTGTTTTGGTATACCGCCCGATGCCACGGTCCTTTATAATTTTCCCCAGATTGGTCATAACACTTTGGCCATGCTACCCGTACGACGTCTATAATAAATGTATAACCCTTATAGTTTCGCCATGCTTGTTTGTCTGTCTGTCCGCGGCTTAGGTCAGATTCTCTTAGTACTAGAAAGCTGTAATTTGGTATGGGTACTTATACATATAAATCACGCCAACCAAATGGTAAAATAAAATCATGAAAAAATATTTTTAACCGATTTCTTCAAAAAGGTTCTTCAAAAGTTCTCAAAGCGCTTGTGTTTTTTTGTCTGTTATGAATAGTTTTTGATGATTTTTTTTTTGTTTGGTATGTCACATGCTTCAGAGGTACATACATTTTATTAACTTTGCTTGCATAGTTTTTAAGTTAGCTTCAATATTACGTATTTTTCTCACTTAGTATATGTACACGATGTTTTATGTGACTCCGTCACTGTTATTTACATAGCAGTGACGGAGTAGCGATACAGTATTCGAATTTGTGTGAGGTAGGTACCACAACTAAAAAGTGAATAATAAAAACTTTTTACAAAAATAATATAACCCACTTCCAAAAAAAACACTAACGAGTGAAAAATTTCGGAAGACGGTGGCAAAAAACGACAATTGAAAGGCAAAGACATCGACTTCCGAAATTAAAGTTATTTTTCTTATTTTAGTGTTTTTTTGGAAGTGAGTTGTTTTTTTTTTTGTAAAAAATTTTTTAGTACACACGGCTACGCTTCAAACTATACATTTCCAGTATAAGCTGACATCGCATTGTATCATCATAAACTGGAAATGTATAGCTTGATGTGTAGCCGTGTGTACCTATACCTCCCCTACACGTGAAGTGTTGATGTTTATTTTTTTCTCGTCAATTCCTTACTGTGGGTGTCGTTGGAAAGGTCGTTTAAAAATATTCTGAGTTTGGAAAAACATTTTTGGATTTAGGGATCCGTTTTTGAAATATTAAGCTTTAAAGTTTTAACCCCCGACGGAAAAAGAGGGGTGTTATAAGTTTAACGTGTGTATCTGTGTGACTGTCTGTTCCATCGTAGCTGCGAAACGGCTGAATCGATTTTGAGTATTCTTAGCTATGATTCATGAAAATCGGTTCAGCCGTTTAAAGATTATCAGCTCTTTTGATAGATAGATAGATAAAGTTGATGAATGGATGTGAGCATCTTCCACAGGTCTAATCGATTCGAAATTTAGAATTCTGTTACTTCAATTGATATGAGAAGTATAATCCTTGAACTGATGCTGCAGCATCACCTAGTATTTGCAGGATACTCAACTCCCTCACCAACTTACAGCAGAGGTATCGTGTTTCGGCTCATTGGAAAGGTCTCAAAAAATAGGTTACAGATGGATGGTGATCAGGGTCTGATGATGAAGTAGGAAAAAGAAATGAGAATAAAATAGTAACTAGGTACGTACTGTGGCAAAAAGACGTACACAGATTTCGGCGAGCCACGTGTCGATCGTAGCGTCTCACAGACATAGATAGACCTATATCTGTGTAGCGTCTCTAGGTACTAGTAAAATAATATAAGTAATATTAATAATATTTTTTTAAATTAAACTTTTATTTCCTGCTTTTTATTTTATTTTAACTTTTATTTAATTTTATAAGCAGGAAATAAAAGTTTAACTAAAAAAATAAAAAATAGATGCTTTGTTTTTGTCGGGGGTTTTTTAAATTTTTTGTAGTAATGTTTAGTATCCATAAGTATAGAACTATTTCCTGTATTTTTTTCAAAACGGCTCTGTAGAGATAAGATTTCGGAGATAAGGTTGGAGGAATGGTCAATTTTCATCAATATTCTTAAATATCTTTAAAATTATTTGTTTTAAAATTATATTTAAAAAAATGTATTCGAGATCCTTGCAACAAGCCCTTTCATTTGGTATGTCACACGGTACAGTCGGCAAAACTTTTTTTTTATGTTTCTAATTAGCCCCCCAAAAGTGACCCCTATAATCAAAATTCATTTATTTTCATTACACGTGCGTGTTTGGGTCACAGAAATACATACGTGTACCAAATTTCAACTTAATCGGTCCATTGGATTTGAAGCAAATTGACTGTGACAGACGGACAGACAGCCTAGACACAGGAGTGATCCTATATGGGTTCCGTTTTTTCCTTTTGAGGTACGGAACCCTAAAAACACTCTTTATATAACGAAATTAAAAGGAAAACTATCACAGCGAAGTAGGTTCTACATCTACAAGTTACCGAGTATAATAGTCGACCAACCTACATTTGCCTTTGCAAAAACATGTTCTCATGGGAGAACAAATACAATATTAAGTTAGTTCTTGGGATAAATTCATCTCAACTACGGAACCCTTCATTGTGCGTGGTTTGCTAAGCAATTAGCCGGTTTTCTTACACACAAATACAAACAAACAAACAAATTAAAAATCCGGAGTCACACGTAACTGTTCGATTTATGCCCAAACACGTGTGACTCCGGATTTTTAATTTGTCTGTTTGTGGTGTCTTGTTTATACCTTTTTAGTCGTAGTTGGGTTTTAGTTTTTATTAGGTACTTTAATTTTTTTAGTCATTGGCTTTTGTTACTAACACGCAAATCTGAAGGGCTGAGAATCACCTCCTGGCCACGATTTGATTGTATTATTAGGTATTGAAAATTTATTTGCAGTTTTAACATAAACATCATTATACTAGGCTACGATAAAAACAAAAAAACAAAAAAATTGTCACGCACACACACACAACCCCTGTTCACACTTCTCTAACTACACAAACTACACGTACACGCAGTACACACTCAACCTCACGCCCACCCTGAATACTAACCATACTAACTAAAAATTACAACTTGTTAATTAATAAGATTTAAAAAAAAAAAAATTATAACATGTCCTAACTGCACTACCGTTTGTACGAGTTCATAACATAATTTGTTAAACTTAAATGGAGGAGTCCTGGTGACCTGAAATACAGGCCCTGAGCCTAGTTTAGGCACCAGCCTCCCACAATATAATGCCCCTCCTATATGTCACCGTATATGTCACTATTACTTATCAAGAAAAGACGTACTCAGTAGCTCTTTATTTTGACACAGGTCTTGCTGCACTGTGCCACTCCTTGATAACAATCACAGTCTTTAATAAATTGACTTCATGTCCATACTAATTCATTCTCCATACTTATATTACAAATGCGAAAAATTAAACATTGTTTTTCATGTTGATTGATATGTTAATTTGATTATAATTAGTAATTAACAGTGTGATTTGTTGAATTTCTGTATTTTATTACTTTCAGAATCAAAATGACGTCAGGACCATACAACTACTCCTACATATTTAAATATATTATCATTGGAGATATGGGAGTTGGCAAATCATGCCTATTGCACCAGTTTACGGACAAGAAATGTTAGTAACTATAATTCTTATTAAATTATGTATTCCTTACCTCTAGCATTTGCATATCATAATATGTATGTTGGATGACCCTACATACTAATGACACGCTGTGCATCTTACTTACTACATAGTTGACTTCATCCTATCTTTTAATAGAATAGGACAAGGGCCTCCCTGCAGTGGGCCAGTATAAGCAAGAAAGATAGTAATATGATAAATAAACTTTTTATGAAAATAAAAACAACCGACTTAAAAAAAAAACACTACAAAAGTGAAAAATAACTATTTCGGAAGTCGATGTCTTTGGTTTTGAATTTTCGTTTTTTGCCACTGACTTCCGAAATTAAAGTCATTTTTCACTTTTGTAGTGTTTCTTTATGCAAGTCCTTTTCCTTAGGATTTTAGGTCTATATACAGGGTGAAATTGAATTCATGGGCATCCTCTTAATGGGTTATTGTAATCATCAGTATGAACAATTTTCACTATGGGACAAACGCAGAAATCGCGAAAAAAAAATCAGCTGTTGCCTACATGTATGTTCGCATAGCTCGTCAAAATGTATGGAAAAGCAGTTTTTTATTTTATTTAGGTGTTCGTAATGATGTATGATTGTACAATGACCCCTTAAGAGGATGCCTATGAATTCAATTTCACTGTGTATATTATTTTATTTTGTTTTAAAACGGTAACTTGTTGTTTTCAGTCATGGCTGATTGTCCCCACACAATTGGTGTAGAATTCGGGACCCGCATTATCGAAGTTGCGGGGCAAAAAATCAAACTGCAGATATGGGACACAGCAGGACAAGAGAGATTTAGAGCCGTTACTCGGTCTTACTATAGAGGTGCTGCTGGAGCTCTTATGGTATACGACATAACTAGAAGGTGATTATCCCATCATTTCAATATTTACTAGTTCTTACAGAAGACTGGACACATAATGGACATGCAACATAATATACCGGATGACATTTTTTACCGTCTCGAGCATAATCAGGTGTGTTGTGTAAGTGGAACAGAAGCCATACCCGAGAATATTTGCTTAGTACCATTGAGATTGTACAGGTTCGGAATTTCCTTCAAAAATCATGAAAACTATCCATCCTACGGCCCGTGCGTAAAAACGAATAATAGCCAAAATAGGAGATAGTAAACGGCGTAGGCTGCGATGGCGCATGAATGATAGTTGTACGTGTGTGCGAGCGAAACGCACGCACATTTCTTTTGCGTAGAAACCTAGTAAGCGGCCGCCCCTCGCATGGTACAGTCGTGTTGAAAACGTTTCCAAAATCAACGCAATAACATTTATAGTCCACTTACTAATAAACTAAGACAAACCTGATCTACAAATAAAATGAACACAATACCCAAAAATTCTCAAACATACAATACAAATACCCAATTGACCAAATAAGCCTCACACCAAAAGAATAAGTAGTAAATAGGTAATAACTTAACACAAGTAAGAAAACTTAACCTACCTAAAATAATAAAACACAACAAATACTTACGTAAGTACAAATAAAAACCCCACCAATTTACCAATTAAAAAGATAAAATAATAAGTAAACCTATCCTTACAAATAAAACGAAAACAGTAACAGACTCGGAACGAACTCTTAAAACAATCTAAGTAATCTTTTTTAAATAATTCGAAACAATAAATACTTGAATAAGCAAGAATACTCGACTGTACTTCATTCAAAATGAAAAGGACGTGCATACATGCGGGAGCGAGAACATTGACAGAATGTTGTTCGGTCGACCCGTTGCTAAGTAACGTCGGCGCGCCTACGCACACACACGTACATAGAAACTTGATGTGTGCGTGAGAGTTCACTTACCGGGGTTCACGTACGAGAGCCGAGCAGCTGAGCGGTACTCGCGCGCGGGCGACACGACCGACAGACGCGCACGCGCATTGCGCGCATTTTACAAAAAATGAACTTAGGTCTGTACCTACCTTTTTAGCGATATCGCAGTAGTTAATTATTGTGCAAAATGTTTCGTTCTAAACATAAACTAGCACGTCTTTGCATATCGTTCGGTAAACTTCGAGGCGTGTCTCTATCACTTTTCAAAACATTAAAAGCGTTTTAAATTATTCGCTGTTTTAAATCACTAACGCTTTGAGCTTCTTCGGTATACACTAAACGTCAGACTAAACGTTTTAGGTCGGCCCACAAATAAAAGTCAAGGGGTGTTATGTAGGTCTGGTGACCTCGGCCGCCAGTTCACAGGTGCACCGCGACCTATCCACTTATCACCAAATTGACCATCGAGATACGCGCGCACAGATCGTTTGTAGTGAGCTGGACATCCGTCATGCTGGAAGTACATGTCTTGGAGATAGGGATCAGGAACGTCTTGCAACATGGTGTCAATGACAGAACGGTTCTGCACCCAGTGACAAAACTCCATGCGGGGTCCGAGGGGGAATTTGAGGAGAACGGATACCGTTCCTTCGCAGCGACTGAAGATTTTCTTCTTCTGCGTTAATTCGACTTGCACTGGCTGTTTTCACCAAACAAGATACTCTACGTTAGAATATTCGTACATGTTTAGATACGACAAATATGACCGGGTGCACGATGCATACGTGGAAACAAACAGCGCGACGTCACGCCGGCGTGACTAATCGCAGGTGACTGAAGCTCGGGACGCGGGCGGGCGGGGGGATGCGCGAGCGAGCAGCTCCGGCGCGGCGGCGGCGGCTCAAGCGCCTGGTGATATCAAAGAAGCCGACGGCAAGTGCGGCGAGTACCTATCGGCCGCAAAGGAACGTATCTAATTCATTGATAAATTCCGTGCATTTAGTAGGGTGCGTATGATTTGAATTTCGATATTTTTTCATGGATTTATTAAAAAAAAAAATAATTTCTGTTTTTATTGTTTTTGTATTAAAATTTTACTACAAATGGGTAGTATTTTTAGATAAATCAATTTGTTTAAAGGGTATAAAAAAAAAAAAAAATTTAGTTGACTATGCCATTGGCTTCTACTCCGTTCACCTACTACACCCTATGTTTGTCGAGACGGTAAAAAAAATCATCCGGTATATCTAGGCGTCGTCACAGTATTCGGGTCAAGGGCTTCATAGGACAATGTGATGGGGTGGTGTGGTAGAACTGCGTAATAGTACATTGTGATACAAACGTGCTCTATTGGCTAACCTCCACGGCACTGGTTTGGAATCCCGGAGAACCAAAATATACGGTACAAGTACATCCCCAGTTATTTCCCGGTAACACTTTACTGAACAGATTGTTCACGTCAGACCGAAACTGGTGATTCCCTTTAAGTATTGTCACCAACCGACATAGAAGTTTTTAAAAGAAACTCCGGATAGTCAGTACCTACCTGGCAACAAAGGCCAGTTAAACTTTATAAATCTATTATCTCTGTAGTTACGTTTTTGTAGTATAAGTTCTTACAACAAGTCTGTTTTTTTCCTCGCAAGTGTGTTGAAAAACGTCGTACGAAACGCGTGTGCATTGATTATTACACTCTCGGCTACCTTATGGCCTCGAATAATACCGCCTCGACTGTAATATCCAATAAAGTACACTCGTATCACAATGCACTATTTTCTAACGACAATAATTATTATTACTTATCGAAACCACAATGGCCACTCTCCTAACATGCTTGGACGAGAAAAATCTTGTAGAACGTAAGTATATGATACACAATTATGAAGTTACATTTGTCTATTCATGAATAGCTTACTACGGTGTTCATTATAATTTTAAATAACGGAGAATAAAGTCATTACCTACGCAAAATTTTGGGCAGTGTTTTTTTTTTTCTGTGGCATTTTAAAATAAGATGTTTTTCATTTTAAATTAAGTAGAGTACGGAAAAACATTATTCATACATTAACCCTAAATACTGTTGAATTTTCTCAAACCAGAGACCCATTAAATAAAAATAAAAGTTTTTAAGTAAAACCTGAATACAAAAACGCCAACTAAAAGGTATAAACAAAACACCACGGACAGACAAATTAAAATTCCGGCGTTGAAATCTGTTTTACTAACTTCTGATAAACAATCTGAGAAAAAATTGGTAGAAACTCCATACTGGGCCCGTTTCAATTTTCAACCCTGTATTCTATGTCGCCAGCTTATTGTAAATACCTACATCCTATGCAAATAACATTAATATATTCTGTTCTTTTAGGCAAGTATTTGTAGCATTTTTTCACACCAAAAACATTTTGGTTTTGATTGTACATCATCATCATCTGCCTAGCCTTTTCCCAACTATGTTGGGGTCGGCTTCCAGTCTAACCGGATGCAGCTGAATACCAGTATTTTACATGGGGCGACTGCCTATCTGACCTCCACAAACCAGTAACTGGGTAATACGATGCCCCATTTGATTGTACATAATCCCCATTATTTAAGTATAAAAATTGATTGAACGACGATGTAATCATAGATTTGTTGATAGCCTTGTCTATGATGGCAATAGGCTCACCCCTATTAAATGGGACTTAAACAAAATTGGCGAAATGTGGGTGTACTGTAGGTAAATGTTATTTTATGGTAGACGTCATGTTTTGCCGTTTCAGATCCACTTACAATCATCTAAGTAGCTGGCTTACCGATACACGTAACTTGACTAACCCCAGCACTGTGATATTCTTAATTGGCAACAAATCAGATTTGGATGGCCAAAGAGATGTTACATATGAAGAAGCAAAACAGTTTGCTGATGAAAATGGACTTATGTTTGTTGAAGCTAGCGCCAAGACGTAAGTTTTTGAGCCTTTTCTGAACGATATTTTTTGTGATAATACGAGGTAACGTAGGTACAGCATATTTTATTTTGACCTCCGTAGGACAATCACGATAAAAACAAAACGAATATTGCTATTATCGATTGAAAAGTTCCATCCTCTATCCCCAAAGATCGTGTGGGCAAGCATGATTTAATAGTGTTGAGGGCATACATAATGCTACGAATAATTTTAATCGAAATTTTTCGAAATCGGAGTGGCTTTATAAACATGGATGATATCTCGCCCTGAGACGTAAGGTCGGAGTTGTATTGTATTTTAAATTCCATATCAGACCTAATGCGTCTCAGGTCGAGATATTGTTTCGTAGGTACAGTAATTTTGTGACGATGATAGTCCACAGACACTGGTAGTTTGTAGTTATATCGTCACGGTTTTTAATTCCAGTGGTCAAAATGTGGAGGAAGCTTTTCTTGAGACAGCTAAGAAAATATATCAGAGCATTCAAGATGGGCGACTGGACCTGAACGCTGCGGAGTCCGGCGTGCAGCACAAGCCGGCGTCGCCGGGCCGCCCGCTCGCCGCGCCTCCGGCCGCGCGGGATAATTGCGCTTGCTAACCGATCTCGCGATAAATAGAGTTAAACAGAAATCATACTTAATGGTTAAGAATTATTATCCTAGTAATAAATTTAATTGTCATAAATTTTGTTTTGTTTTGACATAATTTATATTAGTGTACATTCCACGTTATATTTGTGTTTAGAATGTTAAGGGTGTCCCATGGGGAGCGCACGATAAGACTTTTCAATAAAACTTTTCTTAATTTTATGGAAGTGATAGTACTTTTATTTCAAAGCAATGGATATATCATACGTTATTTTCGAACAGTATATCCGTTAATAATTATATCCTCAACGATTGTCTCTTGGACTTGTGTACTTTCAAGAAACCTCAGGCTTGGAATTCTAGAATTGTTTGTTTGTTGGCTGATAGTGCTGAAACACATTTTGTGGTAACGATTAAAGCTCTTATATATTGGCGCGACTTGTCGCGCGACGCGACTTTTAACAAGCAATTTCTGAGAAACTCCACGGTAGAAAAATGCGGCGGCCTCGCGTCGCGCGACTTTTCGCGCCAGTATGTAAGAACTTTAACACTTTCGATTCATGAATGTCGCTAGATCGTTGGAAAATCCCATTCATATAATTATGTAACGCATTTTCAAACTTCTAAATCAATGCAATCACGAGATAAGATTATGTCACATACCTATATCTTATTTATTTAAAACACAAAATAACCTTACTTTGATGATTATCTCTCTTTTTAAAACCTATAGGATACTTCCCGTTAAGTTAGCAGCATGAAATTTGTCAAGAACCGAGGTCTTATAGTACCTAGTCACTTAAAATATCAGTTTAAAAATCTGTTTTTTTTTTTTGTGTAAAGTTCACAGAGTGATGGGTAGTATCGATATCGAAACAGATTTTATCAACTCACACTTTAAATAACAATACTTAGCTAATTTGTTGTCGTATTTAGATATCTATATCCATCACGTCTGCGAAGTTTCGCTAGCTAATTTAATTTGAACCTGTATCCTACCGGTACCTATCAAGTATTCACTAATGAGTGAGATAGAAATTATATACTGTTGTTCTCCCGGGAGTCACACCGTACACGCACGTGTACCTGCACATATCTATGTCTGCACCTGTACGTAGATATAGCTAAATAGCAACAAATAGAAGATTAAGAAAAATGAGGTATGACGTCCGCCAATTCTTAAAAAAATTAGCGGCTTTTGACGTGCGCTCCTAATGGAATACCCCTACAAGCCATAAGGCGTAAAATGTAATGAGTAATTTGGCAATGACTAGGTCTGTTTGACAAATGTATTTGCTGCTAACTTATTACAAAAGTTGGGCTTGTCCATATTGTAAATGTATTATTATTTATGATCTTTATACTGTTAGTAAAGTTATCTAAGTAGGTATATTTTTGAACACTGCAGATGAATTAAAACAATTTTATTAATCACAAGACTATAAGAAAAACAAAGGATAGATTTTATTCAAAGAAGTGAAAGAAGGTTACAATGTTAACATAATACTATTTATTTTTATCATTTTCCTTTTTTTTATAATACACCGGCAACGATGTATCTGTTGCAAGCAGATTGTATGATTCGTCATTTTACAAACGGCTTTGTCCGTTTATAAACGCACGCGGTTATGCAAAATGCTTAAAATTTAAATTGCCTAGTCACTACATATTATGCCGCAACATTTGATTTGATAGACAATTCAAACGCCGTTTACAAAATTCTGCGGCAAATTGAAGAATTTAGTTCTATTTCTAATCAAAACAAGATGAGAAGCGGCGAAGAGAGGAAAATGGCGTCGAGTAGAGGATTTGTTACCAAGAAAACTATCGAAATCAGTGCAAATTCTGCGTGTGCTTTCGTACTATAATTAACTCATATTTTAAGTCTTCATAGGTACCTACCTGCTGGAAAAAATCTGATTTGTCCAACCTGTATTTTATGATGGGTCACTCACCATACAATAACAATCAATGTCGAAATTATAACAATGAACGAGTTGCCAATTTGCCTTAGGCGTTTTGCATAGCCGCGACGCGAGCGTTTGTAAACGAAAGGCGCCGTTTGTAAAATGACGAATCATACAATCTGCCTCCGACATTTCGAACGAAACTGACGGCTATTATTATTTCAGTCAACCTATCATCGCGACAGAGAATGGGCATGTAATTTTTTTGTTACTTATTCATTATAAGACAGTTAGTTATATAAACCCTTGAAAAGTACTAAAAGTCAAATGATTAAACTCTAACCTTATTACCTCAAAACCGTGTTTATCAGTTGTTTAGCTAAGACACCTTCAAACTTCCGTTACTATCCACCAGGAGGCCAAGATGGACGTCATTATCCATAATACTGCTTTTTTGCTCTCACAATACCTACTGCTTTTTTGTTCAAGCAGAAATCGCACAGATAGGTAAATGGGACTTGAGTCAGATTTCAATCAGTTTGCTAAGAATAGATGATAAATGATGCTTTTTAAGTTTTACGTAAATTCAGACGGCATTGTCGAAGACCACGCGTTTCGAGTTAACGTTCCTTTCCAACAGAAAAACATAACATGAAATGAATTATTTATTTCAACTACATAGTAATGTTATCATTGATCAATGTTATCATTGATCACTACAAAACCGATCGCAAAGGACGAATTTTTTGCATAGAACCAAAACAGTGCAGTAAAGTTGTATGAAATTTCATCGTTGCACTGTTTGTTATTCATTAATGCACTGTTCACTGTTGTTAGGGTTCCATACCCAAAGGGTAAAACGTGACCCTATTACTAAGACTCGTCTCTCCGGCTCTGTCTGTCTGTCTGAGTTGTGCTGAGCTGAGCTGAGTTACGCTGAGTTGAGTTGAATTGTGCTGAGTTGAGCGGAGTTACGCTGAGTTGAGCTGATTTGAGTTGAGTTGAGTTGAGAAATGTTTAAAAAGCTTTTGCCGCAAAAGTCGCGGGATAACTTTGTTTTCATTAACCTGAGTAGGTATATTTTATCACGGTAGGTACATTGGTAGTGTCATTGGTGTTCAGTAGTTGAAAGAAATAGTAGATTGTTGCATCGAGCGCAAAGTGAGTTATTCTTACTCACTTTAGCAAGGTGCGTAATATACTTTTCTTTCAACTACTAATGTACCTACCGCGATAAAAAGGTCAAGTCAGGTCAACTCAACTCAAACAGAGCCGGAGAGACAAGCCTTAGTAACAGGGTTCCGTTTTACCCTTTGGGTATGGAACCCTAAAAACAGTGCAGTTAAATTCAATTGAATGAAATTTCATTGTTGCACTGAAAAACAGTGCAACTATGAAATTTAACAGCATGTTAGTTATTTGGGTTCATCAGCCTTTTAAAAATGTGTGATGTAGGTAGGTACTCATTTTCTTGTCAAAATAAAATTATTTATCTTGTTTTTGGGCCAGTACGTAGTACGTACACAATATTTTTAATTACTTATTATTTATTACTTATTATTTATTTTAGTACGTAGTACGTACACAATTTTTTTAACCCAATATTTTTTTTATTTTGAAATAAGTAAGTCAGTATTTTATTTATTGGTATTAATTTCACTTTTTTTATCAGCAGCCTAAATGTAAGCTTATCACATAGACAATAGCAAAACCTTTCGTTTTGATATTAAATTTTATTATGTTACTTATGCCTCATTTACATTCAGCCGAAGTGAGTGGTAGGGCAGTATGTAAACACACACTCCTCTCGATCCTGCTGCAGCAGTATTAAGGGAATTATCGCCGGCAGCGCGAGGGGCTGAATGTAAATGAGGCATTACGTATTTGGCTTGCCGATCAGTTGATCTGCTTTTATTGAGGAATCTCACGTTAGCTGTTGTTATTGGTACCTACCTTAAAATATAAAAAAAAAATGAATAGAAGCTAACCACTGTTTCTGAATTACGGTTACTTTATGTTGAGATAACACAAACACAAACAGTTGTTCAACTAATGTGTATGTCAGTTTAATGTCAAAGTCCGTAGATATATCATGTTTAGACACGGTTTTGTGGTAGTAGGGTCAGTGTTTAATGTGACAAGTTCTTCTTAAAGGCTCTTACATATAGGCGCGATACGCCGCGCGACGCCGCATTGTTCGCCATGAAGTTTTCGCAGAAATTATTTTGTTGAAATTCGCGTTTTTCTTTAGGCAATTTTTGAAAAGAAGGTAGTTTGTTTATATAATACCCTCTTGTTACTTATCTAATAAACCCGGAATAAAGTTATGCCAATCATAAACCTCGAATAAAGTACCTATGCTAAAACTGAACTTAATACTGGTTTTAACTTTACTCCGCGTTTATTAATAAGGGGTTTAGCGTTTTTCTCCTTTGAATAAGGTACACCTAAAGATTTCATTTATATTTATAACCTGTTTTCTGCCGGAAGCAATTACCTATGTTACGAGTTAATAACTATGTGTATAATTGTAATTTCTTTAAAGGACACACGTCACGTCACGATATCACGTCGACAATTAAAAAAAATAACTCAGTAAAAAAGATTGTACCTATGCATTTGTAAGCTTTTGCTTTATTGTCATTCCTGCGTGCAATATATTATGTGAAATCTGGTTTTGTTTTTAGTTGGTGTCACTACGTTTTGTTGACATTGGTGCCGATTCACTCCACATAAAATTTCCATACCGGGGGCCATTTATGAAAATCGGTCCACTCCAATATTATTTTCAACACACTTGCTCGTAAAGTGGCTCTTATTGAACAGCTTTTAGGTTCATAATGCAGTGTATTATGAAAGCGTGCTTTTTACTTTACATTACCGCACTAGTGCGGTATTTGTTTGTTTAAACGCGCTAATCTCAGGTACTACTGGTTGGAATTGAAAAATTCTTTCTGTGTTGGATAGTCCATTTATCGAGGAAGGCTATAGGCTATATAACATCACGCTACGACCAATAGGAGCGGAGCATAAATGAAATATGTTGCAAAAACAGGAAAAAATATTTCCTTTTGAGAGCTTTTGTAGCGTGCGCTGCGTAAACGGTTTATGATACGTAAATATCATGTATGATGGAATTGTTCCTCTTGAAAGGTTAAAAAAAAAGTCCGCGACAGCATATGTCTATCTTTTAAGATTGACTCACTATAACCTTTTTTTATGGTAAGTAATCAAATTTATTCGAAATTAATGCATTATTTACGAAGGAGTTATATCAACATAATTATTAATTATTATTAAAAAAAATTGTTTTAAAATCAATAGTTTTAAAATCAAGGGTATTTATTTAGCAGTAAAATACTTTTTAATTCATTCGAATCGGACATTTAATTTCGAAGTTATCACGAGTTTATAAATACAATACGCGAACCGTTCGACGCCGGCGCCGCACAGTGGGCTGAAAATCGATCTTCATAGACTTAGGGATCAACTTAGTATTTTTTTTTCTTTTTTCGGCAGAAATGAGTTTAGGTATCGTATGTTGAGCAATTAAATGCTATTTCAGATTTTCGATAAACGTTTTTCTTTACTTTAAAGCACTTGGTTGAAAAAAATGTATGTACAAATATGTAAAAAAGGATATAATTCGACTTTGGTAAAAGTGCGCAACTTTTCTTGTGGCACGATTATACCCCTTATTTTTCTGCATTTTTTGACATATCGTACAATGCGCGGGCTTGCTAGATTTTGGGAGAAAAAAATTAAATGTGTTTTTAGAATATAAAAATGGTTTTAATCTGTTTATAATTGACTTATGGTACTTAATGGTTATAAATAAATTATATGAAGAGAAATGTAATAGCTACCTAATAAACATAACAAATTTTACAGAAATTAATTAATATTTTTTGTAATTTAATAACGAGGATGGTTAAATTATGAGATCTTATGATCCATTGGCCATTACCTATCATAATGAGATCGAATGTCCTATTACTGAGATAATTAGATCTCATTAACTAACTACCCCCCTTCCTACATAGTTGCATTAGAATACAATACAAATGTGAATGACTGACTCACAATTAAAAAATCTTAAATAAAAGAAAAATATTGAAAGAAAACAAAAAAAAAAAAAACATAATTAAAGCTTCAAATTCATCAGAGTCTGTGTAATAATAATATCATCTATTCACAGAACTCAATATCATCCTGTTGCTTAGGTTGCTACTTAAGGTTCGAAAAACATAATTATGTAGGTAGTTAGTTAATGAGATCTAATTATCTCAGTATTAGGACATTAGATCTCATTATGGAAGATAATGGCCAATTCACACTAATATTATAAATTAGAAAGTAACTCTGTCTGTCTGTATGCTACCGTGTTACCATTTCACGCCTAAACCACTGAACGGATTTCGATCAAATTTGGCAAAAAGATAGATGGCATCCCGTGGAAGAACATAGGCTACTTTTTATCGACATACCACGCGGGCGAAACCGCGGGCGGAAGCTAGTGGATCATAAGATCTCATTGTTTAACCATCTTCGTTATTAATTTACAAAAAATATTAATTAATTCCAAATTACAAAAAATATTAATTAATTCCCATAAAACTTGTTATGTTTAACCGGTAGCTATTACATTTCTCTTCATAATATAATTTATTTATAACCATTAAGTACCATAAGTCAATTATAAACAGATTAAAACCTTTTCTATATTCTAAAAACACATTTTAGTTTTTTTCTCCCAAAATCTAGCACTTCCGCGCATTGTGCGATATGTCAAAAAATGCAGAAAAATAAGGGAAAAATAATCGTGTCAATAGAAAAGTGGCGCAGTTTTAACAAAGTCGAAATATATCCTTTTTTACATATTTGTACATACATTTTTTTCAACCAAGTGCTTTAAAGTAAAGAAAAACGTTTATTGAAACACTGAAATAGCATTAAATTGATCAATATACGATACCTCAACCCATTTCTGCCGAAAAAAGAAAAAGAATACAAAGTTGTCTATGAAGATCGATTTTCAGCCCACTGTGCGCCGCGACGTTCTCTACTCTAGGGAGGAGAGGATGGGAACACGGGTAGACCATGACCTGGAATAGGACATAGGATACGTTTTATCCCTATATTCTCACGGGATCGAGACCTACGCGGGTGAAACCGCGGGGCACAGCTAGTAGTATAATATATCGCACGCTGAGAACGAAAGTGACCTATCTCAAAATTTTAGTAAAATGAGTTAAATATACAAAATGACTAAAAAAAAGTACACTTTATAACACTTATATTTAAAAACAGACCATTAATGGTCAGGGAGGGATAGAGGGCTTTTTGGTCTCTTGGATTTTGAGCGCTTCACACTCTCCGCACCAGAGTGAAAGGGACCAGCGTTGCCAACTGCACCGTAATTACGGTAGAAACACCGTATTCAGCATTCAGTCACCGTCTACCGTAGTAATTACGGTGTCAAAAAACACCGTAATTGGGCAGATGGAATATTGAATGTATTTTTGTTGTCATAACATGGCAACATTTTAAATAGCAGAGAACTAGGGGGAATTTCTCTACCATAGATAATAGTTTGAACCAATAGTATACGTACTTGTTACACGAGTTGCCTAAGTGAGAGACTTCTTAACCTTTTTTATTACCTTCTTTATTTAGATGTACTTTGCGTAATTGCGTTGTATATTATCAGCGTTGAAAGGGAATCTGTTTAGCAAATAAATTAAAATGGAAAGTGATCATAGTGAATCTGATGTTGGAAAAAATTGACTGAAAGGGACGCAATCAGTACTGCACCGTGAGTGGATGTAGCAGAACGTGTCAAGTTTAGTACCGTAGCGACCGATTAGACTTTTTGTCAGTTTTGTGCCAATTTGTGGGCGTAAGTTTTGCGTACAATTTATAATCATTAAGTGACCAATTTATGGTATAGTTCACTTTCTTATTTCTTATATTGACAACCTAGGTGACATGAAATCAAATTCGATCTCTTATTTATTTAGGCATGAGTTAAACTCATGGACTCAATTCTGACACTATTTTTCCAGAAGTTATTTTATATAGAAAAAATAATATTTTTTAATTTTTATATAAGTATATTTAAAGTTATAAAGCCAAATAATATTATACAAAAGAAATTCGTAACTTTCGTTTTCATATTAAAAAGTTATTTTAGAAAGTATAGAAAATGTTCAATCAGACGAACACATTTTATTCGATTCCCAAAAATCGTAAATTTTGACTTGAGTCACTTTCGTTCTCAGCGTGCGATATAGTATAGCTATTCCATCTTGCGCTTGAGCAAAGCGACCGTTCCGCTCACTTATTTACGAGACACTGGCTGGGCTTGCAGGCTACGCTACGCACACATTTGAAATTCGAACGCGCTACGCACACATTTGAACTTTAAACGCTTTTAATGTGCGCTCGAAAAACCGACACCAAATGGAAAAGTGGAAATAAGTGATCAAACTTTGATGAAATAGGTACCCAAACACCCCTGCCACACTTGTGTCAAAAAGTGTTCGAATATTGTTGCTATGTCTGGCGCCGGCTTTACCGTACCTCACAAGTGTTCAAATATGTGACTGACTCTGGCGCAGGCTTTACAAATATGAATATTCATAGAATAATAATCATAGGAATCACCAATCTCGCTTAGTTGTAATTGGTCGAAAATATGTCTAGGTAAGTACCTATTTCATGAAAACATCACGTTTCATACCAATTTTATATAAGATAATAATTGTGATAATACTAGGCTGCAAATTAAGAAACGTAAAAGATGGATTTCGTGGGCTACCTAGCGCATTCACTTTGGTTGCACTAGTCGACGGCTCGAACTCGTTGGTGCGCGTGGGCTAATATACATGCTATTTAAGTTGTGTATTTATTTTGTTTGTGTTTGTGGCGGCTAACGGCTTGATTAGTTAGTTCAGGTATCCAAAACCTGAAGTTATGGCTATACACAACGTAAGTATGTCATTGTTAATTATGAAGTAGGACACGCCCTAATCCGCGATCCTCACGAGACAGTCCCACTTGCGTTCTTTTTATTCGGAGAAACCGAACGCGTAGTCGCGCCAGGCGCGTTCTGGTTATCGGATCGCTTTGAGACGGGGTTATGCAGATGTGCATTGCATATCAATGTGGTGAAATTAATGTGTAAATTAAATATTTTAAACTTTTTTATTAAAAAGCAGAATACATTTAGCCTTACGGAAACAATATAAATCATTCACATGATATTAAGAAGGTAGGTTTATACAATGTTCCCAAAGCATCAGATAACATAATATACAGGGTGTAAGGGTAAACGCTCTTGTCATTCAAACCATGGGTAGTTGACTCAAATTTAAGAATAAATGACCGAACACAACAAAAAAAAACACGTTATTTTCATTACAAGCGTGCTCGCTAGCGAAATAGCTGACAGACTGAAGGCGGGGTCGCGTTCGCGGCCGGTCAGGTCACGTCCCGCACCCCCCGCCTGTGTTGAGACGCAAGTTCGTTGCCCTAGCGCATAGGGCAACAAACTTACCGTCTCTTGTGGTAAAATGTAGATATAAAAAAATAAAGTTGTAATTTTCCATTGATTTTACGTTCTATAAATGAAACCAAACCACTGGTTGCAAGGATAACGATCTTTACCCTAACACCCTGTATTTCGATCCACCACCTTTTTCTATAAAATTTAACAAAATTATTTGTCCCACAACCATAAACCCTTATTCTTTGTAGTAGGTATAACATAATACAGTAGGTATATATATCTGTATAGTGTGTTCTTTTTGTATTTTGGAAAAATCTTGCGTGGCAAAAACGGATGGCGGAACTAACGCCGCCATCTTGTAAGACAATACAATTTCTGTCTGGGACCATTCTTGTCAAAGTTTCACTTGCAATTTAATGTAGCCTAGTTGGCATGATTTTATAACTGTTCCTTTCAAGTCGATAGCCACAGTAGTATATAGAATCTGTGCACAGTAGTTCCTGAAATGAGCAGCTGTGTCGCACTGAGATTAGTTATTTGAAAAAAAAACAACATGATCAAATAGTTTTCACACAAACATTTTCAGTAATTTAATTCAGGTGTTTTTGCATAGTTAACCTCGTAATTGCTTTACCAACCTAAGATTGAAAGTCACATGAACATCATAAAACACCCTGACGTTTTATGATGTGCATGTGACTTTCACTTCTTCGTTGCGAGTCGATGGTAATACAT
This sequence comes from Lithophane semibrunnea, assembly GCA_947363905.1. NCBI lineage: Eukaryota > Metazoa > Arthropoda > Insecta > Lepidoptera > Noctuidae > Lithophane > Lithophane semibrunnea. The sequence continues at coordinate 9,349,564 of OX376189.1, forward strand.
GTTGTTAAATGAGTTGGGCCCAGTAAGTGGCCACGCCAATCGTGGCCCCAGTGTCATATTTTAAGATCACGAAGCGCAGGTGTGTAGACACTTTGACACTCCAAACATTATTTGGTTAGGAGCACCGCATTTGCACTGGGTATCGGTGGAATCTATAATCCATAATTTAGTTAGATTTTGCTTGCAGTGGCCTACCTCCCGGGGCTGAACGAAGCCGGGTGGTGGCGGGTGCTTTTTTTTTGCCTATAGGTATCTTATCAGCTTAGGCGGTTAGACTTGGATAGCTTGTTTACAGCGGAGGAAGACTACCTACCTACTAGTCTTAAGAGCCGGAAGAGCTTCCTCCGCCCCTCGGGGTGCCGAAAATCAGCTTCTTGCTTGTTTCTCAAGCGCTCACGCGACTACCCTTTGAAGGACAAGTGGTGCGATGAGATACCGACCAACCGGCAGAGCTTGTGGAGCGATCGGTTTAAAGCATTACGATATAATTCGACAAGTCTTGTTCAGGGCAATGTTGACTTGCTTTGCGTTAGCGGATCGGTGCTACACTAGGCACGCAAATTTGCCAACAGAGAAGAAAGACATGCTACTGGTGCGAAGAACATCGCGAGCTGCACCCCAGTTGGTGGAAATATGGCGACGAAGCAGGTTGTTTCTTTTTTTATTTTATCACACTGTGGCTTATAGGTTAAGGCCTGTCTAAGTTCACAGCTTCATATTTAGGATTGGAGCAGTTTTCGATCTTTGGTCCTCGCCACATGATATTTAGTGTCCTATTAGAGTATCAGCTGCGGTTGGAAATGCGTAAGATTGTGTTTTCGACGGGTTTGGTCGGAGAGCATTACTGTCATAGTATCATTCCAGAGAATCTAGTGCCATTGCCAGTTTATCAACATCAACAAACAACATCGTCGAAAGTTGCCGACGGAAGCGCCAAAGCCAGTTCATCCGCGTACAGAAAGCGCTCAGTGTGTTGGGTGATAGACTGGTCGTTGTATTGGTGCCAACACACTGCCTTGAGGAAGACCGATTTTTGTCATCGCCATCTGCTCTTACCTGACTGAAAGCATACTTGGAAGCGGCGGTTGTGTCTCCTACACAATTTCGCTCAGAATTTACATGAAACCTCGATCATTGGTAATATTGTTTACTTTCTCAAGTAGCCCTTTGATGTTTATGTTATCGTAAGCTGATGACAGGTCAACAAATACGATACTACTGACTCTGTTAGCTTCGTAGCTATCCTCTAAATATTGTGTTAATCGCAGGACCAAGCCAGCCTTATAATTTATGCTGGCTCAATTGCTGCTGTGAGGCGACTTAAAAGCAGTCTTATAGACAGCTTATATATATGTGACTTAACATAGAAATAGACCAGTAGCTTTTTGGGTCATCAGAGGGTTTACCACGTTTCGGCAGCGCTACGACTTTGGTCTTCCTCCAGAATTTGGGCATTAACGGTAACCATACCTACACCTTTTAAAGCGTTCTAGGAGCCGCGATACAACCCCAGGCCCTAGGTGTTTGATCGGTTCCGCCGTAAAGTCTTCGACACCGACCGCCTTACCGTTTTTAGTGACTACTAGCACTTAGCCCGCGACTTCGTTCGCGTGGTTTTCGTACTTTCCTCTAAAATTTCAACAAACCCTCCACTCCCTTTGAAAAAAGGTTTTAGAAAATTAATATTTACGATATTTCACATTTATTTATAATCTCTAACCCCTTAAACTATATCACCCTTTTACACAAAAGCAGATTTTTGAAAAATCTCGAATCACGTACTTTTTTAACCGTCTTTAATAAAGGAGGAGGTTATCGATGCGTCTGTATTTTTTATTTTTAGGTTTCCGTACCCAAAGGGTAAAACGGGACCCTATTACTAAGGCTCCGCTGTCTGTCTGTCCGTCTGTCACCAGGCTGTATCTCATGAACCGTGATAGCTAGACAGTTGAAATTTTCACAGATGATATATATCTGTTGCCGCTATAACAAGAAATACCAGAATAAAATAAATATTTAAGGGGGTTCCCATACAACAAACGTGATTTTTTTGCTCGTTTTTGCTCGATATTGAAAACGACAACAGACGCTTGAAATATTCACAGAATATTTAGTTACATATTCACTTTAAAAATAAATAATTAAATTAAAATAAAACAAATACTTAATGGGAGCTCCCATACAACAAACGTGATTTTTTTGCCGTTTTTATAGATAATGGTACGGAACCCTTCGTGCGCGAGTCCGACTCGCACTTGGCTGGTTTTTTATGTTTGTTACCTCATACAACTTTCGACTGGGTGAACCGATTTTGATGATTCTGTTTTTACTTAGTTTATCTAGACGATATCTTAATTGACTCCGTCACTGTTCTTTATATAGCAGGTAGTGGTATTCGAATTTTTGTGGGGTAGGTACCACAAGTAAAAAGAGAAAGAGTGGGAGTGGCAAAAAACGAAAATTGAAAAGCAAAGACACCGACTTCCGAAATTAAAGTAATTTTTCACTTTCTGGTGTTTTTTTTGGAAGTCGTTTTTTTTTAAAGTATTAGTACCGTACCGAGTTTCGAGTTATCCGACAGCGCGTTAAAATGTTTACTAATTTGACACCCCATAATTCCTCCATGGTAAAAGAATTTCCAAAAACCCTTTCTTGGTGGATGCCCTTATTGAACTGATGACTTGAACTATCTGTGTGCCAAATTTCAACCCAATCCGTTCAGTGTTTGAGCTATGATATAGACTACCCCTTTTCACCCCAATAGGGGTACATTTTTGAAAATCCCTCTTACTCATTACTCGTTATTTTTGGTTTTAAGTATAAATTCCGAGTTAATCGGACCGCTCTTTAAATTTCTTGTATACAAACTTTGACACCCCGCAATCCCCGTTTTGGGGATAGTTTAGAAAAACTAAAGATGACAAACTTTATAATTTACTAAGATACGTATTCGTGCCAAGTTTCAAGTCTATAAACGCAAGGAATAAGATTTATCATACAAACGAAATCCCCCCTTATCGCCCCTTTAAACAAAGGTCGTACGTCATACAAAGAACACACCCTCCAAGTTTCACGTCTCTACTATCAGCGGGTTAGAGGCTGTGCGTTGATCCGTCAGTCAGTCATTTAAGACAAAGCATTTTATATTTTGGCCAGAATAATATCCGCGAGTGTGAACGGCTTGCTAATTTCGGTCGAGTTTCCAGGTGGATTTGCAGTTTTCTGGGCTCTTGATAGTCTGTGTGGGGGTGGGGTTTGCCGTTGAGTAACAGTTGCTGGGGTATTTGGCTGGCTGTTGTAACGTAACACCAATATGACATTTAGATTGTTAGAAAGAGCAATTACGAGGTCGACTATACTTTAAGAGTTGAAGTCGTTGGGCCAATTGGACCAACACTGAACATTGAAAAAAGAAATCTGCTGTTGCATACAAAAGTGCTAAGTATACTGAAACAAAATAAATGTATAGAACAGCTAATTTCATATTTCTCCTTGGATAGCCATACATCATCAGTCATAGTTGGTCCCACCACAGCTAAAATCGTTTACGCTCATAAGTACTACACTCTACAAAAATGTGTCCCACCTTTTACCTGCCATATTGTTGAATCGTACGGGAAAATAAAAACTAAAGCCAGTAAACGTAGTTCAACGCTGTCATATAATAGGTATGGCCACATTTAGTTGAGCAATACACACCAGCTAACTATAACTTACCTATGTGTATCGATCTATACACATGGGTAAGTTATAGTTTCGAAGTAACATTCTTTAAAAGAACATCATGCATATCTTGAAGGGATTGTTCCAAAGCATTTCTGTATTTGTTACAATCGGTGTCTGGATGTTCGACGAATGCGGAGGTGGCGAAATTTATATCGTTATCTCTGGGATTGTAACATGTTGCATACCCATCAGGCACTAATGGTCCGTAACACATAAATCCATCACACTTGCAAGCAACCTGAATTAAACAGATAGTAATAGAAATTAGTCTGAACTCAGAAATGGATCTTACATCTTGGCTAAAGTGTGTATTTAATTAAATTTACCTGACTAGTAGAAATCCTCATATGGGCGCTTTTTGTAAATCCAGGATCAGAATATAATTTTGGTATTTCAACGCCATTTTCGATTGCAGTTAATTTTAATCCTAGTAAATGTCTGTCAACACCGAATCCTTGAAGTGCCTGTAATAAAATTCAACAAGAAGTTTTTTTTTGTATACTTAGGGACAATTCTTATTTAAAGCGAAAGGGTAGCCCGCGAAATTAATATTTTCTTACATTTTTGTTACTTTAGTTTAGCATCAGGTTATATGGATAAATAAAATTGATGCGCACGTAACAAATACGTATTTACATAATAATAATCATTAAAATTATAAATACAACTCTCTTTAAGGGCAAAATGGTCGCAAACTTATTGTTTTCATGGAATTGACATACTTACTTAAGTTGGACCTTTTCTACATAACTTTGAGAGTTGTACTTACTGAAGGTTTAACCGGGAAATAACTGGGGATGTACTTGTTCCGTATATTTTGGTTCCCCGGGATTCCAAACCAGTGCCGTGGAGGTACTTTCTCCAAATAGGCTTATTTCATTTTTACCGCCAAATCTATTGAGTTTGTGGCAGCGGAAAAAATATAGGTATGTTAATTTGGCATATTTCTGAGAACATAGTTGGTTATATGACACGTGTTTAAGAAAAATCTCGACACAATTGAACAGTGAACTAATCTCTTACTCTGCCCGCCCTTCAATCTAAAATATCTATTTTGTTTTACTACTCAACGTACGTTTGTAACAATAACGTAGGCATATAATAATATATAGTTGAATGAACATGGTATTTTTTTTGTAAATTGCTCCTTTTTTTGTAAATAGAAAATTATAATGATAGATTTATAGAAAAAAAATGGTTCATATTTTGCAATAAATTACAAGGATTGTGTCGTCGCCCATCTTTTTCTTTTCTATGCAATTCGACAATGACCGCGCTTTAGGTCTTGTTATCGTCATAAAGTTTCATTAAAGCCAACTTATAGATCAAGTCATGATTTTGCTTTAAAAAACCGGCACTAACTTCCGTTAACATAGCCCCCTATTTTTACCCGACTACGGCGAAGAAATGAGGAGGGTTAAGATTTTGACCGGTATGTATGTATATGTATGTCATGTATCGTATGTTAAATCCGAAGTCACACGTAATGTGTTCAATTTATGCCCTAACACGTGTCACTCCGGAATTTTAATTTGTCTGTCTGTGGTGCCTTGTTTATACCATTTTAGTCGTAGTTGGATTTTAGTTTTTATTACTTTATTTTTTTTGGCAAAAGTAACAAAACGTTGTAATTTTTTCTTTAGTAATTTCGGCGTCGACTCTTGTGTTCTGTACGATCTTGTGTTATTGCGCACTCTTAATTATTTTAGTTTATCTGTTATCTACGTCATTTAAAGTGAAATACTTTTGCGTAATACCGTACAAGTTAAATATAAATAGGCAAATGAAACGATATAATTATGTTTCAAGTTACGTTCTATTTATAAGATTATAGTCTGAGCATGCTAGGAGATTTGCCTTTTCCTTTGCAAAAACCTTAAGAAAAATTGAAATTCGCGGGCAACCTTGGCTTACGCTTTTTAAAAAGTACTAAACTTATTATATTTACCTGGACTGTGTAGTTTTTATGAGAATTGATAGCGCTTTTTAATGAAGAAATTTTCTCTTTTGGGCTGCTTTGAGAATTCAACATAGTTTTTGCAAATTCTATGGATTCGATCGAGCATGATCGTATAGTTTCTGTTCGCCCTCCGACATACATCCTTGTTGCTGCAGATTCATAATGAGCTCCAGGTACTTTGTGTAACCTAAAAAAAAAAGACTAATGATGGACTTAAAACTTAATAGTGAAAGTACTTTATCTATAATTCTAGCTTTCAACCTTTACTGGAAATATTCTATCCTTTGCGTACGAAACTGACATGTATTGAGTGGCATGAAGAAAAATGAACTGTTACATTTTACTGGACTACTAGGATCTGTAGCTTAACCTTCAATCGACCCATGCGGTTGTTGTTATTTAGCAACGAGCCCCAACTTTCTCAATACCTTTCTATCGCTCAAGTGCAATTCACGAGAGAGAAGTAATGCTTTTGATGCGAATGTGCGCGGATGCTTGTGAGCGAACTTTCCGCTCTAGCGAATAACGCATCTAACTCTAAGTCACAGAAAGATAATTATATGTATACTTAGACACAGAAAAATGCTGATCCTTGCGTGTAAGTTTTTTCCGTAACTCGTTAATATTGAAAATAGTAAATTTAGCATGGATATTTCATACCTGTAGAATGCTAGTTGCATAGCCATCTGTAGATAGCTATCTGGGCTTAACTTCTGCGACTTGATGAAGTTCTTTCCATACTTGTCGTACTGGAAGCAGTTCAATTCTAAGTTTCGAACTAAGCTGAAACATTTAATTGCACATTAACCCATAAACTCAACCTATAAAAGTCCACCAAAGGACACAGGCACCCCGCGCCTTGCAGCGCAACGCCATAGTATCCGAAACTTGCTGTTTCTTGATAACTACAGTAGGTACACATAAGATAGATACAAGAAGAACAATGACAATGACCGATTTGGTTTGATGATATAAAAGTTAAATTAAACAGAGAAACGAAAATACAACGAATTCGAGAAGGTAGGTATAGCAACTGCACCCCGCACACCATACATATATTTTACAATGGTACGCCCTTAAAAGGGATACAGCGGCTATAGCTAGGTACACAATCATATTCTGTGACAGCGGCATTTCCCAATTTTCTTTAATAAATTAGGGTTATCCCCAGAATACCTAATTGAATGGATTTGACCCTCGTTCCTTTTTATCACAATTATGTACCTACTGTAAGATTTGTTTTTTTGTTTTCTCTAAAAATATATTTGAAAATGAAATTTCCTTTGTCTAAAAGAACTGCAATGATGGTCATTCTGGACTATTTAACCAAAATGTTATGTTATATCATTATCATCTTCTCAAGATGTTCACTTATATTTTTTTACTGAAAAAATAAAATTGTATATGGTCCATCCCATAAATAATTTTATTTTCTTACTAGCTGTGCCCGCGACTTCGTTCGCATGGATGTCGGAAAACAATAATATGTCGCTTAGAAAAGTTGTACCTTCATTTAAAAAGGGGGAATCTTTCGACCAGGCCTGGTGATTTTTCCTAGTAAGAAACTGTCAAAAAACTTGTGTTTTTATTTAAGAAAATGCTTCTCTTTATAAAATATTAGCGGTGGAACCACCTGGAGCGTACACAAAAAAGTTGCTAGGGTTGCTCACACGCGAAAGAGCTACATAAACTTGGCCGTGGGAAAAGCAACCAATACTAAGATCCACCCCCGCATCGGATAATGTCTGGCCCTGAGCTTTGTTAATGGTCATGGCGTAACACAGGCTGACGGGGAATTGCACACGCTTAAAACTAAACGGGAAATTATTGGGAATGAGAGGAATTCTTGGAATAAAAACAACATCACCGGCGCCGCAACCTGTTAAGATTTCGGCTTCGATGACGTTTTGTTGGTGATTGGTGACTATGAGCCGAGTGCCGTTGCAAAGTTTGGGAGGACTTAAATTTCTGAGAAGAATTATTGGCACTCCGACTTTTAAACAAATTTTGTGTGCTGAAAGACAGTGGCGGTACTGCCCTAGAAGCTGAGAAGCCCGGCTTGCCTTCAAACCTGAGCCAATCAATAAAAAAAAATAAAAAAAAATCCTATAAATATAAACTTCCAAGTCAATCCTTCATGTCGCAAGAATTGATAAGAATAATAACATAAAAACTTCGCGCTGCACCAGCCGCGCGCTATAAGTACAAACAATGCACCGTTGCCAAACTGCCACAGTTGCGATCTCGCTCTAACACTATAGCGTTAGGCGAGATCGCATCCATGAATGAAGACGTCAATTCTGTAGTACATTGCATCTTTCTCGCTCACACTCGCTTGCGGCAACGGTGCAAAAGCCAGCTTCTAGACCTCTCACTCTTTCCATACAAAATGCGTAATTTGTTGATACTATTAGAATGTACTTATTTTGCAAAATGTTCTAATATTTAAGCCCGGCTTTTGAGTTTTTATGAATGGAACGAATCGTGTGTTTGAAGTTCGCGCAAATGCACTAGCCGCGATGTTGACCCGCGTAAAGTGAGTTACAAGTCCGCGAAGCGACTCAATTTGTTATTGTTTTGAAATAATATTTTGAGATCAGTATTTTATTTTTCAATTGAGGTAATGAATTACCTAGTTTTATTATTTAAAATGATGTGATAGTTATTGCGGCTATGTCATTCCTTATGCTTAGTAGTGTTTTTATCATCAAAATATGAATTTGGAAACTGTGTTCGAAAAGGTATGTAAATACATTGAGTTTTCTGACAGTAAGTAACTCTTTGCTTCACCGTAATCAACCCCAAATTACTATAACTCGGAAATATAAACAATTAGGTAGGTATTTTTGTCAGTCGAAGAATATATTGAAATTGGCCTTCGATTGTTTAGTATGTATAAAGTTAAGAGTATGACCAAACTTACCTAAGTTTGGTCATACTCTTAACTTTATACATACTAAACAATCGAATGCCAATTTCAATATATTCTTGCTGAAAGACATCAAAATTTGTATAGTGTTGTTTGTATGGCAATTGTAGTTTTGGTAAACCACTAAAAAACAAACCACTTATTAGAATACATCTCATCAAGATCACAAAACACAATAATTTTCGTATCGAAGATATTCTTTGAAATAAAGGCGTTTTGAAATAAAGATTAGAGTTGGTTATTGTCATTATGATTAATTATAAAATGTTATATACCCAATGTAATATCTTATTCATTTTCAATCGACTTAAAACTTAAATTTTGTTAAAACAACAAATCGATAATTTGGGGCCACCTAGCGGCTTTTGATAGAATAATTTTTATGTGACAAGCGTTGACAAAGTTATTATGGTGAAAAGGTCCTGCGAAGCGGTGTGGTTACGCGCATTCGTTAATGGATGGCGCTTACGACAATTCCGTACTGAAGCATGAAATAATATGTAGAACTCTTCTTCATCCGTAAATCGCTCACTTGTCTGTTTTTTTAAATCGTTAAAAATCTGTCGGCTTGCCCTGGTTTTGAACCCTAGGCACGCCACTGCTGAAAGACCGGGTGTGTTAAGGGATTCTAAGAACTCTACTGTATCGTGTGTGGCATCTTCTTCTTCGGGAACCGTATTTATCGATGTATATTGTTGACTTTCCCCAGAAACATGTGCCAATATTTGTGTATTTATTGCTGTCCGATAGTCGAACAAATCAAATCAACCATAAGGCCTCTGCCTCGAATCTTGCGGGCAGCGGGGCGGCGGCGGCGGCGGCGGCGGCGCGGGCGCAGCAGGATCTTATGCGTAAAATCAAATGGACCGGTTCTCGAAAACAGTGGCGCGGCAGCGGCGAGGCGGCGGTCAGCGAGCGGTGCACTCCATTCAAGCGGTGACCGCCCGCGCGTCTGCATTGCAGTGTTGTTGCCCACAATAAATTGAGCGTTAGGAATAAATTTGAATCAAAAAGATGTTGCCGCCATTGTTCAGACATTTCTTTCGCGAATAAAAACAAATATCTCGACGACAAAATCGTGAACACAACACTACGCGGCTATAGTGACGCGCGATCTGCCCGCTAGTTTCGAGAACGGGTCTTTGATGCCCGCCCTGCTCCCGCGCCGCCGCCGCCGCCGCCCCGCTGCCCGCAAGATTCGAGGCCGAGGCCTTACACACGCCAACAACGATCGAATCGAATGAGCGGCGGTCACGAATCATACGAACAAATTACGAAGTATAGTACAGTTCGATTCAAACTTAATGGCGGCTCGGAACATGAGGCGAGTCGCTGCGCAGTAACAATTTCATGTGACAGCGGGGGGTGAGGGGTGGGGTACTGCGCAGCTAAAAGCTAACTTCCGAGCCGCCATTAAGTTTGAATCGATCTGTAACGACTCGTTTCTTGACTTCTTAATTTGAACCTAATGAACGAAACCAACCAAAATACCAAATCAAAACCAATCAGATCAATTTAGGAGTGAGGCGTATTTATCGTCACAGATAGAAATCACAGATATTATAAAATAGCAGATAGCAATAGGGAATATACATGTATTTTTTTAATATTTTTATTCGATAGTTTACATCGTCAAATAATAGTAAAAAAAAAATCGACGGCACAAAAGCAATTTAAAGTAGTTAAAAAAATGTTTAAAAATGTCCAACCGATCCGGGCTATTTAAACGCCCTCCATTTGACGCGCTTGGTGTGGTGACGTCACAGTCTGTAAAAACAGACAAGCAACTGTCAAGTCAACGTCAAACACTCCTTTTTCTATGAGCGTTTGACATTGCCTTGACACTTGTTGATTGACTTGACATTGACATTTTGATTGTTATATCGGATTGTTACGTCACATCCGCTCTTAGCCTTTTCAAGTATTTGAATTACCCACAGTTTTTTTGGACTTTAAAAAAATTAATTTCTCGCTCAAAAAGAAATTTTATTTAAAAATATTGATGGAGGCATAATTCTGAAGTAACATAGTTTATAAAAAAAAAAAATTGACCCATATTTGAATCACATGCATATTCCCTATTGCTCCTAACGATAAAAAATATCTGTTACTTAAAATCACAGATCCTCAAGACCGTTACTGTTAAAACTTCGGATACGATTTTCGACTTTAACGAAAAGAAATAAAGAAGATATTCAATTGAGTCAATACGTATTTATCGTCTGTACAAAATCACAGGCTGTGATTTTATAACAGATAGATACGATTTTCGACTTTAAATCAAAAGAAATAAAGATGATATTCGATTGAGATACGTATTTATCAAAAATCACGGGATGTGATTTAATAACAGCGATTTGGATCTGTTATTTTTTTGTCACAGTCACAGTGATCACAGATATCGTGTTTCACCTGTTACAACCCATCTCTACCAACAATTTATTAATTATTTATTATTATTATTATTATATTATCGACACTAAAGAAGTCAAAAACAAAGATACCTACACTATAAATTATGTGGAATATCTGGGCGAAAGTCATTCTTCGACGGAGACTCTTAACACCGCGATTCAGAAAATAACATTAAACGAACAACGCCATCTATCGAGCACGAAATGATACTGTCAAAATATATGGGAAAACGTTCGAACACTCTGTAAGCTAAATAAACTATGTAGAAAAGTGAAAAATTAAAGAATAAATACCTACCTATATTTTTTAAGAAATTAAAATTTGTCACTATTCTTTTATGATTATCAAGATTTGAAAGATAGGTAGCGCCACCTATCGCACTAATACTAAACTAATAAATAAACAACGCATCTGGAAAATTTTATTAATCTAACTTTAGAGTTATATTTTATACACAATGTATCGCGTTAAGTTTCCGCGCAAAGAAAATGACGGTCACACACGATCTCACAAACCTAGTTATTAAGAAGTAAGTATCATTTCGCGTCAATAGATGTCGTTACGTGTATGTACATTACGTAATGAAAATTCCTTCTTGAACACTTTAAATTCATATATCTTCTGATATTTTGAAGCGATTGCGATGAAACAAAAACTAATTGAAACATCGAGTTACACACAATATTTGAGTATAAAAGTTAACCATATTGATTTCGTACTTTTTACGTGATAGTGGAACAATCAAACTAAAGAACATACAAACAGACAGACAGACAAACAGACAAAAATTCCAAAAATGGTAGAAATGGAATCTGTTGGTTATTCTTGGACAACCCATCATTTTTTTTTTTTTTTTTTCATTGTACTGAAACGCCTCGTCTACAGATTTATTATATGTATAGATTACATACATAATATACACTCGCGACAATGTAATGCCGAGATCAGCGATTTTGCGGACGGACACGCACGACAGACGACCACAGTCCGCCACGCACCGCGTACCGAGGAACTTCTGATGTCTGCGATACCCCGCACGTACACCTTCCCACGGTGCGTCGTGCGGGCTCGTCTGTGTCCGTCCGCAATATGGCGCACCGTCGGATCACGGCATTAGAAGTCCGTTTTGACGTTTCGTTCTCGTACATGGTACGTACCTCGTACATGTAATAAAACGTTATGCCTTGAGAATCAGTTTTAAGCAACGTAGATAAGTCGTTGATTACAAACGCTCTAAGTATGTTCAATCGATATGTCTCGAGAATCTATATACAGAGTGTGGCGTAAATAATGGATAGGTAATGGATGGCCAGATTATCATCTAACATTTACCCCACTTATATCGCCATATGCCCATATGAAGATATTATATGGCGATATAAGTGGGGTAAATGATAGATGATAATCTGGTCAATCGACAGTTTCAGGGTTATCCATTATTTACGCCACACCCTGTATATAAAAAGCAAGGGTGATTGAGATATCAACGCACAGCCTAAACCGCTGGTCCTAGAGACATGAAATTTTGAGGGTGTGTTCTTTATGAAGAGTAAGTTTCCACTAAGAAACGATTTTTCGAAATTCCTAAGAGGGTGAAATGGGGGTGGATTTCGTTTGTATGAAAAATCTTATTCCTTAAGTTAATAGACTTGAAACATGGCACGAATACTTATCTAAGTAAATTATAAAGTTTGTAATTTTTAGTTTTTATAAACTACCCCCTAAAAGGGGATTCGGTGTCAAAGTTTGTATAGAAGAATTTTAACGCGCTGTTTGCTCTAAAGCTGCGGGCTATCGAAACGTATTATGGGCTTCGGGACCGGACCCCCCCCCCCGCCGAGTGGCGGGCGCGCGGTGCGCCAGCGCTCGCACAAAAAACATAAACACTTGAGAAATACTAAACGCACTTCATTATCGTTAATTGGTTTGGGTTCTTGAATAAATAGACCACATACTTATGTATAAACAATAAGCGGGTAACTAAAATAGAACTTACAAATAGAGAATGTTTCGTAGTGGGCCTTGTTTTTTGTTTTGACCGTATGTCTAAAACTACTGGATCGATTTTTATGAAATTTTCGCAGGTTTTATTATAAATACGTAAGTAATCTAACAACATTAAGAGATTATGACATTAACAGGAAAAAATAAACAGATGTCACGGCAATTTTGACGTGAAACACGAGTCAAACTTCAACAATAAAAAAAAAAAAAAAAAGAAGTTCTGGGATTTAATGAGTAAGTCGACTAGAATATCTATCTGCCCATAGACTTAAATTGCCACAGACGATAAAAAACCCTTATTCATAAGCAGAAATAGAGATTTTTGCCGCGCAAACCGTGGGACCCCGCTGGAACGATATCGTTCCACCGCAGCCGAACGCCGATTTCCGTGCGGAACAGCGCCGTGCCGCTCGCATTTTAAAGGTTAACTGGAAACTCAATATTTATACTTAAAACCAAGAATAAAGAATAATATGTATCAGGGTTTTTCAAAAATCTACCCCTAACGGGGTGAAAATGGGTAGTCTACGTCACAGCTCAAACCACTGAATGGATTGGGCTGAAATGTGGCACACAGATACAGATAGTATAAGGACGTAGGTATCTTCTAAGAAAGGGATTTTGAAAATTCGTCCTTAAAGGGAGTGAAAAGCGGGGATTTCAGGAAGAGAGGCTACAGTCCTACAGTTTATATGAAAAATCTTAGTCCCTTAATTATTAAACTTGAAACTTGGCAATACTTGCCATAGTAAATAATAAATATTGTCACTTTTAGTTTTTTAAGCAATCCCTCATATAGACGACTAACGGCGTGTAAAAGTAAAAATTATAACGCGCTGTCGGATTAAATCGAAACTCGGTACGGTAGGTACTGATACTTAAAACAAAAATTTAAAAGTACGTGTTTAAGGTAAATAAACTTAATGGGGTTAAAGATCGTAAATAAATTTTTAAGATCGCAAATATTAATTTATTAATGGGGGAGAGGGGTGGAGTTTTTGGAGGAAAGTACGAAATCTACGCGGGCGCAGTCGCGGGCAAAGTGCTTGTCAGTTTACAAGTTTGGTGAAATTCGCCCTAATAATTACAAATGCATTACCTACTGACAAATTTTTCCTACATCCTACATGCATAATCACATCACAGAAAATAATGTTATGCAATAAGAAAAGTTAATAACAAAATAATATACCGGCTGATATTTATTTATTAACGATGCTGCCGCTTCGTTCGAGTCTATAGTGATGTTCATTCGGTTTCACGATGGTCTCTGACAAAGGAACACACATTTACCTGAACAAAAAAACGTGCGCACCATCAGTACCTGGTCGATAGTCGAACGAAATGACTTGCCTATGAGAAATAGAATGCAACGACCCTCCCCGTGCTACAAGGAAACGAAACTTGGGTAATCTATACTAATACTATCTACTATACTCTATATTGTATTATATATATTAATATTATCATATTTTAATAATATTATTATTTTTAATAATATTATAAAGCTGAAGAGTTTGTTTGTTTGTTTGAACGCGCTAATCTCAGGAACTACTGGTTGGCATTGAAAAATTCTAATTCTAACAAAAAAGTCCGCGACAGCATATGTCTATCTTTTAAGATTATTAGTTCTAAGATTATTTTAGACACTATAACCTTTTTTTATGGTAATCTTTGTTCGAAATTAATGCATTATTTGCGAAGGAGTTTTATCAACATAATATTAATGTTTATTCAAATAAATAGTTTTAACATCAAGGATTCAAGGGTATTTAGGTATGTAGCAGTAAAATACTTTTTAATTCATTCGAATCGGACATTTAATTTCGAAGTTATCACGAGTATAAAAATGCAATACGCGAACTGTTAGACGCCGGCGCGCCGCGCCGCCGCGTCTTCCCTACTCTTGAGAGGAGAGGATGGGCACACGGGTAGACTATGACCTGGAAGAGGACATAGGATACGTTTTATCCCTATATATTCCCACCGGATCGAGACCTACGCGGGTGAAACCGCGGGGCACAGCTAGTAATCTATAATAGGGTTTTCACAAGCTAGGTACGAACTTCGCGTAGGCAAAAAAAAAAAACTTACCCGTCTAAATTCTTTTTGGCATCTTCAATCATGCGACTAACATCTGCGGTCACATTAAATTTCAACTGAGTCGGTTGTTTAGGACTCGATGACAGCGTTTCGGGAGCTTTAGTTTGTTCACTAAAAAGGAAAAGATAATAACAATTCAAAATGTAAGTACAGTCGATTTCTTAATTGCTATACCACTTTTAACTACTATTCCCATAAAATTCAAACTTCACTTATGTTGAAATTAGAAACGGCAGAGGCAACTACCGAGGCCGACAGCCAACGGCTGCAGTTGCCTCTGCCGTTAGCAATGTGCCTAACTAACGGTAACACAAATATACCTTGTCATTTTATGAAGTGCAAGTGACATTTAACCTTAAGGTGTTAGAGCCATTACTAGGTCGACTACAATACACAAAAGCAAGTTAAACTTTTTCATTATTTCAATCTTTTTTAATAATAACATGACGTAGAGAGTAACTGAGTAAGGATCAGTTCAGACCGCGACGTGAAGCGTAAGCGTTATTGTTTTTAACGGTTTCTTATTTTACAATTAATTATTTATGTTACGTTTTTATAGGGAAACCGAACGCAAAATTGAAAATATACGGGTCGACTTGAGAACCTCCTTCGGTTTTTTCGTCGGTTAAAAAGTCTTGCGAAAAAAAATTATCAAACTAATTGAAAACTCACTAAAGTTTTTATTGTAAATGCGATATTTGCATGATTTCGATTTCTGCACTGCACAAAAAATAAGCTAATTAATTTAATTTGGGGCTCAAAATGAGATATGAACAAAGTTTCGAGGACATGACGTCACATTACAATCAGAACAAAGGACATGTCAAGTGGGGCAATAAAAAATCAGTAAAAATTAACACATTTTATAACCGCAATATTGTTTTAATTTACCTATTAATAAGTTTTAGGAGTCAGGAACTTGCTGAAACTGATCAAAATGTGGTTTACACTCCCAGGATTACAACAATGGCGGCATTAATTAAACACACGGGTAGGGCTAGTGGTCAATAATCCTAAAAAAATTATAAGATAGAATAATAAGTTCATTGAAAAATTAAAATTTACAAACGCTCGCCGACATAGGGCTCTCCCTTTCCTTCAATTCGCCTTCTCTTAAAAAAAAAAAGTAAATTTAAGTTTATTTATTTGCATAGATTGTAGGTAAATTACATTAGGTATTAAGTAAACATTTGTGATCCTTGCACAATCTACCTTAGACAAAAAAAATACGACGTTTTTCGTTTTAATTTCATTGATGTGATGTTTTGTATGATACGTGGCCCCGGCGAATGACCTCTGCGCTACAGTTCTATAGGTAAGTACAGGTTGCTCCAAGACGCTATTTAGAAAATTGAAAATAGTTACAAAACAAAGTCCTCCGCCGCGTCTGTCTGTCGTCCTGTTCGCGATAAACTCAAAAACTGCTGCACCGATTTTCATGCTGTTTTCCCCAATGGATAGCGTGAAAGGTGGTTCTCGAGGAAGGTTTTAGTATATAATAACCGATATCCACGCGGGCGAAAATAAATCAATAAATAACGCTTAATCTTCATAAAAAGAAAACGCAAAACCGTATACCTGTTAAATTAATGTCGCCAAAAAGCTGCGTGTCGGGCGCGGGTCGGGACGTGAGTACGGCGGGCTTGTATAAATTGTAAAGCATGCGCGGTTCCCGCTCCCGACCCGCTCCGCGCCCTACCCCCGCACGCGTTTCCTGTGATGACATCCATTTATGTAATACAAGGAATTATAATTGTCAAAAGCCTCAACATTTTCCAAGGATTAGGTAATGGCGATGACTAGAAATTAATACTAGCCGATTTTCATGCTGTTTTCACCAATGAATAGAGTGGTTCTCGAGGAAGGTTTTAGTATACAACGTGCCGCTACAATGGCGACATTAATTTAACACACGGGTAGGGCTAGTGGCCAGTAACAATAAAAATTATAATAAAATAAAATAATACGTAAATTGAAAAAAAATATTTTTCAAACAAACTAATTAATAAAAACATAATCAAAATTGAGATCACTCTTTGTAAAAGATTCATTCATGTAGGTACCTACCAGCTGGCTTACGTTCCATCGGTCAAGATCCTTTGTCGGCATAATTTCTAGGAAATTGCGCGGCTTTCCTTTTATTCGCCTACATATGATCCGTGACCCCGGCAAATGAACTCTTCGCTACAGTTCTTTAAGTACAGGTTGCTCCAGGATGGTAATTTAGAAAATTGTAAATAAATCAATAAATAATAACATTTAATGAAATTAAAATATTTTCCTAAAACGAATACGCGAAATCGGATACGTGTGTTAAATTAATGTCGTCATGGTAGTGGCACGTTGTATAATAACCGACATCCACGCGGGTGAAGCCGCGGGCATGATATGGGTATGATATAAATTAAAGAACTTACATATATTTAATTATGAAATCCGTTAAAACAGCTATAGGCTGCCCTTCAGCTGGTGAATGTTCATATGTAAGGCCCGTTACTCCGTCAGCGCCAACAATGAACTGAAATAAACAATTAGAAAATCGAGCTTCTATTAAAATGCTGCAAGAAACCATAAAGTTTCGTGAACACTGAAAACAATGTTGAGCAACAATCGCGCAACATTGTTTCCAGCAACATGATGTGATGTGACGAGTTCTTTTGTTTAACTTATATACAACACATTAGCATGTTGCCTCTTTGCCAGTAACCTGCAATATTACATTTGGCCACCAACATTTCCCGCAACACATAAACACGTTACTGAAGAATATGGCGCAAGTGTCAGGGAAACGAGGTGAGCGATAGTACCAATATACTAGAATTTATCTATCAGTAGCTTTTGCCCGCGGTTTCGCCCGCGTGGATGTCTGAAAATATCCCACGGGAACGTACTACCGGGATTAAAAGGAAGCGAAGCGATGATCGCGTATCTAAGAACCGACGAAAAGGTCCTTGACTCCCGTCCTAGCTTTGCTTTTAAAATCAATCTGCCTAGCCTCTTCCCAACCAGTTGGGTCGGCTTCCAGTCTAACCGGATGCAGTTGAATACCAGTATTTTATATGGAACTGCCTGACCTCCAGGACCCAGTAACTGTGTAATATGATACCCCTTGGTAAGACTGGTTGTCAGACTTTGGGCTTCTTACGACCCGTAACAACTGTCAAAGATCCACTAATGACAGCCGGGTATGTAAAGATGGTCACCCATCCACGGACCAAACCGGGCAAGCGTAGCTTAACCTGGTGGATTGACCCGTGGGACTGATATTACTTAGCCACGAACTTTGCGCCGCCGTCAACCATAATTATTTTGTTACGCGTAATTTTGAATCCGTGATATCTTTTAAAGTGGTACAATGTTAAGAGGTCATGGCATATTTTAATCTAAATGAAATGCCCAATTAAATAACATATTTTTATTGGATTTTTTTTTCAGTACCAATCAAAATAGCTTCGGAAACCACAATGTTTTTTTTAATGAAATTCTGAAAGATAAGAATAGTAACTGTGGGTCATCCTTAGATCGGACTTTTTTTGTTGAACTTTTGAAGATGTAGGTATAATATAATCCTGTAGAACATTAATTTAATGTATCTCTTATAGGCGGATCACGACACGGCATGTTTTTTTCCGACATATTCAACAATAATCGACATATTTCAGCCAATTTACACAAAACTTTAATGAATTATGCACTTAATCCTTCTTCATAAATCACTCCACCCATTGGTGAAAACCATTTGAAAATCGCTTTCAGACAAAAAACAGACGTGGCACCCCCGACACGTCTGTTTGTTTGTCTGAACGCGACTTTGTTTTATAAGATGTAAGGGTGTCGCCAGCAAGACTGCAAAATCGCATGTTGCGGAAACAATGATGTGTAGCTTTTGTTTCCAATAATACGGGCGTTTATGATTATATTTTCCAACATCAACGTGTGTCTAAAGTAGCATATTGGGGAAGATCTTAAATCGATGAGTTTTCTTTTTGTAAGTTCTCGAAGTTGAAAGGAAACTCTTTCATTCCAACTCGAGTAAAATCTCCACAGGTTTTTGTTTACCGTTTTCGGAGAGCGCCGTCTCTGCCGATCCTACCATACTAACCGGTGTGATAGTCTTTTTATAAAACTTGATGTGCCGTGTTAACGCCCGGGTACCTACCTATTCTAAAATTGCTTGATGCGTTTAGTTTAGGTTGTTTGAGGGAACATGCATAGATCCCCCACATGAAACACATTATGGCATTACCCTCACGAAACACATTTCCCACCTCAAAAATATTTTATACACTGTTAATTCATACTTACTTGCACAGTTTTGTCAAACCAACGGTTGGCGCCGTTACTGCGTGAGCCACCGCCATGTATTGTCTGAGCTCCGGCTAGGTTTCTACGGGCGTTTGAATCCTTACACTTCCACAAGTCAACAGCCTCATCCAAACAAAGAACAACTAGACTTGACTCTATGTCTGCTAAAGATTCTCTGTTTGTTTTGTCTGAAATAATGATTAAGATGTTTTATATTTTTAATTCCCACCATTAAAAACCGTCCAAGTGCGTGTTGGAACACGCACGATGAAGGTTTCCGTAGTTAGGATGAATTTATCCCAAGAACAAACTTAACATTGAAGTTGAAAAGTATGTTCCCCCATACATTCCAACTGCAAATGTAAGTTTGTACGCACAATATTGAGTGAATTAACTTCAATAGGTTTTCCTGTAATCTATACCTAAGTATAGAGTCTGACCAACGAAAGTTGATCCTTTAAAAAAATACAACACTGTGTACATAGTGCGCCGTTAACACGTGAGATTGATATATGTACTTGAAATTTTATTTTATTAAAACAATCATCAACATGAGTTATCGCACTATGTTTAGGGACAAACAAACGGTCTTGTTTTTTTTTATTTCGCGCGTATTTTCAGGATCAACTTTCGTTGGCCAGACTAGAATTATACTTTGTTTTTTCAAATTTTTAGGCTCAGCCGTTTCGGGGGAATGGTAAATTTTAATATACAGGCTGTAAGACAGCCCAGCTGGTGACAGCCCTCCGCAAATTAACAGGGGGAATTCAGCTCCTTATATTGAATCATGTTCCATCGGAAATTTGCTCAGGAAAGTTTTCATTTTTTTATCGTTTTTTCAGTTACTATTCCTTTATTTCAATGTAAAATTACATTCTCTGTACGCAGCACTCCATTTATGTAAATAAAACAACTAAAATAAAAAAAAAACAACAATGGATGTTAAAATACTCGAGCGCGCCCCCACCGACACGGGGAGTGCGGCTACGCGTTATGCCACGGTAGCGGTACATTGTGCGTGAGGTAATAATACAAATCAGGTTTATTGGATTCCCATAACGTTCCTGAAATAATGTAATGTACCGATGGTCTTAGTATGATATGCTGAATTCATACCATCAGTCTGCGGAGGGCTGTCCCTTACACCCTGTATTGTCTTGAATATCTTTAAAAGCATTTATTTAAAAATTATATATTTGAGGCCTTTCATTTGATATGTCACACAGTAGGTACAGCTTGCAAAACTTTTTCTATATTTGTTTATTGGAGCTTTTACGCATAGCGTATCGTATCCTAAACAATTATACTTTCACAAGACGTGGGCCATCAATTTGAACAAACCCTTCGCATCGTCGCCATTTGGTTGGGAGTTTTTTTAAGGGACGGGTTAATTATTTACCCGCCAAAAGTAACCCCATATTCATAATTCATTTATTTACGTTACACGTCCTTGATTGTGTCTCAGAAATACATACATATGTACCTTTCAACTGAATCGGTACATAAGATTCGGAGCAAATTGGCTGTGACAGACGGACAGACACACGAGTGTTCCTTTAAGGGTTCCGTTTTTTCGTTTAGAGGTACGGAACCCTAAAAACCGGCACAGATTAGTGATACAGATAAAAAGTTTACCAATTGTATGAGTAAATATTATTTTGACCACTTCTGTTGTCCAGACTTTCTTCTTCTGCTACAATCAAATCAAATCAAATTCAACGTTTATTTGCAAGAAATACATTGTTATTACCTACCTAAAAAGGTGTGAAATAGTCCTAGATTGGAACGCATATCAAAACATTTTTTAATTTTTTATGGAAAACAAAAGTTGTCGTATAAAAAAGTGCTCTTATAAATTCGGATTTCTCCATATTATACTAGTTAAAACACACTCTGTATACATTTATGTAAGTAAGTACATACCTTTAGCGAGGAGTTGATAGGCTTTTGCCCAAGAGTCACGATTTTCAGAAGTAAGAATTCCAATGGCCTCATTATTTAGCGACCCAGAAAGATCAATAACTTTTTTCAGTTGTTGAGCAATTTGGTCTTCATTCAACAATACATTGTCTTCGCCCCAGAGGTCAACATGAAATATCTAACAACAGAAAAATAAACAATTAGTTTACCTTCACTGCTATGCTAACGAACGCATGATCAGAAAATCGAGGTGAAGAAATATTACTTAAATCTGATTAATTTAACGTTTAGCACTGTTGTTTATCAAACTAGCTTCGCCCACGTAGTTGACGGAAATTATCCCACGGAAACGTACTACCAAGATACAAAGTATTCTCTATGTCCTATTCCAGGTCATGGTCTACCCATGTGCCACATTTCATCCAAATCCGTCCAGCCATTTAAATGTGACAGCGCAGCGTAATAAACTCACTTTCGCATTTATAAATTAGTATGCCAGTGAACTTTTCGACAAGGTCAACATAACTTGGTGCAAAAAGGTCAACAACTATCACGGATGACGGAAATATAGTCTGCCAATTCAATGCGTCCATGTGATTATTTTATCAAATATTTATGAACATTGGGTTGTGGAACTAAGTATACCTATTTTTTTTAGTTTGCAACTGAAGTGCGTTTTGAAGCTAACTTAAAGAAACAAAGTTTGAAACATTTTAGTAACTGATAGCTTCATGTTTGGACAACGCAACGTCCGAAATAAATTGTTTTAAGATTTTAAAATACAGAAGCTCTTTAATAAAGATTATGCAATCACTATGATGATGTTGCCGTTGGTGATGGTCATTAATTTGACAAAAACTAAGCACTTATTCCACAAATGGATTGAAAGTGGGCAGAATTGGTGCCTTTTATTCAAACACATAAGTACTTAATCATTATTCATAATAGTACATTGTGATACGAGTGTGCTCTATTGGATATTACAGTCGAGGCGGTATTATTTTTCTTATTCAAATCATACTTTTTTGTATAGGCTGTCTAACGGTTTTGCCAGTGCCTTTATTTACACCTACGGAAAAACAAAACCAGCGCGCCATTTTCCAAAAATATTTATTATCGTTTTCGTTGTGTGGTTAATTATTATCAAAAATACAAAATTTAAAGTATTGCTACCAACCGACATAGAAGTTTTTAAAAGAAACTCCGAATATTCAGTACCTGGCAACAAAGGTCAGTTAAACTTTATAAATCTATCATCTCTATAGTTACGTTATTGTAGCATAAGTTCTTACAAGAAGTCTGTTTTTTTCCCTGCAAGTGTGTTGAAAAACGTTGTTTGAAACGCGTGTACATTGATTATTACACTCTCGGCTACCTTATCGCGCTCGCCTGCGGCTCGCGCGAATAATACCGCCTCCTCTGTAATATCCAATAGAGCACACTTGTATTACAATGTACTATTATAGCACCTAAAAAGTTTAACATGTTGCGTCCATACATGAATTATATAATCAAGAATCCAAGCTTTTCAATTTAAGTGGCGGGCGATGCACCTAGTGAAGATTGCAAATTGCTTTTAAATGATTACAAAGGACTGAAAAAAATCTTACATGGTTGTTATGGATGACGGTGACGTGCTTACTATTATTAAATGATAACTTGTCACGTTTCTCGTGTGGTATTCTACATGTTCCAAAAACTTTTTTATATTGTACCATATCCAGTGGATTCTTACCCATCATTTCAACTGGGATTTTGTTGCTAAAAATCAAAAAGAAATCGTATAAGTACAAAAATAAAAGATAAAGTTATTTGTTATAATGGATAGTATTAGATGATTGACATAGGTCAACTTAATTTTTAGGATAGGATAATTCTTAGGATTTTGGCACAACTGACCCTATAAAGGAAAATGGGCACCTATATAAATATGGGTTTCTGCCCTGAAGTCCAATAGAAATAAGATAGACACCAATGAAATAGCTTTTCAAGGGGAACCTTTCCTACTAACACGATTTTTCTGATTAATTACCTAAATATTTCGGCACCGAAGTTAAGGAATTTTCTTGGCCCAATAGCCATAAGATATACACCACACCAATGGAAAGAGCTTTCCAAGAAGAACCTTTGCTACTAACACGACTTTTGCCAATTGTTAGTCAGTTCGGAGTTAATGACCTAAATAGGTAACAACCGGGGCACCAGAGTTAAGGAATGTTTGGCGCCCATTAGCCATAAGATATACACCAATGAAAAGGGCTTTTTGAGGAGAACCTTTGATACTAACACGACTTATGCCAATTGTAAGTCAGTCCGGAGTTAATGATCTAAATAAGTAACAACTTGGGTACCAGAGTTAAGGTATGCTTGGCGTCCAATAGCCATAAGATACACACCAATGAAAAGAGCT
Organism: Lithophane semibrunnea; assembly: GCA_947363905.1. Taxonomy (NCBI): domain Eukaryota; kingdom Metazoa; phylum Arthropoda; class Insecta; order Lepidoptera; family Noctuidae; genus Lithophane; species Lithophane semibrunnea. The sequence goes on from OX376189.1 coordinate 9,373,336, forward strand.
TTTCGATGAGAACCTTATCTACTAACACTACTTTTGCCAAATGTTAGTTTGGAGTAAATACACACTACACAGACTACATACACACATTTATTTAGGTCATTTACAGCATCGGAGTTAAGGAATTTTCTTGACCCAATAGCCAGGAGAACCTTTGCTACCGACATTACTGATGCCAATTCTTGGTACTTTTTTGATAAATCGGTAATAGAGGGATTTATTGTTTTAGCGTGAAAGCGTAAAAAACAAACAAACTCACTTTCGCAATTATAATATTAGTTAGGATAATTATATGGGAATACGAAAAAAAAGTTAGATATTTTCAAAACAATCCATATTCGACCCGAAGTTATCAGGGACAAAAAGTTGCAAATTAGCTCTAGAATCGCTGGGGTGCGGGTGGATCGAATAAGCGATTTCAAAATACGCGCTTTGACGTGGAGTTGCGGATACCAGCCCGTATTACCTATTACCTAGCTCTAGAATCACCCATTTCAAGGAATGCACCAAATTACAAATCACCCCGGTGTTATTATCATACACGCAGTTCTACAAACACTACAACAGTTTGTATTATTTTGTGCGGACTCTAGGTTAGGTTAGCTTAAGCTTATCGTAAGTATAATTTAACGTTATGAAAAGTATTAACTTACTTATCTATTAAGTTCTTGTAATCCATTGCAGCCAGTAAAGTCTTAGCAGCACACTTTAATTGATCGTTTTGGCTTTGAAACTTTCTGAAAGGAAAGACCAGGCCAGGGCTGGAATACACAACAACTGGATCGCGGTATTCCAGATACGCTGTATTTAACCACCAATCCTCAAGCCAGTTCAGATGTTCCTGTGCCCTCTTTTCTAACAAAATCTGGAAAAATAATAATAAGATGCAAGTGTGTAAAGTCACTGGCACACGAGGCGGGTTTGGCAACTGCTCGTCAGCAAAATTCGACTGATGCCAATTTCTGAGGGCTTCAGAAACTTCGGCTCGTTCTGCACGGGCAAATGTGCATCAACGTAAGACCTAAGCATATGGCTAAGCCACACAGTTAGGAGCATAGGTGTAGTATAGCTTCGGCCTGGTGACCCTGGATAACAGTTATTCGTGATTGCGTTCTTTCGGAATACCAGTAATGAAAAAATTTAGATTTTCGGACTAACATAATTATAAGAATCCACTTGATTATTATTACCTCCTTTTCATATAACCTTACTGGCATAACAATATTGACTTATTTTTTAGCCGTTAGCGGCTTCGTAATAGGGAATATGCATGTATTTTTTTAATATTTTTATTCGATAGTTTACATCGTCAAATAAAAGTAAAAAAAAATTCGACGGCAAAAAAGCAATTTAAAGTAGTTAAAAAAATGTTTAAAGATATCCAACCGATCCGGGCTATTTAAACGCCCTCCATTTGGCGCGCTTGGTGTGGTGACGTCACAGTTCGTGAAAACAGACAAGCAACTGTCAAGTCAACGTCAAACACTCCTTTTTCTATGAGCGTTTGACATTGACTTGACACTTGTTGATTGACTTGACATTGACATTTTGATTGTTAGCCCGGATTGTTACGTCACATCCGCTCTTAGCCTTTTCAAGTATTTGAATTACCCACAGTTTTTTGGGACTTTTTAAAAATTAATTTCTCGCTCAAAAAGAAATTTTATTCAAAAATATTGATGGAGGCTTAATTCTGAAGTAACATAGTTTATAGAAAAAAATATTTGACCCATATTTGAATCACATGCATATTCCCTATTCTTTGATGTACCGCCATCCATGCGATAACTAGGAGTAGGATGTAGTCCAACCTTCGCTTCTGTGTGTATCGCGTCATAGTGTCTATGACTAAGGAACATATACTCACCTACTATGAGTCATAGTAGGTGAGTATATGATCCTTGTTCATAGTGCGAAGCTTCTTGACGATGAGACTGAAAAGTTTATCATAGTAACGGGTGTTTTTTTTGTGTTTTGGTTTTTAAATTGGCATCACTGTTTCTAGTGATTGGCAATTTGAGAGTTGGCGGTATATTTGTGGTCAGAACGTTTTGCCATTTCACAATGGATAGACTTACTTCTGAACAACGCTTGCAAATTGTAAAAATTTTACATTAGCATAATCAGCCTGTAATGTTCCCACTGCTGGGACACAGGCCTCCTCTCTGTGAAAAGGAGCGGGCCGTAATCCACCACGCGGGCCCAGTGCGGGTTGGTAGATGTCACATGTCTTCGAATTTTTGGTTCTAGGACATGCCGGTTTCCTCACGATGTTTTCCTTCACCGTTTTGAGAGCAGTGGCGATGAAATAATTTACACAAAGTAAAGCGCCTGTCAGGGTTCGAACCTACGACCTACAACTCGTAGGTGTTTTATTTCATTTTGAATTTGTGGGTATACCTCTAAAAAAAACATCCTTTACATATACAGGCTATCTGGTAATTACTGTCCGATACTTAAATAAGTCTTAAACACGTGACTTTACTCATCATTATGAACAACTTTTACTATGGGACAAAAGAAATCGCGAAAAAAAAAACTGCTATTATATTACATACATTTTGACGAGTTATGCGAACATAAATGTAGGGAACAGTTGACTTTTTTTTCGCGATTTCATGTTTGGTCCCATAGTAAAAGTTGTTCATAATGATCATAATGTTGTTGTGTTGTTGTTCATGATGAGTAAAGTCACGTGTTTAAGTATCGGACACTAATTACCAGACACCCTGTTTAACAATACAAATGACTAACAGCAACACTTCTATTGACTAAGATTCGAGCTCCTTGCAATACAAACAATTTTATAGTAAGTAGGTAACACATATCTTACTTGTAGTTGCTGTCCTGATCCTCTCTCGAATTCTTTTATGAGAGCTGTAGTCCTCGCGAACTCTTCATCATTTAGAACTGGTCGGACAGTGAGAAGGTACCTCGTTAAAGTATCTTTTAGTTTTGGTACCGGTAATCTTGGCAGTTGCTGGACATTTCTTTGCGGATGTGCAGTGGTATAGTTGCAGGATATGTGCATGGACGTGACGTAGGGTTCTAAGAAATACCCCTTGTGTCCAAACTGAAATGTTAAAATATCCATTTTTAACTAAGATCTTTTGATTTAGGTAATTAAACTACAAACTCATGTGTTTAAAGTTGAAAGCTGATGAAAACATACATACTCTCGAAAAAGAAATAAGTAGGTACATGATCTTTCGACACTGCACTTGCTCGAAAAGTGGCCCTTATTACATCGCTTTTAGGTTCACAATGCAGTGTATTGTACATTCGTGATTTTTAGCATTCCCGCACTAAGCTGGAGAGTACGCTATAGAAAATTAGTTTTTTAGTTTGCTGTTTGGCACCTCAGACCAACAAAAAAGGTTTGGCACTAAGGCGCCATCTTCACAAACGAGAGAATCGCGGCGATAGTCACGCTGTGCCTTCAAATTATGGCCGCGATGATATCGCTATGTAGAGATTAATTCTCATTTGTTTATTTATATACTTTATTGTACACCAGAAAATACATGGCAACAATAAAGTTCTAGGTTTTCAATTCTTATATTTCTACGTAAAGTAGGTACTAGATTAAAAAAAAAATTGTTTGATTTTCCTAAACGACTAAACGTAAGTTTAAAGTGACCTGTCATCACTTGAGTAAAACGCCATCTATTGCAAAGAGCTCTCAACAAAATGATTAACAGATGGCTACTCTATCATTCTAAGGGCGAATTTCACCAAACTTTTACACCGAGTAGTCTTATACTGCGAATAAATTTTGAATTTTTGACAGTTATTCGATACAAAAACTGTCAGACGACAATTTTATTCCACGGATAAAAGATTATCTGACTTTGATAAAATCAGTCCTTATAGTTCGAATTGAAGTAAAAGGCTTAATTGTAAGTTTTTTGTTGAAAATACGAGATTTATGAGTATAAATACATAAATCAGCATAATCAAAGATGTTTTGATTTGTACTAATATAACTTCAACCAAAATTTGCCATATACGCTTTTTAGTGATTGTTAATTTCATAAGTGTTACTTATGCTGCCATCTATGATGTTTTTTCAAGACTAATTATAATTTGTTCGAGTTGAGACCCCATGACGAAATTAAAAGCACTTATCACAGCTAAGTTAGCTCGAAAAGTTACCAAGTAATAATCAACCAACTTACATTTGCAGTTGCACAAACAAGTTTTTCAACTACAATGTTTAGTTTCTTTCCGGATAAATTTATCCCAACTACGGAACCCTTCATTGGCGTGGTTCGACACACACTTGGCCGTTTTTTATTCCTTATGGAAAGAAGAATAAATTCATAAACATAACAAAGCTTATGATTCTTCATTTGCCTAGCCTTTTCCCAACTGTTTCAATCGGCTTTCAGTCTAACCAGGTGAAGTCATCTGCTTTGCTCTAACATGTCAGTATTGGGATACCCTATCATTTACAGCGTAGTGATAATCACGGAAAAACCACCAGAGGATTTAAAAACTAGTCTTAAGAATTAGTTATTCATAGTCATGTCAAAGGTCATGATTTAATTCTAAATTCTAACAACCAAGTTAAAGTAAATTACTATGAATAATTTCATATAAACTATTAATTAGCTACTCACTATGCACCTTCCAACTCGGGCAGAGTTGGAAGGCTAAGACGACCCACTGACCACTGACCCCCCATCCACAATTACTAGCAAAACAAAAATAAACGGTACTTACAACTTTATTAATCCCACGTAACATTTTATTATTTTTCTGAAAAGTAATCCATTTATCAAAATAATGATATTATTACTTATAATATGTGCAAATAGGTATTAGTTGTAGATAGAGAGAGATAGACATTGACAATTTATTTTATGTTTATTAAAATAAAATAAGTAGGTAATACCAACCTTAGTATTTAAACCAGTTATTAGAACTTATGAATACTTATCTACCTACTTCAATAATTTTATTTGAATCCACACTTCCATGCAATCTACTTGCATAAAATCTTATTTCACCATTTATGAAATTCAAAGTTCAACAAGTAGGCTTGGACTAGTAGCTGTGAGAAACTAAGAACTTTTATCAACAAACTTACTTCACAATCTTGATAATGAATCTCCTGTACTTTGACACTACTCAACATCTGTTTAGCTATCATCGATAATATTAGGTCACACTTCACACTACGCGAAGAAACCTAATAATACAACAGAGTACTATTAGCTTTTTTTAAATATTAGCACACAGAACAGTAGTTACTCAAGAGGAGCTGAGCTGGTTGACAGCTGACACTCTGACACTCTGACAGACATGGAATTATGGACTTGGCATACCTACAAGAAAAACGTGTATACCTACGCTCTACTGAGAGGATAAAATGGCGGTTACTAGAGCAGCCCTTTTCGATACTTCTCATCGATAAAAGATTGTGAAATGTTTTCATAATGTCACGGTACAATATGTACGGGTAAAAATACCCCAAGTTCTTTAACATGCATGAGTCTTTCATTTAACCGATAGAGTACCGCGCCGTTAAGTTGTTTGTTGGATCATCCTTCTTTCAAGGCTAAACCGTAGAACTGGAGGACAGATATACGCTGCTTTATATCGACGTAGTATTCTATAACGGATTTCACTCCATTGTGTATTCAATGGAGTGAAATCCGTTATAATAGTACAATCGACCTATTACAGAGCTGCAATTTGCAAAAAATGTATGAAAATTTGAATTTCACGGATAACCAGTGAAAAACTTTTTTTATAATGGTTTTATTCACCATAATTCATATTTTTGATGCTAAGTTTCTAAAAGTAAAATGATCGAGGGTTAATTATTGAATTAAAAATCAACAATAATTATAATAAAGTTATATTAAAGAAATCAATTTTATTCATTTCTGAACAATACAATTTAGTTTGGGTAATTTCTATGGGATATTCTCTCAGTAGATTTCTTCCCATATTTGTATCTGAAATTCATGTATACCTCTATTACACTTTTAATTAATAAATATTATTATATCCTTTAAAATCTTTGATAATATTACTAAAATGAGCAATTTCTTTCGTCTGTCTTCTAACTTTCTCCGTCTCTTTATCTTCTTGGACTGTTTTTGACATTTGTCCTTTAATTTCTTTATCATTTTAAATGTGTGTACCTGAAATCAAATAAAATTAAGCTTTAATAGATATTGAAGACAAGAAGCGAGAGATATCTCCCAGCCAGTCTCAATTCAATCGATGAGATGTTATCAATTAGATTTAAAAAAAAACGGAACTGGTCATACCGGTAAATCTGGCGTAGCGGAGGTGCTAGCAGCTAAATCTGGCGCAACGTAGGTGCTAGCAGCTAAATGTAGCGCAACGGAGACTAAATCTAGTGTAGCGGATGTGCTAGGGGCTAAATCTATGCCACTTCTCTTTGAAATTTCTCCAGGTTGATTTTGAGTGGTAGGCACACAAACAGCTTGGAAATGAAAACCACTCTTTATCATTAACATAAATATTAATAAAAATTGAATAGTAAATACTTTAAAATGTTATGACTTTTCAAAACAGTAATGATCCTACTGTTTATAATTACAAAAATCAATTACCGTATTAGGAGCACCACATCCAGATATTGATTGTGAGTTTGTCTGATTTTGATTATTCTCAATTAAAATGCCAGACATATTTGTTCGAATCTAAGGCTGTAAACAAGCAATAAAATGATGAGTATTCTTGATGTTTCTTGATTTTATTAATAGGATTTTTAATATTAATTCTTCCAACACATTCTTTACATCACTCTTTGTGTACATTAGACAACTGTTGCAATTGAGGACATCACCATCATTTATCAGCCACTACACAATCATGTTGCAAAAATTTATAACATGCAATGTTACTTACCAATAAGGTTCGTGATAGTAAAGCATCGTCACGTAATGTTACTTTATTCAGTGTCCAAAACATGATTCTTCAAAGTGAAGAGAACAAAATAATTATGTGAATTGTTTTTGTTGACATCTTTAAATTTTCAACACTGATTGTTTCCAGCCAAATCTTTTTCGTTCATCAGGCAGCCTTGAAAATAAAACATAAAACCAATAAAGAATCATAAAATAGCATTATCGATAAATATAAAAATGTCTAAATGCACTACTCTATCCCTTCAATAACAAGAAAATCATTTCATGTTGAAAAACTATTAAAAATAAAGGCAAAAGGGAAAATAAGAATGCTCTACTGTTAAAGCTCTTCAACAAATGCAGAATCTTTTGTTTATCATATAAATCTAAAGATATTTCAGCTGAAAATTATGTACGTACTGGTGCAAAGTTATGTTCGGGAGATTTCCGCTTCTTTTGATGCCACATCCGATTATATTGCAAGTGGGCATCTTGCTATTGACGATTTCTACTAGAGGACCGAGTTTAAACGCATTATCACTGCAAAAACTGCAAATTACTCCAAAATTTACAATTATAACCACAGCTCAAGAGCATTTGACAGTTGACGTACTCAAGTTTGGTACCAAACAGCGAGAGGATAAAATGGCGACTCTGCCGCAAATAGGTATTCAATGACTCTAGAAATGTAGGGTTGCCAATAAAGTAACTGTCAAAAATACTATTGTCCTTTTTCACTTACGCAAAATTATGAAAGTTAAAAAGAGATGGCAATATTTTTATGATTTTGGCGTCGATATGCCTCATATTTGTATAACTGTTTTTTCTATAGTCAAACATTTCAAGTCCATATTATTTATGATTTTTAAGTCAATGAGCAATTCATGGAGTTGACACTGCTTACCACAGAGTACATTCTAATATACTGCTGCTTACCACAGCTGCCTAATGCATAAAGAGCATGTAACACAATGACTAATAAATCCTATGGACTTGGCATACCTACAAGAAAAACGTGTATACCTACGCTCTACTGAGAGGATAAAATGGCGGTTACTAGAGCAGCCCTTGTCGATACTTCTTTAAAATAACATCGATACTTTTATCGATGTTATTTTAAAGAAGTCTCGATTATTGTTTTCATAATGTCACGGTACAATATGTACGGGTAAAAATACCCCAAGTTCTTTAACATGCATGAGTCTTTCATGTAACCGATAGAGTACCGCGCCGTTAAGTTGTTTGTTGGATCGTCCTTCTTTCAAGGCTAAACCGTAGAACTGGAGGACAGATATACGCTGCTTTATATCGACGTAGTAGTAGTACAATAATATCCGTGCTTATAGTATTATAAGCAACAAGTTTATTTCGTTGCCGGCCCGTTGAATTGGGAACCTCGGACCTTGTTACCTAAATAATTGTGATATACAATTACTACTGTATAACATCTGCACTTTTGTTTACCCATGTTTGCAAATAAATGATTCTGAATTTGAATTTAATAACAGGTAAAGAGCGATAAATCGTCTACTGCGCAAGTCAAACCACGTAGTGCGTCATGTCTCAACTTTTAATGGCACGACTTGTACCTACTTACATTGAATAATTTTTTTATCGACTTTCTTGCTGGCTTGCCATCCCACGGATTCTTTTTACTGTAAATTTATAGTGGTTCCGTCAATGGCACGCAGAAACGCGACAAAAATAAAATGATAATAATATCATATAATATATTAATATCATGTTATTTTTGTCGCGTTTTTTGATCAACATACGCCCTAATACAGAGCTGCAATTTGCAAAAAACGTATGAAAATTTGAATTTCACGGATAACCAGTGAAAAACTTTTTTTTTATGGTTTTTTTCACCATAATTCATATTTTTGATGCTAAGTTTCTAAAAGGAAAATGATCGAGGGTTAATTATTTAATAAAAAATCAATAATAATTATAATAACGTTATATTAAAGAAATCAATTTTATTCATTTCTGAACAATACAATTTAGTTTGGGTAATTTCTATGGGATATTCTCTCAGTAGATTTCTTCCCATAATATTTGTATCTCAAATTCATGTATACCCCTATTACACTTTTAATTAATAAATATTATTATATCCTTTAAAATCTTTGATAATATTACTAAAATGAGCAATTTATTTCGTCTGTCTTCTAACTTTCTCCGTCTCTTAATCTTCTTGGACTGTTTTTGACATATGTCCTTTAATTTCTTTATCATTTTAAATGTGTGTACCTGAAATCAAATAAAATTAAGCTTTAATAGATATTGAAGATAAGAAGCGAGAGATATCTCCCAGCCAGTCTCAATTCAATCAATGAGATGTTATCAATTAGATTTTAAAAAAACGGAACTGGTCATACCGGTAAATCTGGCGTAGCGGAGGTGCTAGCGGCTAAATCTGGCGCAACAGAGGTACTAGCAGCTAACTGTGGCGCAGCAGAGGTGCTAGTGACTAAATCTAGTGTAGCAGATGTGCTAGGGGCTAAATCTATGCCACTCCTTTTTGAAATCTCTCCAGGTTGATTTTGAGTAGTAGGCACACAAACAGCTTGGACCTGAAAACCATTCTTTACATCACTCTTTGTGTCCATTAAACAACTGTTGCAATTGAGGACATCACCATCATCTATCAGCCACTACACAATCATGTTGGAAAAATTTATAACATGCAATGTTACTTACCAATAAGGTTCGTGAAGGTAAAGCATCGTCACGTAATGTTACTTTATTCAGTGTCCAAAACATGATTCTTCAAAGTGAAGAGAACAAAATATGTGAATTGTTTTTGTTGACATCTTTAAATTTTCAACACAGATTGTTACCAGCCAAATTTTATTTTTTCGTTCATCAGGCAGCCTTGAAAATAAAACAAAACCAATAAAGAATCATAAAATAGCATTATCGATAAATATAAAAATGTCTAAATGCACTACTCTATCCCTTCAATAACAAGAAAATCATTTCATGTTGAAAAACTGTTAAAAATAAAGGCAAAAGGGAAAATAAGAATGCTTTACTGTTAAAGCTCTTCAACAAATGCAGAATCTTTTGTTTATCATATAAATCTAAAGACATTTCAGCTGAAAATTATGTACGTACTGGTGCAAAGTTATGTTCGGGAGATTTCCGCTTCTTTTGATGCCACATCCGATTATATTGCAAGTGGGCATCTTGCTATTGACGATTTCCACTATAGGACCGAGTTTAAACGCAATAACACTGCAAATTACTCCAAAATTTACAATTATAACCACGGCTCAAGAGCATTTGACAGTTGACGTACTCAAGTTTGGTAGCAATTACCAAACAGCGAGAGGATAAAATGGCAACTCGGCCGCAAATAGGTATTCAATGTCTCTAGAAATGTAGAGTTGCCAATAAAGTAACTGTCAAAAACACTATTGTCCTTTTTCACTTACGCAAAATTATGAAAGTTAAAAAGAGATGGCAATATTTTTATGATTTTGGCGTCGATATGCCTCATATTTGTATAACTGTTTTTTCTATAGTCAAACATTTCAAGTCCATATGATTTATAAGTCAATGATGTAACACCTTCGTGAATTTAACCGTACGATTTCATTATTATGAACTTTTGTTATTGCTAATCGTTAGAGAGGGTTAGAGAGAAAAGAAAAATCGTTAGAGAGTAATTAGTTTTTATGTAAAAACAATATTAATTTTTCGTGTGAAGTTGGCCCCCCTTCCCGCAAAAATGGACTTAGACTTAATTTTATTTTTTTAATCGTTTGCGAATCTTTAGAGAGAGATTGAGAGTTACACAAAATCGTTAGAGAGTTAATATTTTATTTGATTTATTCTAAGAGCGTGACGTTAGCCCACCTCTGTGAATTTTGCCCCCGATATAATTATTCTCAACTTTTGTTAATGCTAATCGTTAGAGAGAGTTAGACAGAAAATAAACATCGTTAGAGAGTAATTAGTTTTATTTATCAACGATTTTAATTACTTTTGTGAAATTGGCACCCATTCCCGCTAAAATGGACGAAGATAGAAGACGAAATTTTTTTTTTTTAATAATTTGAGAATCGTATTTTTTTTTTAGAGAGATAGGGAGAGTTAATATTTTGATTGATATTAAATTATTTCTGAGAACGCGTTTTACCCTAGGACCTGAGCAGGTTAAAATTTAGAAATGATTTTTAAATAAGACAAATCTCTTATATGCTGGGGCCACACCAACGGATTATCGCGATAGACGTCATAGACTACTATTATATATGAGAATAGACGTTAACCGTTGATGTACTACACCACGACTTACCTCGAGAATATGTCAATGGCATTTACATTGGCGTTTGACGTTGGGTGATTGATAACTCTGGTGGCAGCATTTTAGGCAGATCAAAGAGATTTACCGCGAGAATTATTGCTTTGAATGAAGCGGCCACACTTACGTTTACGTAAAAACTAATTACTCTCTGACGATTTTTCTTTTCTCTCTAACTCTTTTTAACGATTAGCACTAACAAAAGTTCATAATAATGAAATCGTGCGGCTAACTTCACCGAGGTGCATGTAACCTCAGTGAAGTAAGCTGCACGATTTCAAGTTTTCAACATCCAAACTAATATTATAAATGCGAAAGTAACTCTGTCTGTCTGTCTGTCTGTCTGTCTTTCTGTCTGTCTGTCTGTCTGTCTGTCTTTGCTTCACGCCTAAACTACTGAACCGATTTGTGTGAAATTTGGTACAGACATAGTTTGGAACTTGAGAAAGGACTTAGGATAGTTTTTATTACAAAAAATAAAATAAAAAATAAAATTTATTCCGGACATACAGCGCCATCTATTGGTCAAGAGTCGGCATCAATTCAGTACTGAAAATTCATCGGAAAAATGTAAATAAATAGTAAAAAGGTATGAAAAATATAATATAATACAACTTTTAGTACATAGAAAATGCTCTAACGGAGTATAGATAATTCTATTAGTACTATATGTCGAGTTGGTGATCGCGCAATGGTGTCGATCGTTACACGAGTTCGGTTCATGTTATTGTTTTAATTCACTGAAAAAAGGAAATAAATAGTAAAAAGGTATGAAAAACATAATATCAATATAATAAAACTTTTAGTACAAAGAAAATGCCCGAACGGAGTATAGATAAATAATCCGAGTTGTCACTATGCTCGATAGATGGCGTTGGGATCGAAATAGATCGCGCTATGGTTTCGTTACACGCATTTGGTTGGGTATCGGCCGAGCGCTTCAGTACTGTCGTGGAATAATGGATTGATGATCGTTTCGTAAATTTAAAATTGGTAAATAAAAGGTTTATTTGTTGGGTTGTCTGGTGGTTGTTTTCAAAATAGGTTCCGTTAAATCAAAATAATACTTTGAAAATAAGGGAAAAATAACAGTTTCGCTTTTTTCGATCGGCAATAACGGCGTTAATGCCCTAAGTGAGTATACATATCTTCAATTCAAACGCAGAGCTCATTATGTTGATTTTTGAAGAGTTCCCTAGAATATCTTCCACATTTCGTTTTTGAAGAGATACCGCGAGATCGGGAACTATGTGGGTAAAACCAAAAATCTGCCGGAAGTCACTATTCCACGCGAACGAAGTCGCGGGCAATAGCTAGTTGATTTATAAATCATATGGACTTGAAATGTTTGACTATAGAAAAAACAGTTATACAAATATGAGGCATATCGACGCCAAAATCATAAAAATATTGCCATCTCTTTTTAACTTTCATAATTTTGCGTAAGTGAAAAAGGACAATAGTGTTTTTGACAGTTACTTTATTGGCAACTCTACATTTCTAGAGACATTGAATACCTATTTGCGGCCGAGTCGCCATTTTATCCTCTCGCTGTTTGGTACCAAACTTGAGTACGTCAACTGTCAAATGCTCTTGAGCTGTAATTATAATTGTAAATTTTGGAGTAATTTGCAGTGTTATTGCGTTTAAACTCGGTCCTATAGTGGAAATCGTCAATAGCAAGATGCCCACTTGCAATATAATCGGATGTGGCATCAAAAGAAGCGGAAATCTCCCGAACATAACTTTGCACCAGTACGTACATAATTTTCAGCTGAAATATCTTTAGATTTATATGATAAACAAAAGATTCTGCATTTGTTGAAGAGCTTTAACAGTAAAGCAGTCTTATTTTCCCTTTTGCCTTTATTTTTAACAGTTTTTCAACATGAAATGATTTTCTTGTTATTGAAGGGATGGAGTAGTGCATTTAGACATTTTTATATTTATCGATAATGCTATTTTATGATTCTTTATTGGTTTTGTTTTATTTTCAAGGCTGCCTGATGAACGAAAAAATAAAATTTGGCTGGTAACAATCTGTGTTGAAAATTTAAAGATGTCAACAAAAACAATTCACATATTTTGTTCTCTTCACTTTGAAGAATCATGTTTTGGACACTGAATAAAGTAACATTACGTGACGATGCTTTACCTTCACCAACCTTATTGGTAAGTAAAATTGCATGTTATAAATTTTTCCAACATGATTGTGTAGTGGCTGATAGATGATGGTGATGTCCTCAATTGCAACAGTTGTTTAATGGACACAAAGAGTGATGTAAAGAATGGTTTTCAGGTCCAAGCTGTTTGTGTGCCTACTACTCAAAATCAACCTGGAGAGATTTCAAAAAAGAGTGGCATAGATTTAGCCCCTAGCACATCTGCTACACTAGATTTAGTCACTAGCACCTCTGCTGCGCCACAGTTAGCTGCTAGTACCTCTGTTGCGCCAGATTTAGCCGCTAGCACCTCCGCTACGCCAGATTTACCGGTATGACCAGTTCCGTTTTTTTTAAATCTAATTGATAACATCTCATTGATTGAATTGAGACTGGCTGGGAGATATCTCTCGCTTCTTATCTTCAATATCTATTAAAGCTTAATTTTATTTGATTTCAGGTACACACATTTAAAATGATAAAGAAATTAAAGGACATATGTCAAAAACAGTCCAAGAAGATTAAGAGACGGAGAAAGTTAGAAGACAGACGAAAGAAATTGCTCATTTTAGTAATATTATCAAAGATTTTAAAGGATATAATAATATTTATTAATTAAAAGTGTAATAGGGGTATACATGAATTTGAGATACAAATATTATGGGAAGAAATCTACTGAGAGAATATCCCATAGAAATTACCCAAACTAAATTGTATTGTTCAGAAATGAATAAAATTGATTTCTTTAATATAACGTTATTATAATTATTATTGATTTTTTATTAAATAATTAACCCTCGATCATTTTCCTTTTAGAAACTTAGCATCAAAAATATGAATTATGGTGAAAAAAACCATAAAAAAAAAGTTTTTCACTGGTTATCCGTGAAATTCAAATTTTCATACGTTTTTTGCAAATTGCAGCTCTGTATTAGGGCGTATGTTGATCAAAAAACGCGACAAAAATAACATGATATTAATATATTATATGATATTATTATCATTTTATTTTTGTCGCGTTTCTGCGTGCCATTGACGGAACCACTATAAATTTACAGTAAAAAGAATCCGTGGGATGGCAAGCCAGCAAGAAAGTCGATAAAAAAATTATTCAATGTAAGTAGGTACAAGTCGTGCCATTAAAAGTTGAGACATGACGCACTACGTGGTTTGACTTGCGCAGTAGACGATTTATCGCTCTTTACCTGTTATTAAATTCAAATTCAGAATCATTTATTTGCAAACATGGGTAAACAAAAGTGCAGATGTTATACAGTAGTAATTGTATATCACAATTATTTAGGTAACAAGGTCCGAGGTTCCCAATTCAACGGGCCGGCAACGAAATAAACTTGTTGCTTATAATACTATAAGCACGGATATTATTGTACTACTACTACGTCGATATAAAGCAGCGTATATCTGTCCTCCAGTTCTACGGTTTAGCCTTGAAAGAAGGACGATCCAACAAACAACTTAACGGCGCGGTACTCTATCGGTTACATGAAAGACTCATGCATGTTAAAGAACTTGGGGTATTTTTACCCGTACATATTGTACCGTGACATTATGAAAACAATAATCGAGACTTCTTTAAAATAACATCGATAAAAGTATCGATGTTATTTTAAAGAAGTATCGACAAGGGCTGCTCTAGTAACCGCCATTTTATCCTCTCAGTAGAGCGTAGGTATACACGTTTTTCTTGTAGGTATGCCAAGTCCATAGGATTTATTAGTCATTGGATTTCAATAATACGAACTTTTGATAATGCTAATCGTAAAGTGGGTGATAGACGTGCATACTTAAAGCACAGAATAAATAAGAGCAGAATGAAAGCTTCCTAACAGTGGTCAAAATTCTTACCTACTTTCATAGGGCTGTAACGGACGGACGGAATGTTGGCCGGACGGACAGACTGGTAGACGAACGGACGAACGCAAACGGACGGACAAGCACTGATAAGTTTTCAGTTTTCCAATTTTGGTAAGGAACATAAAAATAATTGTGTAGCTTTGAATGGCTAAATGATTAATAGGGAATATCCATGTGATTCAAATATGTGTCAAGTATTTTTTATAAACCCTGGATTGTTACGTCACATCCGCTCTTAGCTTTTCAAGTATTTGAAATACCCACAGTTTATTGGGAATTTAAAAAAATTAAAAAAAAAAATATTATTAAAATATTGATGGAGGCATAATTCTGAAGTAATATATACTTCAGAATTATGAGGCATAATTCTGAAGTAATATATACTTCAGAATTATGCCTCAATCAATATTTTTGAATAAAATTTCTTTTTGAGCGAGAAATTTATTTTTTTAAAGTCCCAAAAAACTGTGGGTATTTCAAATACTTGAAACGCTAAGAGCGGATGTGACGTAACAATCCAGGATAACAATCATAATGTCAATGTCAAACGCTCCTACAAAAAAGAGTATTTGACGTTGACTTGACACTTGCTTGTTTGTTTTCATGGAATGTGACGTCACCACACCAAGCGCGCCAAATGGAGGGCGTTTAAATAGCCCGGATCGGTTGTATATTTTAAACATTTTTTTAAAGTACTTTAAATTGCTTTTTTGCCGTCGAATTTTACTGTTATTTGACGATGTAAACTATCGAATAAAAATATAAAAAAATACATGCATATTCCCTCCTGGTACGCACGAGCGATTTTTTCCCGCGGGGATTTTTTTTCGCTCACTGGTTTGTTGGAAAGTTGGAAATCCAACAGTGTGTTAAGTAAGTACCTATCTAATAGAAAAGGTCAAACGGCATCTAAGACTAAGACCACGTGAACAAACACTCAGAATGTGCTAAGACGGCCTATAAACATACTTTGGTACCTACATACCCACTAAAACAAAAATACGAAACAAATTGGAGACGATCAATAACACGCCTATTGATACAGCAGGCGGTACAAACCATAAGAATAATAAATAATAATTCTTATAGGAAAACCTTATCGCCATCCTAGTTATTTTGGATAATGAGTACCTAACTCGTACCTAAATAAAATTCTGTAATAAGCATTGTGTAAGGTTTGTGTATTATAGGTACAAAGGACAGGATCCTTTGTATATAAAAAAAATAAACTTCTTTGGTTTTCCTACTACGGCGCCCGCTAGAGGGCAAACCAGTTTGAGGCAGCTTTGTCAGAAGGCAAAGCGCAGGGGTATGCCGTGTGCCAGCGGCAGCGATACGTACGACGCGGAACAAATTTTAGCTATGACCTCGTGTCGTTACCAAAGACTTTTCTTCGGGAAACTTGGAAGGTTGCTTGGGATATTGGAAGCAAATCGAAGGGTCGTTATTTTTCACTTATTCAACCAGACGTTCCGGAAAAACCGTGGTTTGGCAGGGCAAAGATCCTGATCCTATAAACCTTCCTAACCTAAATTCCGTTTTTAATAATATTCTCGTTTCCCTACCTTTGTTTCTACTATCTACTATAACTCAACGTGACATTGGCTAAATGCACAAACCGTGAGAAGCCACAAAAAAAAAAAAAAAAAAAAAAAAGATACAACCTGTGATGGTTGGTGTTAGCTTACTAAAGCTTTGGTTTCCTAGGAAAAAGCCAAAGCGGATTCGTCAAAATCATGAACATCTGTAATTTTCACTAGTACTTATTTATTTGATATAACAAACCCCACTCTCCAAAGATTTAGCTAATTGTAAATAGCAGAGCCACATTTTTTAAAGAAAGTCATAGTTTAGTATTTTAATCAGTTTTTAATAGTGTTCTAACACTTCTAACTGGTTTTAGTTAGGAATGTTTCTGTAAAAAAATTGACATTCACATATAAATCTTTTGTTAAAATGATAGCAAGACATTTAGTAGTATGTACTGTAGAGTTACATTTAAGTGACAAAGTAGGATTTAGATTTTACCTATAATATATAGGCGAATATTAAATTGGAATGAAATCTATTAAATGCATTATACTAGGATTCTAATACACATAATGTAATGATGTAAGTATAACTTATGAATTTATGATACAACTATCATTTATACTAAATAGGTAGGTAGGTACTTAAACCAATTTATCAAAAACCTGAATAAGTATTCAGTCACAATTATTATTTATACAATAAAATTAATACATTACATTCACATACCTACTTACATAAAAATAAAACATGACCTCATAATCTTCATGCTATTTTCAACAGTATTCTCACCAAAGATTGAAATGCACTCCAAATGCATAACTCACAATCCCCTTCATTTTGAAGGGCATCATTAACAATTGCTTAATTTTGAAAAAAGAATGCTTGCTCTTACATGTAGATAATGTAATGAATACTGATAAATTAACAAAAAAAAGGGATTGCGATTTTTGGTGTGTTATGCAATTAGACCAACTACTAAATACATGCACCACTTCTAATGTTTTCTTTATTTTAATCATCTTTAGCTATGAAAGTTTGTTCATTTCATGGTGATTGATAATGATTCAGATGCTTATTATTATAATTATGGGCACAAAAAATGTAGAGGGAACTAACTGCATGTTTATTAATGTGGATCTAATAAAGAATTATTAATGTCCGCCCCACTTTAATGTTACTCTTCTGTTATAAAGTGTAAATAATAGCAATTTTTTTGTCATTATATTATTGTGTCATATCAATCAACATAAAATTAACAGAGTATATTAAGATTCTTCTATTAACTCTTTCAGTTTTAAACTTTGCAAGTACTTTATCATTGATGATAACACTTATTTTAGAATTGCTGATACTAGCAAACATAATATTAAACATCATCTAAAGTAGGTAACCAAAATGCCATGTTAGTGCAAGCAGAGGCCAGCATCATGAACTTAGGGTTGAATTGTACACATTGTATTGGGGCAGGATGATCACCATTCAAGACACACACTTTATAACCCGTATCAGCATTCCAGACATGAACTCTTCCATCTGTTGAACCACTAAATATATATTGGGAGTCTGGGCTAAATGATGCTTCTATAGGTATACCTTTATTATTAAGATGACCAGTAAAGGTCTGCAACGGAGTACCATGGTATGCATCTACTAATCTAATAATGGATCCATTTGTGCTAATCAGCATTGTTTTGCCATCTCGGGAAAATTTTAATCCAGTCCAGTCACATTCCTTTTCTTGATTCAACTTGAATGTGACGAAGGGACCTTTGTCAAATGATCTTAAATCATACAGTTTGATACTTTCTGAGTTAACCCCAGCTGCGAATATGAGACCTTCAGGGTCATAAGCTGCTACTGGTCTTCCTGACAAGTGCATTAAACCTTGACAATTGGGTGAACGCAAGTCCCATAAACGCAATGTTTTGTCTAAAGATCCAGAGAGAAAAGTGTCTTCAACAGGTGATAAACAAAGAGTCACAACTTTCTTAGTATGTCCAGGAAAGTATCTTATATATTTGTTGTCATGAAGTGACAAATATCTTATGGTATCATCAACTTTGGTTGAACTGTGGATAGCAGTGTTCTTGGCATGTGTGAAATGTATAAGATCAACACCATATTTTTTACTGTTCACTGTTATCATCTGTGTGCCTTTTTCACAATCATAAATGACGATTTGATCATCTTCACTGCAAGATATTAACGTTTCCCCGCTAGGAGAAAAGTCTATACTGTTTATTTTGTCAGTGTTTTCTCGAAACACTTTTGCCACTTTGAAACTTCGTACAACTGGGTCCACTAATTTCATCATTTGTAATATTTTTTTTAACGTTTGCCTCAAAGTTTAAAGGTATTCTTTTTGTTTATACATACAAAACAAAATGATAATTTTAATCACAATTTATTTTAAGTCGAAGCTCAGCGCACACCACAGAACATTAAGCGCACACCGCTGTCACCGCAAGAGTTGCCAACTTTCGGCTTAACATGCCATCGCTAGCGACAGATCGGTCGGATGTCAAAAGAAAGCTGTGTGTAGACGGTGTGTAGTGTAATGTGTGTATCTGGCTCACAGAGCACTTTTTATTTATTGACTAGATGCGCCCCGCGATTCCATCCGCGTAAGTCTCGCTCCCACGGGAATATCGGGATAAAATGTCCCATTCCAGGTCATGGTCTACCCCTGTGCCAAATTTCATCCAAATCTGTTCAGCCGTTTTAGCGTGAAAGCGTAACAAACAAACAAACTCACTTTCGCATTTTTAATATTAAGTAAAGTGGGTGATAATGATAAACTTGCGACTTTACTCGCCTTGCCGTCGGTGACACACGTGTAGCTTTCTCAGAATTTCATTGTCAACGCGGCTCGCGGCGGTGACAGACGACGAGCCAAGGCGGGCTACGAGCACAATTTCAAACCTGTTGGGTCGTCGACAAACTTACTCGGTGGTTTTAAAGTCCGCGTACTTAGCATGACACATGGGCGAGTAAGCTCGCCGAGCCATAAGTACGCGGACTTGCTCGCACGTTTATCACCCCTTTTAGGATATCTTCAGCTGGCTTGACTTCAGCTTCAGCTGCAGCTGAAAGTTGGCAGCTCTAGCAGTGATAGTGGCGCTTCAACGATTGGAGCTTCAACTCTCAGAAACGTAGTCTTCTTTGACATTACAAACTGTTGTTGTATGTTTTTCAATTATGGTCTTTATACTATGGTGATTTCACTATTGTATGATACACCAAAACTTTCGGGAAAAAATATAAATGTACGTGGATATCGCACCAAAATCCGTTGCATAGTATAAAATTAACCGTGCGTTTGCACTGGCGAAACATTCAAGACAAAACATGTTGAAATGTCTAGTTCCGGCAAAAATTTTATGGAACATTGACAGAAAATAGATATTTCAACATGTTTTGTCTTGAATGTTTCGCCAGAGCAAACGCACGTTTAGAATAACAACGGCGTCACTCAGACACGAAAAGTGACTTAGTAGAAAAATATATTTTATCATCAGTTTTTTCTTGTATCATCAGATTTGATTTTATTATTTGTGGGTCTACTGGCAGCCCTGCAAAGAGCGGTGTGCGCTTCATTCAATATGCAGTTAGGCGCCCCGCAGTTAGTGCAACTTTACTTGATGTTGTTTCAACTTTTCAACAATAACTACATGAGAAATCTGATAGTTTTCTCAAGTTGACTTTTATGTTGTGGCCACCCTAACGGTCAACGTCAATGCCCATCATCGCCTTATACAACCAATTTATAAGTCAATGTATACAACACGGTGATTATTCCGATAAATAAAGCGATTAATTGAGTGGCCACACTTAACGGTCAACGTCAATGCTCATCTGCCGTCACCCGAGTTCGAGTTATCAATAGAGTGTGTAACATGTTTTGGTAATAGATTGAGATAGCAAATCGTCAAAGTGAATGCCGTTGTTAAATTTTCGTGATAAGTTGTGGCTACACCTAAAGTTGGTGATAAACGTGCGTACTTAAAGTACGCGGTCTTTAAGTTCGCGACCTTACTCGGCTCGCCTTCGGTGACACACGTGAAGCTTTCCCAGAATTTCATTGTCAAATTGGCTCGCATCTCGCGGCACGCGGTGATGATAGAAGGGTGAGTAAGCTCGCCGAGCCATAAGTACGCGTACTTTCTCGTACGTCTATCACCCGTTTACGGGTCCTACGGTTAAAGGGGTGATAGGGTGAGCATGTTCGCATACTTATGCCTCGACGAGCTTACTCGCCCGTGTGTCATGCTAAGTACGCGGAATACCGCTGAGTAAGTTCGTCGTTTATCCAACAGGTTTGAAATTTTTGCGTAGCTCTCCTTAGCTCGCTGTCTGTCATCGCCGCGAGCCGCGTTGACAATCAAATTCTGAGAAAGCTTCACGTGTAACACCAAATGGCGAGCACAGTAAGGTCGCGAACTTAAAAACCGCGTACTTTAAGTACGAACGTCTATCATCCTCTTTAACGTCCAACATTGCGATAATCAACAGCATTTCCCGTTGGTGTAACCCCAGCATTATAAGTTTTCACTACAGAACCCTAAAAACCCCTCGTTGACTACAGAAACCTGGACACGCCACAATTGAGGCAATAAGTCTCCTCTTTGAGGACTGGCTAGAGAGGCACCACGGTGTCCTCACCTTCCGTCTGACGCTGGTCCTCACCGGACATGGCAGCTTCGGGAGGTTCCTGTGTATGATTAGGCGAGAGGAAACGCCCGGGTGTCACCACTGTGTGGATCGCCCGGAAGACATGGTGGAGCATACGGTAGACGTATGTGCACCTTGTGCGGAGCACCGACG
Organism: Lithophane semibrunnea; assembly: GCA_947363905.1. Taxonomy (NCBI): domain Eukaryota; kingdom Metazoa; phylum Arthropoda; class Insecta; order Lepidoptera; family Noctuidae; genus Lithophane; species Lithophane semibrunnea. The sequence continues at coordinate 9,394,929 of OX376189.1, forward strand.
TGTCCTCGTGAAGGCGATTGGAGGCGATGACCTCTCGTGCCCGGCCCTAGTCCAGGCCATGGTACGGAGCGAGAGGGCATGTGAAGCCGTCACCTCCTTCTGCGAAGCAGTAAGTTTTGCGAAGGAGGAGGTGGCCCGCATGAGAGAGAGGCAAAGTTTGCGCCCTCATGCCCCTAACCGCTGCCGCAGGCGACGCCCTGGGCGTCGGGAACCCCAGGTGGATTCCAAGCCACTGTAGGCGCGGGCTTACAGATGGCGAGCAATGGGTAGCTCGCCGACCGATAAGGACCAGGCCCGGGGCGACAGCGCATTGTGTTCCACGCGCGTCTCAAAGAGATGTCAGCACAATTGGTGGGGTCCGCTAGGACCGATGCCTGCCAGGGTTGCGGGAAGGCCGAAAGGGATACCAGGACCCTTGGCAACAGGCAACTGAAGGAACACGGGTGGGTTTTAGTCAGTAAAAGTCTGACACGCCCTCCCGTTCCACCCAGAGCGGGAGAAGTCATTTGATGATTTACGACAATCAATCTGCCTAGCCTTTTCCCAACTATGTTAGGGTCGGCTTCCAGTCTAACCGGATGCTGCTGAATTTCAGTATTTTACATGGAGTGACTGCCTATCTGACGTCCACAATCCAGTAACTGGGTAATACGATACCCCTTGGTTAGACTGGTTGTCAGACTTTCGTGCTTTTGACGACTCGTAACGACTGTCAAAGATCCACAAATGACAGCCACGACCAACGGCTTAACGTGCTTTCCGAGACACAGAGGAGTCTCGATATGTGAAAATGGTCACCCATCCACGGACCAACCCGGGCAAGCGAAGCTTCGTAGTCGCCGGAGATTAACTGGATATTAAAAATCACACGTAGTCACTTCCTAATCATAACAATTGTTTTGACAGCCGGTATTTCACAAGTGATGTCAAAATCTGTGTGTGGTGGCTAAGTACTCAAGTGCCCCAATTTAGCTTTGGGGTACATAATATTCCCCAACCATGCAATTCCAGAACATTAAAACTGTGAAACATGTGTCGAAAACTGTAAGTACTGTTACGTGTTACGCATTTGGCCAGATTATTATAAATTTTCAATGAATAACATTGAAACATAAATCTTGTTGCCGAACACAATTCTGTGTTTACCAATATAGATAGGTACTTAATCAATCAACTGAGCCTATCGTAGTACACTGCTGGACATGGGCCTCTCAGGCCCTCCCAGGTTGCGCTACAACACCCTGTCCTCCACCTTCCGCATCCAGTCTGTACCAGCCACCTTCGTCATCAGACGTCATCAGTCCATTTACCTAAGTGCCTAAGGGTGACACTACGCTTGTCGATACGCAGTGACGCGGTCTTCACTCACTCCAGGGACTCGTTTGCTACACCGAGAATCGGTCCTGTTAAAATAGGTACTATTAATTCCAAAACAATGTGGACCGGTCTTGACCGGAGTTCCTTGATGGCTTACAGGGATGATAGAAGTGTAAGCAAGTACGCGTATTTATGGCTCGGCGAGTTCACTCGCCCGTCAGTCATCGCCGCGGGCAAATTTGACAATGAAATTTGAGCAAGCTTCACGTGTGTCACTGATGGCGAGCCGAGTAAGGTCGTAAACTCAAAAATCGCGTAATTAAAGTACGCACGCATAGTGCTCTGAGTACGCACGTCTATCACCGACGGCGAGCCGAGTAAAGCCGCGAACAAACCGCGAACTATAAGTACGCACGTCTATCAACCACTTTTAAATCTTGATTGATTTATTATATAGCAACATTTAACGAAAGCGCACATGTAAAAAAAACTCATTTTGGAAACAAAATGGACGGTGCATAAATGGCGTTTCCCGTATTTGTTAGTGATGTGAGATATTATGCTGAATTGGGCATTTAATCTCAGTAATCCGGAAGATATACGGTAAAAATCATCTACACCGTTATATTATTCTCAAAACTGTGACCGTCTTTCATTGATCATCATTTTATGGACCTAGATTTTTGGAGTATGGTATCCATTTTGTGAACAACTTGTTGTGTGGCGTTTATAGTAAGTATTGTCTACATTAATAAAATTTATTGTGTGATTGATTTGCTTATCATTTACGTGTTCTATTTCATTATTTTAAAATGTGAATTAAATTTAATGGATTGACTATCATAATAATTTATCTCCACTATCTTCAAAGGTATTTTTCTCATGTATTGTATACATACGTAGTATTGGTGTTTCTACTTGGTATCGTCGCGCAGATATTAGGCATTTAGTCGATGTAATGTACCTACCTAATTTAGTTACGGTGCATATTTTATAAGGTAAAGCCGTTTAAATCTTCAGAGGTATAGAGTAGATACGACTTTCCTTTTTGCGTTGGAAATGAACGGCGTTCTCAACACACTTAATTTGGATTCTGGATAATTGGAGAAATTTAATTTCATTGGTCAACGACGAAAGTCGATTAACATTGGTAGCATGGTAGCTAACTAGTAGTTTTTCAATATTTCATGTAACATAAAGTTCCTGCCCGCGTCTTCCGCGTAAAATTTCTTGTTTTATCATCAAATATATCGCACACTCTGTTATTGTGTAGCTTTCTATCAGCGAAAGAATGTTTGGTAGTGTAGTTCTTTAAAAAAAAATTTACTTCTTTAAATTATGAGTTTAGATAGTTTATGGTATTTTTAATAATAAACTGAAGTGTTCATTGAGTCCGAGGGTAAAGTTAGGGGCTGACCGTAGGTACTTGTAATTTAAAAACACATAAACCCTGTAGGTACCAGTTGGCTAATGCAAGTTGTCAATATTACACTATGCATTAATTTAGGTATCGCCTAGTATTAGTGAGAACAGGGATAAGTCAGAGATTCTTAGGAACTATGAAGCTCTTAAACCAATAGGCCCGTGTGCTATACAACCTTGCTAACTGGCCAATATTAGAGCAGTGGTGACCCATTAGAAACCCGCCTCAACTTTGTAGGTCATGAGTTTGGACCCAGACAGGCTCTTTTTGTGTAAATTATTTCATAAGTAATGCTTTCACAATAGTGAAGTAGAAAAACCTTTTTTTTTTCTATACAGCCTATATTGTAACCCACTTTGGGGCAAAGCTAGTGCGTGTCCACCCTTGCACAGTTAAGAGTTCCGTGGGCGGGATGAATATTATGAGGTTTTGGGATTGTGGGAGGCAAAGACCTTCTGCAACTTACTATTTTACACTGGTATTTTTTTAATTATGGGGTCCAACGAGACCCCACATGCTTAATGGGCATTGAACTCTAGTTTTTTAACCGACTTCTTCAAAAAGGAGGAGGTTCTCAATTCTTCTGTTTTTTTTGTATGTATGTTATGCGATTACTCCGCCAATTTTGAATCGATTTTGATGATTCTTTTTTTGTTTGGTAGGTCATGCTTCAGAGGTGGTCCCATATAAATTTTATTAACTTTTACATATCTTTCCCACTTAGTTTATGTAGACGATATATATCTTATTTGACTCCGTCACTGTTACTTACATAGCAGGTGGTATTCGAATTTGTGTGCGGTAGGTGCACAACTAAAAAGTGAAAAATAAAAACATTTTACAATAAAAAAACAAATGACTTCCAAAAAAAAGTGAAAAGTAACTTTAATTTCGGAAGTCGGTGGCAAAAACGAAAACCGAAAAGCAAAGACACTGCCGAAATTAAAGTTAATTTTTTGTATCTTTCGGAAGTCGGTTGTTTGTTTTGGAATTACTATCTCATTAGCATAATTGACTAGTATTTTCTTATTATCAATGAGAATATCGTTTTTTGGTTACACCCCTATTCCAGCAGTGCTATTATTTTACTAGCTCATATTGCCTTTTCTGCCATTACAGTCAAAATGAAATAATTTATTTCTAATAGGCCCATAAAAGGCAGTTTTGAACTTCAAAAACACAGAAATAGAATTGATTCTAGTTGCCCCTTCCAAAAGGTAGTTTTCGTTAAAGAAGAATGGGTAAGAAACTCCACTGTTACTCTTTAAAAATGCCTTACAATATTTTGTATACATGAATTATATCATTATGTATATGTGAAGACGATGCAGTATGCAATAAGATTACTGTACCACAAAAGGTAAGAAGAATTGTAAATGAAGCAATGACAAATAAATAAATTATATGATAGATACATGGTGCTCACATATTTACAAACATTGTAAAAGTATAGGATATTACAATATTCCTAACATTGTTATATGTAATACTAATAAGTCAGTGTGTGAGTTTAATTAATCAGCGTGTAAAAATCTATGACATACAAATAATAAAATATACAACTAAACTAGCAACCAGTTTGATTTTGTCCAGACTTGTTCAATTGTCCTATGGAGCAAGACCAGCATGTTTCCAAGCATTCTTATCTTGAATAGAATCCTCTAATTTGTAATAAGTTTGTTTACAAAGCGTACTTTTTATATGAGTTTTAAAATTTTCTTTCAGTTAATTGCAATATACCACAAAGTATTTTGTGATAACATTTAACTCAGGACCCGATAAAAGATGTTTGTACTTTAGCTAGTCTGAAAAATGGTTGATCTATTTTATCTTTATTTCTAGTATTAATTAAAATGATGTCTATCACTTATTTTATTGAAAAGATTTAAATAAATTGGCAAGGTACCGTCATGATATTAATCCTTTTAAATAGGTAGTTCCGTGAAAGATTCGCGGCGACATAGATTATCTACCAATAATGTAGAAAAATCAAAACAGCTCGTTTTTTAGTACTAAATAGGGAAAACGCGTTCTTTCTAAAAACTGGTTTTAACTGTAACATATAAATTTCCCAGGGATTGTATAGAATACCTGCTGGTGCACCGGCAATGTGTAAAGTATATACATTTGGTCTATATTTATCAATGTTATGTAAGTACCATGGGAGTAACGAACATCTATGCTGATTGCACGCTACGGAAGTCCTCCCGCCTGCGTCGCGTGGAGTTTACTGCCTGCTTGCACGTCTTCCCCTTCCCCGCTTTCGTCTTTTCACACATTGCCGGCTGCGCATTCATATAGAATATAGAATGCCTAGGCAAAGTATAAAATAAATAATATTTCATACATTATCTAAACGTTTTAGGTATTCTATACATTGAATAGGTATATGTAGATTACCGGATTAAACAGATTGCCGGTAACTTATATACATATATTGGGTGTCGAGTCCGCTCCGCACTATTCAAGCTAAGCCGAGCGGCTTTTTCCCGAAGAATCTACATAGGTATGATACGATTATGCCGCTTTGGCAGTGCCGAATAGTGCCGACCCGAACATGCGAGTAGCGCCTCTATCAGCTCTAACATAATTTTTAGGGGTCCGTACCCAAAGCGTAAAACGGGACCCTATTACTAAGACTCCGCTGTCGGTCCGTCTGTGACCAGACTGTATCTCATGAACCGTGATAGTTAGTTGAAATGTTTACAGATGATGTATTTCTGTTGCCGCTATAACAACACATGCTAAACACCAGAATAAAATAAATATTTAAGGTAGCCCGCGAAATCCAAATTTTCTTCCATTTTTTGCAATTTGCAGGTCAGTATCAGGTTATATAATATGTTGATCTATGTTAGTGCATTGAATGACGATTTCATGAAATTTTTATTCAATGCACTTACAGAGTTGTAGTGCTGATTCTATTGTTTATAAAGCTGTAAATCCATATTTGTTATGGCCGCAAATCATATTTAGATCAATATATAACCTGATACTGACCTGCAAATTGCAAAAAACGGAAGAAAATTTTAATTTAGTGGGCTACCCTAGTGCATCCCCCTTAAGGGAGCTCCCATACAACAAACGTAATATTTTTGCAGTTTTTATCGATAATGGTACGGAACCCTTCGTGCGCGAGTCCGACTCGCACTTGGCCGGTTTTTTATATAGAAAGAAAGAAAGAAAGAATAACGTTTATTTGGACACAGTTCGTGAAACACAAAATACAAATAACAAAATAAAAAAAAATAAACAATTTGAAAACAATAGTGTGAAGCAATAGTATATATTAGTCATCGTGGTCATTGATGGCCATAGTTACTGAGATAACCTAATATTTTGCTGAATGATTTGAACTTTTTGTTATGTTTGTTAAAGAAATGTCTCTTGAATATAATTATGTTACTTTAATGAATGATCTTTTTATTTGCTACATTAGAACGCGTTTGCGATGTTTAGTTTGAAAGGTGAAAAATCGTTATCATCCTTTTGAAGATTGCTGTGTAACTGGACGGGATAAGTTGTACTGCTATATGTTATTAGTAATGTCATAAGCGTATAGCTTTTCCCCTTGGTTACGCAAGCCAGAAACGTCGCCAGGAAGATATTTTATGGAAGAATTGAAAATTGGAAGATACCTTTTTGCATGCTTACTGCAGTTAACCCTGGTAACGGTTTTATTATTGGATGTAATTAGTTTGTAAGATTTATGTTAAAAATCTTTATGGATTATTCTACTCTGGTCTACCAGTCTGTTCCACCAGTGGGACAAGTGGAATGTTCCTAATTTTGTTGTCCACTGTGTCTCTAATTGATATTGGTGGGGCAAATAAAATTACACTTGCATAAACTTTTGAGTTCACTTTCTTCGACTAGTGCTGGCACTGATGGATTCGAATTATCCTAGCTATCCTAGCTAATATTATAAATGCAAAAGTGAGTTTGTTTGTTTCGCTTGCACGTTAAAACGGCTGTACGGATTTGGATTTTTTATTTTAAATTGTTTTGTTTTACTTTTAAATACGGAAGCTTTTAACGTGCACCTTTTTATACATTGTACTCACATGTATAATTTCAACATGAATGATTTAACCAATGTTTTGTAACAATATTCTGATTTAAAAGAGTTTCGGTGGAGTTTCTTTCCCGTTCTTCTCCATAGGAACCTACTACGCTTTGGAATGGGCAACTAGCTTCATCGTTCTGACTGACCGACCCCTTTACAATTCAAAAGTGCCTGTAATTGGTTTATTTGAAATAAATGCTTTGAGTTTGAGTTTGATGAAATTTGGCACATGCGTAGACCATGACCTGGAGATGGGACATGGGATACCTTATAACTAGATATTCCCACGGGATTGCGACTTATACTGGTAAAACCGCCGGGCGCAGCTAGTAAAGATTTTTTATTAAGAATTAGAGGATTTCTAAAAGTTTGCACTGTTCCTAAATAAAATTGTAATTAAGCCCGTACCCTACCTCAGATTTTATCTCGCTCGTACCTTACTACTCGCGGCCCGAGTGAGACCGAGACGGATCGAAATGCTGGCGGCTCTCAAGGCTCGAATAGTTTAGGTAATTGCTTTTTTGATAATTGCGGTGAAAATAATGTTAAAAAAAACATTAGGCCTGCTTTATAGTTAGTTCAGTTATTATTATGCGAAGTTTCATGATCTAACTTGAAGTATTTTTTGAATACCAGCGGTTTATAGTTCGGGTAACTTTGGGATTTCTTTTTTATCGAGAAAATTTTATGTAATCGTGTTTTCGCCAAACATAGGACCTAGCGTCAATCCTCAACTTTAAGGCAGGGGTTTTCCAAGCTCCGTAGGTATTCAAAGCTTACCCCAGCCCCCGAAACGAATAGCGATACGTAACAAATTAAACCGCGGGAGACTTGCGCGCTAAACGCATTAACGCACCGCTCATGAGTTCACGAACTCGAGTAGGTACTAAGCCACGCCAAAACGACTCATACAATACAGTAAAACCAATAGATACGAAGTCGTGAACACACTCGCAATTCATAAATCAGAATGTACTACACAATCCATACTAATATTATAAATTCGAAAGTAATCTGTCTGTCTGTGTATCTGTACGTCACCTTTTCACGCCTAAACCACTGAACGGATTTCAATAAAACTTGGCAAGGAGATAGATGGCATCCCGGGGAAGGCCATAGGCTACTTTTTATCGACATACCACACGGGCGAAGTTGCGGGCGGAAGCTAGTCAATAATAAACCTTATCCCATCAAACACAGCGTGCATTTACCATGCACCGTACAACGTACTCACACGAAAACATCCCTCGCTATCGTTGTACTGTGCAAAAGCCATTTATTTTTCCTATACGCTAGTGATTGACTAAATCGGAAAGTTACCGATTCTCCAATTTATTATTGTACTAGCTGTGCCCCGCGGTTTCACCCGCGTAGGTCTCGATCCCGTGGGAATATAGGAATAAAACGTATCCTATGTCCTATTCCAGGTCATGGTCTACCCATGTGCCCATCCTCTCCTCTCTAGAGTAGGGAACGCTGCGGAGGTGCGGCGCCGGCGTCGAACAGTTCGCGTATTGCATTTTTACTCGTGATAACTTCGAAATTAAATGTCCGATTCGAATGAATTAAAAAGTATTTTACTGCTACATAAATACCCTTGATGTTAAAACTATTTATTTGAACGAATTAATATTATGTTGATAAAACTTCCTCGCAAATAATATATTAATTTCGAACAAATTTCATTACCATAAAAAAAGGTTATAGTGAGTCAATCTTAAAAGATAGACATATGCTGTCGCGGACTATTTTTTAGAACTTTTAAAGAGCAACAATTCCATAATACATGATATTTGCCTAACTTAAACCGTTTACGCAGCGCACGCAACGGAAGCTCTCGAAAAGGAATAATTTTTCCCGTTTTTGCAACATTTTTCATTAATGCTCCGCTCCTATTGGTCATAGCGTGATGTTATATAGCCTATAGCCTTCGTCGATAAATGGACTATCCAACACAAAAATAATTTTTCAATTCCAACCAGTAGTTCCTGAGATTAGCGCGTTCAAACAAACAAACAAACAAACTCTTCAGCTTTATAATATTAGTATAGAAGTAAGTATAGATTAAATTTTTTGGGAATTCCTAAAAAAAAATAGTTTTACATAATTATAATAATACGATATAAATAAACAAAACTTATCTAAAAAAATATTTATCTAATATAAATATTTTTTTAGATAAGTTTTGTTTATACATTTAGTACATCAAAAAATTTAAACACAGGAAATCAAATTAGTAAAAAAATTGGTTGTCTGTAACGTCGCGTCGGTTTACGGACGTCATAACAAGTGCCTTTCGCTCGCTCGTGTAGCGCTCTCGCTCCGATCGTAACGTTACAATGAGCGTAACGGGACAATGAGTCATCTTTTTCGTGCGTGCAGCTGGCATCATCGATTTATTAGACGTTGTCACGTCAAAAACATGACACATATGATATTTGAAAACGAAAATAACGTAGTAAAGTATCGTTTAGTGATTGTTACATTGCTTGTCCAGTCGCTTAGCGACACTTTTAGGTAGTAGTAAAGAACCAATGTATTTATTGAAAAAATAGTACAGTCGCTGTGATATTTGAAAACGAAAATAACGTAGTAAAGTATCGTTTTGTGATTGTTACATTGCTTGTCCAGTCACTTAGCGACACTACTAGTTAAGAAGCAATGTATTTATTGCAAAAATAGTCTAGTCGCTGTGATATTTGAAAACGAAAATAACGTAGTAAAGGTAAGAACTCAACCGGCGGGGGTGGCAGGTTCGCAAAATTTGGTACACGTCCGACCTCCAAGACGTTCCGTTCGGGACTTAAGGACGCGGGGCGACCGCATGAAAAGATGCAAACACTTATTTTTGAAATCTATATATATAAAACACAAGGGTGACTGATTGTCTGATCTATCAACGCACAGCTCAAACCACTGAACGGATTGGGCTGAAATTTGGCACACAGATAGCTATTATGACGTAGGCGCGCACTAAGAACGGGTTTTTGGAAATTCGACCTTTAAGGGGGTCAAAAGGGGATTTCGTATGCAAAATCTTATTCCTTGATTTAATAGACTTGAAACTTGGCACGAATACTTGTCTAAGTAAATGATAAAATTAGTCATTTTTATTTTTTCTAAACTATCCCCTAAACGGGGATTGGGGGTGTCAAAGTTTCTATAGAAGAATTTTAACGCGCAGTCCGATTAACTCGAAACTCAGTATAGTTTTTCAAAAATCTACTCCTAACGGGGTGAAACGGGGTAGTCTCTATCACAGCTCAAATCACTGAACGGATTGGGCTGAAATTTGTCACACATATACATAAGCATCCACTAAGAAAGGGTTTTTGGAAATTCGACCTTAAAGGGGGAGAAAAGGGGGACTTAGTTTGTATGAAAAATCTTATTCCTTGAGTTAATAAACTTGAAACTTGGCAATACTTGCTACTTAGTAAATAATAAAGATTGTCACTTTTAATTTTTTAAGCAACGTTACATAGAGGAATCACGGGGTGTCAAAGTAAATAAAAATTTTAACGCGCTGTTGGAATAACTCGAAACTTGGTACGATACTAATACTTAAAACATAAAATAAAAAAGTACGTGGTTCGGAATTTTTAAAAAATCAGCCGCTGACACGGTGTAAAAGAGTAATAAAGTCGTAAATATGAATTTCGAAAACTATCTTTCAAAAGGAGTGGAGGGGTTGCTGAAGTTTTTAGGGGAAAGTACGAAATGCACGCGGCTGAAGTCGCGGGCATAGTGCTAGTTAGTGGTATAAATATTTTAATATTTCACATTATGTCGGCCCATATATATCACATTTTTACGACCTTTATTATGGTACCTATAAGTTTTATTATTCGAAGCCTAATAAAACTCAAATAAAATTAGCTAAGCAATTTGAGGTAGGGTAGGGCCTTAAAGGTGTAACTTTCATAGAGAACCGAGTCTTGTAAAATATAGTCGCGAAAATAAAGCAGTTATAAGTACTTATTTATGATTTCACAATAAGAAGAAAAAAAAGTAGTAAAATAATAGTAAGAATATAAGATGTTACTAGAAAATCAATTCTATGCAGATAGTGATGGTCGTGCCCAGTACACCGTGTTACGTTGGTCATTTTCGAGAACTGGATCGGTCTCATGCTTGATGGAATCTCAGAATTCACCAGTTTCAGTTTTAAAGCAATTTAATGGTGGATAATCCTGTCCATTTTTTATAGATAAGCAAAAGTTTCTCCTTATTCAGTGACATAGATTTTCTTAGTGTCGGACATTTGGACTAAGCACCATACATTTTTGCCAATTACCATTTTGAAGTTTTCTTAAACATATTAATGCAAATTCGTTCTTTTCGGCTAAAATAATGCGCCGATGGAAGACTACTGCCGCAGCAATAACATACCATTATTTTATTCTCACCCCCACTATTAAGAGACACCTAACCACCGGTCTTACCCATTTACTACATTAAATTAAAATCCATCATGCTGTTCAGGTTGCAGAGCGTGCCAAAGAATCAAAATATTCACACCCGAAAAACTTAACCCTCCTTCTGATACTGTCGGGAAATAAAGTTAGTGAATTATGTTTTTTTTTATTTTGCAGGATAAAATGGACGTACCCAACATTCATTGGATACTTCTTGAAAGTAAAGAAACCATAATTCACTCTTAATAGAGTGATGGACTCATATAATTTATTTGATGATGGAAGCGGTATGTTGGAAGGACTTACTGATCTTGGTGGATCAGACAGCTTTGCTGGTGGCACGTCGGGTGGAGTAGCTGGAGATAACAAAGATACTCCTGATAATAGGTGACTATGAACAGCAAAAAAATTTTTAAGTCTAAATCACTGATAAATTTTTAAACAAACATTCTCTTTTAGTTACAGGCAGCCTTATAGTCAAAATACTGTACCACAAGAAGGATCGATTCAGAAACTGGCATCGTTTGGAGGGCCTCCAGCTGGCAGTGCTCAACCAGTGCCTAATCCAGGTACAGGTCCTCCTGCGCCCGATTACCATGACTACGGAAGCTACCCGCCGCGTCCTCGCTTGCCTCAGCCGCCTCATGGCCCGCTACATCCACCACATCATGTGCATCCTTCACACGCATATCCAGGATATCATCCTGGTCCAGAGCCTATGTATGCCATGCCTGAACAACCAGGTAAATAGTGCATAGTGTGTTTGATGTTGATAAATCATGTTACTGAGAACCTTAACTAATACAATTTTTTATTGCATCACTTGTCTCAAAACGATGCATTCATACATCCAAGTTATTACACAGTTACATATAGATGATTGTATAGAAATGCACCATGTGGCTACTAGAAAAATAAGAAATTGCTAAGTATAAATAAGAATTTTAAATTTGATGCAAGTGTGGAAAGTTGTCAGTGCGCTTAAGTTGGAATGACAACCCGCGACGGAGGCGAGGGCTTAATGGGGCCTAGAGTGCAATGACAAATGCAGACGAGTATCAAACCACGTTTTTCAACACAATTACGGGGAAATCATTATATAAAACACGGTGAAATTTTGTTAATAATAGTACATTGTGATACGAGTGTGCTCTATTGGATATTACAGTCGAGGCGGTATTATTCGCTGAGGGAGTCGTGTGTGATTTGATCATTGCGCACACGCACGTTACATACGAAATTTTTCAACACTCTTGCGAGCCAAAAATTAGTAAAGTTTTATAAACTAATGACCTACGTAAAACAATTTGAGAATCGACGGGCCATAGGGCCCGTGGATTCCTTTTATCGTGGTGTCTTCCCAGGTTGAATGAGAGGCAAAGGCACGAAGCCGACGAACAGTCTTATAGGTACTAAAAGCATAAAAACTGAATATTTTGTTATGTTTTCGGATGTAGAACACGGAAGCATGTTATGTTTTTGGCAAAAATAATCTGTGGCACACATTAACGCACTAGTGCGGTAATATAAAGTAAAAAGCTCGCATGTTTAATACACAGCATTATGACCTAAAAGCGGTTCAATAAGGGCCACTTTTCGAGCAAGTGTGTTGAAATATCTTGTTGCAATAGGCATTTTGTATTTTTTGAATTATCTGTGGTCGTAAATTTGTTCTTGATAATTAAATGTTCAATCCAATCTTAATAATTATAGTCTTACGGCTCTTAAGCTTGTTAAATGTAATATTTCTCAATAGGTAAGATGTGCTGGTGGTTATAATATTATTGTTTTATAATTATTCATTTTTAGGAATTGGAGAAATGGGTGTATGGTCTGGTCCCCCAGGTGCGAATAGATATACTCCTATAACACCAAGCTACAGACATAGCTATGAACACCAACAGAAAATGCATCAATACCCTCCTCAACAGGTTGGTGGATTTTTATGTATATTGAATACCATAAAATGGAGTAGATTCAAAATCAAAATATTTTATTACATACAGCGTGTAAGGAACAGCCCTCCGCAGACTGATGGACTGAATTCAGTATAACATACCAAGTAGACTGGTACATGAAATTATTTCAGGAACGTTATGGGAATCCAATTAACCTGATTTGTTTTATTACCTCACACGCAATGTATCGTTACGGTGGCAAAACGCACGCGGCGATCGGCAGCGCAGCGAGCCTTCAGTCGCGCACCGCACTCCCCGCTACGGGGCGGCGCGGCGGCGGCGGCGGCGGAGGGGAGAGCGTGTTCGCTCACGTGATTCAAAATCACGTGGCGCGACTAGCCCAGTACCTATTTCGTCAACTCGTCCTACATGCCTACGGCCCATTTAGGACGTTTTTTTGATTTTCTGCAAGTCGTCTTAGATGGGCCGTAGGCATGTAGGACGAATTACCCAACGAGCGATAGCGACCAATTCAGCAGATAGCCGCGTGACGTACAAATAAAGAATACAAACCGTAAAAGGTTCACAAAGTCCTTCCGCGGGCGAGGGGCGAAGCCCCGACCCCGATCCCCACGGGCCCTGACGGGGCATCGCGATATCCAAGTGTGCAGTAAAGAACATGTCACAACGTTCACAGATAAAAAAAAAAGTTAATATAATTAGGATTAAATTAACTTTTTTTTTTATCTGTCCTTAGAATCGCTCCGGACTAAGTCTAAAATTCTTTCTTGAGTTTCATCGCGTAGTGGTGATCCTGCGCCTTCCTGATTGGGAACTATGGGCCGATTTTCTAGTAAACGTTGATAGGCATTGGTAATTATCCGGGCGTCTGATGGATGCCGACGGTCAGGATACCTATCAATGTACAGTCGGAGCGCTTCCCTAGCATTTCCCCGAGCTTCCCCGTAACACATAATCATCGGTCCATACTCAAGAGCACTAAATAAAACCATTTCGAACACTAGAACATCACAAAACACAAATGCAAAAGCGTACACTAACGAAGACGAGCGTAAGCGTAACTTAACAACGCGACTGCGCGAGCGAACCTTACCGACATGCGCTCGCGGCTCAACAACAGCGACACTGCCGCACGTCGCCGCAAACCAACTGCTGTTGCCAACTAAAATAAACATTTTGCACGAGATGTTGCACGAGTTTTTGCACGAGATTTTGTGCAATGCATTAATAAATTAGGTACGTGTCACGAATACTTAACACATTATGTGCCTTTTTCCTTTAGAAATTAATTGCACAAAAAGATTTCCTATTATCAATAACGGAGTTTTAGGTTTAAGGTGAATCATGTTAGTTCTAACATTTTCGTTCACAAATTGAGGTTTTATAAGTTTGCAATACTGTTGTGATTGTGCAATCGCCGACCATCCAAGCGAAAGGGACGCAGCTATACAAAATCGGAGCGTCTGTTTGGAGTAGTTTGGGAATAGTACCTACGCGCTTAGTCCGATGAACTCTGTAGCTAGGCAGAAAGTGAACAGCTGATTTCATGCGTCGTTCGTTAGAGTATTTCAACATACATTGCTGTTTTTTTTATTTTAGCTGTTTTGTTTACATAAATGGAGTGCTACGTACAGAGAATGTAATTTTACATTAAAATAAAGGAATAGTAGCTGAAAAACCGATAAAAAAAATGAAAATTTTCCTGAGAAAATTTCCAGTGGAATATGATTCAAAATAAGGAGCTGAATGCCCCCTGTTAATTTATGGAGGGCTGTCCCTTACACGCTGTATAAACCTACATGGACAATTATGAAACGTCAGAAGCTAGGTGCACGGTTCCAATTGGTCGTTCCCTATCTATGGAGAAGAGCCGGCTGGAAACTCCAAGGTTACTCTTTTAAAAATAATTGGCTGTTACAATATTTTCGAATTACAGTGTTATTTTGGTTATGGGAGGACAGTGTAGGCCTTTCAATAAGTACCAAGTAAGTAGATAGAAAATGCTCAACAAATCTAGTCCACTGGGCCTACAACGTTCTCACATTCACAAAATGATAAATAAGATAATAAAAATAAAAACCTATTCAAACCAAATGACATGATTGCCATTACAACTGTAACAAATCTAAACAATTATCATGTCCATAAAAGCCACTAATAAAGAGTTGATCAAATTGTAGGTATACAATGTCAAATAATAGGATGATTATGCCAAGATGAATGTAAAAAAGAAAAAAAAAAACATGGTAATTTGGGAGCAGTTAATAGACTTACATAATTGTGCCGTTAATAAGGTACCACGTTCCATCGCTATTTTCTGTAACAGATTGAAAAATTTTGAAAGAAATACTCATTTAGGAAACCTGTTAAATAAATTGATATTGAAGCTGGGGAAGATGCTTTGATAACACCCTATTATTTCATTGCAATTTAATGCCAGGGTTATCTAGAACACATTTTCACGAAAATTCAGGTTAAGCTTTGTTTTGTCCACTAAGAACTCACTTCAACTTGTTTGTAAAATATAGCCTGATAACTTAAATCCCAATAGAAGAAGAAAAATAAACTTACGAGCAGCTGCATAAAGTTGCAGTGAAAAGGATTTGTTGTTGTTAAAATGTCTAGCGTTTCTCAAACATATTAGATCGCATTGTTTTTCAGTAATAATTTTTATTGATTTAACTGGAAAAGCAAAATGTATTTAACGCCTATTTTTCACATACTCGATGTTAGTGTTATGTTGTCCCTGATCCTATGAAAATAATGCTTTCAATGTCTTCTTTGTCTTTAAACAGGGCGCTAATTTAGGAAGTCTGCAAGCACAGAATGGGTCTTACTTACCAAGACAACCTCATTTTTCACAACCAACATCTCAACAAATATATGGGCAACAGCAGGTAAATATAATGATGAATTATTATTTCATAAAATTTTACATATCGTCGCTTAAGGCGAAAGCTTCAAGGTAGCCCGCGAAATTCAAATTTTCTTACGTTTTTTGCAATTTGCAGGTCAGTATCAGGTTGTTTGATTATTTGATTCGCGAGCGTAACAAATATGGATTTACAGAATTAAAAACATTAGAATCAGTAATACAACTCTCTTAAGTTCATAAAAGTGTATTGAATGACTATTTCATGGAATCATGACATTAGGCATGAGCTTCAGGGGTTGTATTGTTGGAGCCGCTGAAGATTGTGAGACTATTCTGGCATTGTGTAGATTCTATTACTTAGTATTATTAAATTGCATAGCACCAGAGGCGTAGCTAGGTATCCAAAGGCCCTGGAGCAAGTAAAACTATGGAGCTCTAACTAAACTGAGGTTTTATCAAGTCAAACTATAAATAAGTATTGGTCCATATTTAGAAGTTGAAAAGAACTTAGTAGAGTAGAATTTTGAAACATACCTGTTCTGGTGGAAAATGTCTTTCGGAAAAGGCCTTGAAGGCTGTAAAGGCCCCGAACTTATCAAGAATTTGACGTTTTTCTTTATCACTAATTATCTTGTTCGTAAAGTTTCCCAAGTCATAAGTAGATTGATCGTTCACATTTTAGAAAAATTAAATTACATACAAAGATTTTTTACTCTCTGTCTTTGAACTTGATATGGTATGGTATGGAGTTTAAACAATGGTATCCGTTCGGAATAGGAAATAAATATGAGTTGAAACAAATACCAGTGGTACTTATTAGATGTTTGTATTAGGATGGAATAAATCTTACAATGGTAATCAAAGGCGACATGAACTATATTTTCGAGAGCTCAAAAGTGATAAAAGTATTCGCAGGTGCTGTGACTGACTGACGTGGTTTTGTGTGGTTATAGTCATATAGACCTGTATTTTTTTCAATTATTTTGAGCTTTCTCACGATTAGGTTAGAAATTGTCCAAAGTGGTTTTTGTTTTTTAACCGACTTCTTCAAAAAGAAGTAGGTTCTCAATTCGTCTGTGTTTTTTTTTTATGTTACGCGATATCTCCGCCAATTATAAATCGATTTTTTTTTTTGGTAGGTCATGCTTCAGAAAATTTATGGGACCACCCCATAAACTTTGCTGGCGTAGTTTTTGAGTTAGATTCAATATTACGTATTTTTCCCCCTTAGTAAGTTCCCCCGTAGTTAATATCTTATGTGACTCCGTCACTGTTATTTACATAGCAGGTAGTGGTATTCTAATTTGTGTGGGGTAAGTACCACAACTAAAAAGTGAAAAATAAGTAAGTATAGTAAGTGGGTTGTTTTTTTTTTGCAAAAAGTTTTTGCGAACAAACCCTTTAGCATTCATGCACGTTTATGGGTAAGTGAATAGGTTTCTGTGCCATGAGTCGAGATTCAGAATTTATTATTTAACTTAGAGTCGAAACATCACCTATCAGTAGATCGCATACAAGCGATCGATTCATGAGCGGGTAGCTAGTACATACCTATACTTACCTATACATAGTAAGTACAGTAGATATTTTGTGGCAAGAAAGCTGTGGTCAGGGGCTTCATTTAGAAACGTTTCCACATTTTGAGCTGTGAAAACTTTTGATTTCTTAGGACGATGTCCTTCCGATTTCCTTTTAAAAAATGCCAGTAATTTAGTGTATGTATTAATTTTTATATTATTTTTGATGCTTATTGTTGACCTGAGCATCGAATAGATGCACCATAGGCTACTTGACTTCTTTGTACATGATAAATGCTGGAAGTAGACTAAAAGCACTGATTCAGATATAGACTTGACGCCCTTTGTAGTTTTCCATTTGTAAAAATCGTCGTAGGCTTTAATGTACGATTCCTTGGACTTTTCTGGGAGTAGATTGTTGGCAATGCCAATGGCTTCGGATTTAATGTACTCCGGAGTCAAATCACTATCGTCACTCGACATTTTTGTGAAAATTTGTATGTATTGTAGTTAAGTAATTTGTTGCACAAAGCAATTCAATTTTTAGTATTCACGCCTCTTTATAATTTGTGTTCTATTTTTCTTTTTTTTATATTCTACTCGTGGTGGCCAGTTCGATTTTCGAACAATTAATTTTTAGTCCAGATCTTAATGGTGAATGCATGGAATTAGAATGTACCTACTACTTATCATAAATGTTCTACTTTATGTTCCAAATTCAAATCACATTAATGACCAGCGGGTCATAATGAAATTCAGTACAATATTGTTACCCTGCTAGACTCTTAGGTCTTAGGTTTGCATGACATACCGGATGATTTTTTTTACCGTCTCGACAAACATAGGGTGTAGTAGGTGAACGGAGTAGAAGCCAATGGCATAGTGAACTAAATTTTTTTTTTTTTTTTGTACCCTTTAAACAAATTGATTTATCTAAAAATACTACCCATTTGAAGTAAACTTTTAATACAAAAACAATAAAAACAAATTTTTTTTTTTTTTTTAATAAATCCATGAAAAAATATCGAAATTCAAATCATACGCACCCTACTAAATGCACGGAATTTATCAATGAATTAGATACGTTCCTTTGCGGCCGATAGGTACTCGCCGCACTTGCCGTCGGCTTCTTTGATATCACCAGGCGTTTGAGCCGCCGCCGCCGCGCCGGAGCTGCTCGCTCGCGCATCCCCCCGCCCGCCCGCGTCCCGAGCTTCAGTCACCTGCGATTAGTCACGGCGGCGTGACGTCGCGCTGTTTGTTTCCACGTATGCATCGTGCACCCGGTCATATTTGTCGTATGTAAACATGTACGAATATTCTAACGTAGAGTATCTTGTTTGGTGAAAACAGCCAGTGCAAGGCGAATGTACGCAGAAGAAGAAAATCTTCAGTCGCTGCGAAGGAACGGTATCCGTTCTCCTCAAATTCCCCCTCGGACCCCGCATGGAGTTTTGTCACTGGGTGCAGAACCGTTCTGTCATTGACACCATGTTGCAAGACGTTCCTGATCCCTATCTGCAAGACATGTACTTCCAGCATGACGGATGTCCAGCTCACTACAAACGATCTGTGCGCGCGTATCTCGATGGTCAATTTAGTGATAAGTGGATAGGTCGCGGTGCACCTGTGAACTGGCGGCCGAGGTCACCAGACCTACATAACACCCCTTGACTTTTATTTGTGGGCCGACCTAAAACGTTTAGTCTGACGTTTAGTGTATACCGAAGAAGCTCAAAGCGTTAGTGATTTAAAACAGCGAATAATTTAAAACGCTTTTAATGTTTTGAAAAGTGATAGAGACACGCCTCGAAGTTTACTGAACAATATGCAAAGACGTGCTAGTTTATGTTTAGAACGAAACATTTTGAACAATAATTACCTACTGCGATATCGCTAAAAAGGTAGGTACAGACCTAAGTTCATTTTTTGTAAAATGCGCGCAATGCGCGTGCGCGTCTGTCGGTCGTGTCGCCCGCGCGCGAGTACCGCTTAGCTGCTCGACTC
The DNA here is from genome assembly GCA_947363905.1 of Lithophane semibrunnea. Taxonomy (NCBI): domain Eukaryota; kingdom Metazoa; phylum Arthropoda; class Insecta; order Lepidoptera; family Noctuidae; genus Lithophane; species Lithophane semibrunnea. The sequence goes on from OX376189.1 coordinate 9,414,471, forward strand.
TCGTACGTGAACCCCGGTAAGTGAACTCTCACGCACACATCAAGTTTCTATGTACGTGTGTGTGCGTAGGCGCGCCGACGTTACTTAGCAACGGGTCGACCGAACAACATTCTGTCAATGTTCTCACTCCCGCATGTATGCACATCCTTTTCATTTTGAATGAAGTACAGTCGAGTATTCTTGCTTATTCAAGTATTAGATTGTTTTAAAAGTTCGTTCCGAGTCTGTTACTGTTTTCATTTTATTTGTAAGGATAGGTTTACTTATTATTTTATCTTTTTAATTGGTAAATTGGTGGGGTTTTTATTTGTACTTACGTAAGTATTTGTTGTGTTTTATTATTTTAGGTAGGTTAAGTTTTCTTACTTGTGTTAAGTTATTACCTATTTACTACTTATTCTTTTGGTGTGAGGCTTATTTGGTCAATTGGGTATTTGTATTGTATGTTTGAGTATTTTTGGGTATTGTGTTCATTTTATTTGTAGGTCAGGTTTGTCTTAGTTTATTAGTAAGTGGACTATAAATGTTATTGCGTTGATTTTGGAAACGTTTTCAACACGACTGTACCATGCGAGGGGCGGCCGCTTACTAGGTTTCTACGCAAAAGAAATGTGCGTGCGTTTCGCTCGCACACACGTACAACTATCATTCATGCGCCATCGCAGCCTACGCCGTTTACTATCTCCTATTTTGGCTATTATTCGTTTTTACGCACGGGCCGTAGGATGGATAGTTTTCATGATTTTTGAAGGAAATTCCGAACCTGTACAATCTCAATGGTACTAAGCAAATATTCTCGGGTATGGCTTCTGTTCCACTTACACAACACACCTGATTATGCTCGAGACGGTAAAAAATGTCATCCGGTATAATTTGACATTGTCGTCCAGGTGGTGTGAAAAATCGTTTAACTTACATTCACAGGGAACTTTAAGACAGCTCTGGCTTATTATCAACATTATACAATTTTGCCATTTTGATGGCAGTTCGTTTTACTATTATACCGTTTTTTTTTTTTTTTCAGATGGTTACGCTCAAGTATGAAACGGTCGCTTTTTCGTAGCCTCCGTAATTAAGTTGGTTTATAAGAGAATTGCTGACACTTTCTTGTTTTTTGAATAACTTTTATTCTATCCAGGATCTAAAGCTGAAACTTTCAGGGATGTTTTATTACAAAATGAACAAATTTGTTCACTATAGTCCATCGTTTTGTATTCAGAGGGAGCTGTGTATTCGATCGCCAAAGAAACATCGCTTGAAAGAAGAATGGGCGTTATTATATGAGTTGCGTCCCAACCCTTGTAACAAGTTGCGACTAGTATAAACATGTTTATTTAGGCTTTTTTATGATTAATAATCCAAGTTTTTATTATAATTGCGTGCAGGTCAAAAGTTATAGGGCCTCAATTGAAGAAAGGTTTTTTGTATTAAACAATGCTTTAATAATTTTAAAATTTTGTGTTACATACTTATTATTTTCATAATAATTGTACAGTAATCACAGGCAGTAATAGTTACTAAAAAATGCATAGATGAAAGTACCTATTAAAAAAAAAGCAATTATCACTGAATAAGTCCCTTATGTAAGAGTATGGCTCATACATTAACATACATAACATCACGCCTTGTTTTCCCCGAAAGGTTGGGTAGAAGTGTACCTATAGTATGAGAAATTCCTGATATCACTGCACGACCCGGGAATAGAACCCAGGACATCATGCTTAGCAGTATCGCTTGCGACCACTAGACCAACGAGGCAGTCCAGGTTTCATTAATTCAGTTGCATTTAATATTTTATTCAAGAAATGAAACCAAAATAACACTTTCCTTGCACGAGATACAGTTACAGAGTTATGCCCGTACAAAAAAAAATAATACTCATTGAGATCTTTCATATGATATAGGTAGAAAAGTGTTACAACACTTGGGACGAACCCGCCCATTCTTCTTCAATGAAATCTCTTTATATCTTCATATCGCGTAAAGTTGCTTAATCTAGATTTGTACACCCTTAAAAGGGTATATGATAGGTATATGTAACTGCTTTTTATTTGTTTTTAAATGTACTAGTTTACGAGTAAATCGATTTTTTCTGATTCTTAAAAACAATTAATTACATTGATATTTGTTGATGTATCGAAATACTTTTATTTGAACAAATAAGGCCTATAACTGGTATTTTTTTCAAACTTCTGCGACGAACAGTTTTCGAGATTTTAAAAATCCCAAAAATCCCCAGCAAAATCTTGAATATCTCAAAAACTATAAGATGAACAAATTTTGCTATTGGTATACATTTACAACTCATCAAAAGCTATCTTTTCATGTACTTGGTTCCAGGCTAAATGCCTTTTTTGAAAAACTTTTTGCTGGGGTAACGTTACTCCAGCAAAATCAGTTTTTCTCGAATAATTTCGAAAATACATCTGGAACAAATTTTGCTATACTTGGACAAATTGTAACTAACTTCATAGTTAAGTTAACAATTTGTCCAAGTATAGCAAAATTTGTTCCAGTTGTATTTTCTAAATTACTAATTATCTGTAATACTCTCATTTCTCTAAGGCGCAACATTTTGCTGGGGTTATGCATACGTTACCACTGGGCCACCACTGCTCCATAGTGGCATAATGTCTTAGACAAATCAATTTTAAACTACCAATTGTGAAATTATTAATTTTATTGATACCGATGCTACTTGGCATGTACTCTCATTCTAAAATACTATGGAATAGGTTTAGTTTTTAGGATTCATTTGCGTTTATGACTTAGGCTACATTTACTGCCGCTGAGTGTACATAGTTGTTACTGGTCTGGATGTTTTTGTATGACAGATTTGTGTGTTGTAAATGTAAATTATTTTGGGGTGGTACTCGTAATTAAGGGATGAAAAAGAATTGTGCACAGAAGTATTTGAGTTATTGTTGGATACCATAATTCGAACATGATGTTTCTAAGTAACGTTTAAAAGTTTTTTATTTCGGTCAATCGTTTTTGAGATTAGGCTATTTTTGGTTGCAACCATAAAGGGAACTTAGTTTTTCAGGTTTTTTTTAGCAATACTACATACAAATTTATTTTTGCTGTCGATAGAATTAATATTGTTCATGTATATTATTAAATATTCATCCAAACCACGGTTCGCTGTGCGTGGTGCCCACTTGACCGGATTTTTATAAGCTGGCAATGTAAATCAATCGTTTAGTCAGGTCATGGAATTCTTTTTTAAGTATTATAGTTCTATTTAGGAGCAAAAATATGTGTATTGTGATGGGTTTTTCTTTATTCTTTCAGAACTATCCTAATTACACACAGATGCATCCTCCAACTGCATCCAGAATTAGTCAACATCCTACTTATCACCAGCAAATGGATGTAAATCCACATCAGTATGGTATACCTCATGGTCAACAAAGCCATGCACCAATTCCACAACATCAATCTCATCAAAGTATGGGTGGTCATTCAGGTGGTATGACACCAGGAATTCAAAACCACCCCAATGTGCATCTGCATCACCCCGGTGCGCCACCTCTACATCATGTACCTCGTCAGTCACCAGTGCCGCCATCCTCAGTAGCGCCGTCGCATTCCTCAGTACCGGCACAAATGCCTTACGCATCACCTCATCACTCTGTATCAATGAATTATCAATCTCATCAAATACAACATCCCTTAGATGTCAATGTTTCAAATCAGTACGGTACTGTCAAACCAACAGGGTTAGAAACTGGGAGTCCACAGTATCGCCCACCGTTTCCTCAGCTTTCTCCTCAAATGTCGCCTAGGGCTCAAATATCACCCAGACAGCAATCACAATCTCAACTATCTCCTCGGCCTGTCATGTCGCCGGTTAAGGGTCCTAGTGCATCACCACATGGCGCTCGCAATATGGTTCAGTCACCAGTTTCTACAGGCACACCACCTACTCCAGGATCTTTTCCATCGCAGAATACTCTACAAGCGTTAGAACAAATGGTATTACCATCAGGAACAGAATACCCATACCAACGTAACCCATCGTCTCCAGCTGTGGCACATGTTGTTTCTTCACCATCTCAATGGAACCAAAACAAAATAACTCCAGCAAGTAGTAGCATTACACAAATTGAGAACATCGAACAACCACCCAAGGCCTCAGAGCCTACGGCACTAGTCCCACCACTGAAATCAGATTTGGCAAAAAATTTACCTTTGATTAACACAAATACCGAAACGAAACCAATCGATAAAATTGAAACAGAAGGTGTCCGGTCTGCTGAAAATGTTAATACATCTCGAAGTTTTCTACCCCAGCCTAATGGAACCAGCACTCTAAAAGAAAGCATACCTGTAATTGCATCAACAAGTAATAGTTCTTTAGTAAGCAGTAACGATTCTTCTGTAAATGTAGAAACTGTCGATAATCATGAAAAATTGACTGGATCTCGACAGTCTGCAGATAATAAAATGGATACTGCTTTGGCGAAGGAAGATGAGAATGTTGATATTAGTTTTCAGAAAACATACAACAATGACCAAAAGTTAGAACCTAAACAGAAATCAACTGAAAATACTATTACGCAAGAAAGCAAAACTGTTCACGCAACGGCATTATCTCTGTCTACAATGACAAACACAAATTCTTCGATCGGTGATATTTCACAAATAAGAGCATCCCAGCAAATGCAAGTACCATCAATGACAAACGCTAACACAACTAGCCAATACGAAAGTATGCCAAGCATTAATGTAAGTAGAAATCCGGGATATTCAGCAAGCAATCTTCAAAATGTTTCAGCAAATATGCCTAATGTAACACAAGGTTTATCAGCAAATCTACCGACTAGTATTCCATCGTCTGTTAACACCAGTGCTGCTCATAATGTATCTTCTACTTACCAAAGTGGTCCCACATCTGTTACGCAAGCAGTACCTAACATACAAACAAATTTACCATCCAATCATACGATGCAACATGGAAACCTGCCTAATACTGTTACATCTAGTATACCTGTTCATAATCAGCAGAGTAATATACCACTAATTCCTCCAATTCAAGGTAATATTCTCACAAATATGCCGAACATACCCAGTAATATGCCACCAATTGTTCAATCAAATGTAGCAACAAATATTTCTAACGTTCCAGTGGGCTTACCAATGAGTGTTCCAAATTTGCATGCACCAATACCACCAAACCAACCTACCATTATCTCAAATATGTCTCACAACATGAATCCATCTATGTTAATGTTAGGGCCAAATTCAATGCCTCACCCAAACATATACCCAGCGTCTCATCAACAAGAGAGGATGTCATTACAACAACAAATACAAGATATCTACTGTTTGCCGCCTTCTAATGAAAACCAAGAAAAAGTGAGGTGCCTACAAGAACGATTAGCCTTAATTCAGCAGCATGAATCCAACGATAAGTGTAATGGGGGCCCGAATTGTACCTTACAAAATCCTGTATATGGAACAAAAATGGTAGAAAGTCCTCAAGTTACCAGTACAACTGGACGAGGTCGTGGCAAAGGACCTGCTAAACCCAGAAAGCCACGAGCCAAGAAGGAGAAATTTGCTGCTACTGCGCAACCATTAGACCAGTTACCTGTTTCTGAAGATTGTGTAACAGCTGGAACAGGATTACAAAGTAATTCAGAACTTGACTTAGAATTAAATGAAGATATTACTAACTTGGACAGTAGTGCAATTTCTATGGATGATATAAATGGTGGTAAAGTAAGGAAACAAAGAGGACCACGGAAAAACAAAGAGCGAAAGCCGCGCACCCCTAAAGAACCTAAAGTTAAAGAATTAGGGGACAAGCCAGTGAAAGAACGCAAAAAACGTGAACCGAAAGATCCAAGTGCACCTAGAAAGAAAAGAAATTCAAAGAAGGATGCTTTGGAAATACAGGCGGACACTACAACGTCTTATGAATTATTAGAAACTGACAAGGATACTACCCCAAGTGAATTATTAATGACTCAAAATATTTCTAATATTGAAACTCCCAATGTATCAAAAATTATGCCAGAACTTTCCTTAGATGAATCCAACGTGACGGATTTTGATGATATTCCTGTTTCGAAAATAGCAATCAAAGATTTGTTAGAAGAGGCTGAAGCTAAACGGGAGCAAGACGATGATATGGATTCAGTAACTCAGAAAAGAAGGTCTTCAAAAAAACGGACGTCTGCTGGGGGAAGTTGCAAGAAATTAACTCTTAGAAAATCTTTAGGTGGAAGAAGAAAGAAACGTGGTGGGCTAATTCCTGATTCTGATGGTGAACCTGATGATATGATGTCCACGCCTCCACCGTCCCCACCACCGGAAGGTGACGACAGTTTAAAAAGAAGATCTGCTAGAAATACGCAACGTAAAAAATACACAGATGATGTCATGATACGTTTATCAGATGATGAATTTACAATAGCCACTCCCAAGGTCGAAAAAGAATGTAAGTCTGAAGACTTAGATACCAAAGAGAACAGCAGATCTGAAGGTGTGCCTAAACCTAACTATATTTACGTAAATACAACGGAAGAAGATGCCATGATTGTCCAACATGTGTTAGCTTGTCGTATGGGAAAAAGAGAATTTAAAATTGAACCATCAACTAGTGAAGTTATACCAAAACTAGAAATTGGTGACAGTGAGCCATCAGCTAATACTAACAACGAAACGCAAACGCTTGTTTCTTGTAAGGATACCAATGATGATATTGAACCATCAATACTGAGTAATGAAACCAAAAAGGAAATTAATGAAGACAACATTTGTAACAAAATCGAGCTCACTCAAGAAATTACTAAAACAGAAATTACTGCGGAGAGCAATAAAGAAAATCAAGAAGTCAAAAACATTAAGCCGGTTATGGTTGATGTAGAGGAATATTTTGTGAAGTACAGGAACTTTTCATATTTACATTGTGAATGGAAAACTGAAGAAGAACTTTATAAAGGTGATAAACGAATATTTTCAAAAATAAAACGATTTAAGCAGAAACAGGCTCAACAATTGAATATATTTGAATTGTTAGATGACGAACCTTTCAATCCTGACTATGTTGAGGTGGAAAGAATTCTAGATATGTCAGAAAATCAAGACCCTGCAAATAATACTGTTGTAAAACATTATTTAGTCAAATGGAAAAGTTTACAATATGAAGATAGTACATGGGAATTGGAAGAAGACATTGATGTTGATAAGATAAGGCAGTATAAGACATTTAGTGAATTACCCCCAAAAGAAAAGTGGAAGTTTAAGAAGCGACCGTCTGCAGATCTGTGGGTCCAGTTAAAAGAATCACCTTTGTATAAAGGAGGAAACACATTAAGGCCTTATCAACTCGAAGGGCTTAACTGGTTGTTATTCTCTTGGCATAATAATCGTAACTGCATATTAGCGGATGAAATGGGATTAGGAAAAACTATACAGAGTCTAACATTTGTAAATTCTGTTTGGGAATATGGTGTAAGAGGACCTTTCCTAATTATAGCTCCTCTATCTACTATACCTAATTGGCAGAGAGAATTTGAAGGATGGACCGAAATGAACGTTGTCGTTTATCATGGTTCACAACAGAGTAAGAGTATGCTGCAAGAATATGAATTTTATTACAAGAACGAACAAGGTGAGCCAATCAAAGAAATTACTAAATTCAATGTTCTCATAACAACATTCGAAATTATTGTAACAGACTTTCAGGAATTAAAGTCGTTTAACTGGCGAATATGTGTCATTGATGAGGCTCATAGACTGAAAAATCGCAATTGTAAGTTATTGGAGGGATTACGTCAGCTTCATTTAGAGCATAGGGTTTTATTATCTGGCACTCCACTGCAGAACAATGTCAATGAATTGTTCTCTCTGCTTAATTTTCTTGAACCATCACAATTTTCTAGTAGTGATGCGTTTTTAAATGAATTTGGTCAACTTAAGAGTGAATCGGAAGTGGTTAAGTTGCAAGCACTTTTAAAACCGATGATGTTAAGAAGATTAAAAGAAGATGTTGAAAAAACTTTGGCTCCAAAGGAAGAAACGATAATTGAAGTTGAATTAACCAACATACAGAAAAAGTATTATAGAGCAATACTTGAGAGAAATTTCAGTTTTTTACAAAAAGGTACTGCTTCGGCAGCTAATATTCCCAATTTGATGAATACTATGATGGAACTAAGGAAGTGTTGCATTCATCCATATCTTCTAAACGGAGCAGAAGACCAAATACAATTTGACTATAAACAAGCCAATGGGGAAGATAAACAAGCTTATTATAAAGCACTCATTGACTCATCTGGTAAAATGGTACTGGTTGATAAATTACTTCCAAAATTGAAAGCAGGTGGTCATCGAGTTTTGATATTTAGCCAAATGGTTAGATGCTTAGACATTTTAGAAGATTACCTTGTGTTTAAAAAATATCCCTTTGAAAGGATTGATGGACGTATACGGGGTAATTTGAGACAAGAAGCAATTGATAGATTTTCTAAACCGGACTCTGACAGGTTTGTATTTTTGTTGTGTACGAAAGCAGGTGGTTTGGGCATAAATCTAACAGCTGCGGATACGGTTATAATTTATGATAGCGATTGGAATCCACAGAATGACTTACAAGCACAAGCTCGATGCCATCGTATAGGTCAACAAAAAATGGTTAAAATATATCGATTAATTTGTCGTAATTCGTACGAAAGAGAGATGTTTGATAAGGCGTCACTAAAGCTCGGTCTAGATAAAGCAATATTACAGAGTATGAATACAATCCAAGGAAAAGAAACAGGCGTAAAGCAACTCTCTAAAAAAGAAATTGAGGATTTGCTTAAAAAAGGTGCATATGGCGCTGTGATGGACGAAGATAATGCTGGTGACAAGTTTTGTGAGGAAGATATTGAAATGATATTAGCGCGCAGAACTCAAGTTATTCAGATGGAGTCAGAAAAAGGATCAACATTTTCTAAAGCTAGTTTTTCTGCAGCAGACCAACGTTCAGATATTGACATTAGAGATCCTGATTTCTGGAATAAATGGGCCAAAAAAGCAGAAATTGATACTACAGAGAAAAAAGAAGACGAAGATTTGATAGTTACAGAACCCAGGAAACGCACAGTCATTAAGAGATACGGCCATGATGATGGTCCCATGGAAATGTCTGATATGGAGGTCACTCCAGATTCTGACGAGGATGAGGAAGGTGAGAATATTTACTGATCGTTGTACCAAATAAAATTATTGATTCGGTTGTTACCTATTTATAATTGTTAAATATAGATTATATCGTACTAGCGGTTTTTACGACTTGACAAAATATAGAGAGTTAATTGATTCAGGCGTGACTTTGCGGAAATCCATTATAAAATACAATAGACGCTGATATATTTAGTAACCTATTCCGCTTGACTATTCTTTAAGAGTCATAAAAACCCTGTAAGAAATCGACACGTGTTTCACCTCTCAACGAGGCATCTTCAGGATGACGATTGACCAATTGCAAACCAGAACGCGACGTGTTACCACACCGAGCGCTGGACGCAGAGTGAATCAAATCGCCCGACACCCCCACTTATATAGGATTGCTGCTCGGCGCAACAAACACGATTTTCAGATATATAGAAAACCAACTTATACAGACGTCACGATTCCTGCGTCATCTTGTCATCCAATTCAGCATAAATTAGCAGCTTATTGTAGTTTCACTCATAGATTGATGTCAGTACCACTATCCCAAGATAATTATAACAGAGAACTAACCATTATTTATCATATAGCTGAGAGCAACGGTTACACTAGGAAAATGGTTAATGATTTGATACAAATGAAACGCCGTAACATAGTTCGTTCTCTTTTGTATCCACTGCCTCCAGAAAAACCACATCAATATATAGGTAGTTTGACGTACTTAGGGTCAATTAGTGATAGGGTTTCAAAAACTTTGTTTAGAAATGAAATTAGGGTAGCATTTAAAACAGATAATTCTTTAAGACGGATTTGTAACGGAAAAGATCGTTTAGAAAACCATAAAAAATCTGGTGTTTACAAATTACATTGCGATGATTGTAATGGTATTTACATAGGTCAGACTGGTCGTAATTTCCAAACAAGATATAAGGAACATATTGCAGCATATAGGAATAATTGTAGAAAGATCTCATTTTGCTCAACATTTAATAGATTCAGGTCATTCATTAAACAATAATAACACATTCAAAATTGTACACACTTGTGATAAAGGATTTAAAATGTCAGTATTAGAGAGTTAAATTGTTAAAAATAATACAGCGACCGTTACACTGTTGAACGAATTAAATACCAGTATTCCAAGGTCGCCTTTGTTGCGATTGTTCGCCCCTTATCGCGCTTATCGCACTGATAACGGTCCTAGCCAATCAGCGCCGAGCAGCAATCCTATATAAGTGGGGGTGTCGGGCGATTTGATTCACTCTGCGTCCAGCGCTCGGTGTGGTAACACGTCGCGTTCTGGTTTGCAATTGGTCAATCGTCATCCTGAAGATGCCTCGTTGAGAGGTGAAACACGTGTCGATTTCTTACAGGGTTTTTATGACTCTTAAAGAATAGTCAAGCGGAATAGGTTACTAAATATATCAGCGTCTATTGTATTTTAAAATATAGAGATTTGTTACTATAGTGGGTTTAAATTACATAGACGCTTCACGCGGTTTTTTAGGCGACCTATTAACTCGTCCTTAAGTATATTTTTCAAAAAAAGTCCCACAATTTCGTAGTTTTTTTGAACACCATGGGAGTAGCACAAGGTTTTCAGGGTTGCAAACTTGGGTATTAACTAAAACTACTCTCAGGGGACCTAACAGCATATAAAAAAAAATCGTAGTTACATGCGTGGTAACCATAAAACATACATTTAATAAGCGCAACGCCTATCACATGATAATTTGTAAGATCAATTTGTCAAAAAGAAAGAAATATTTTGATAGATAGGGATTGTATTTGTTTGTTTTTAGGGTTCCGTAGTCAACAAGGAACCCTTATAGTTTCGCCATGTCCGTATGTCTGTCCGTCCGTCCGTCTGTCTGTCCGCGGCTTAGCTCAGAGACTCAAGAGAAAAAGCTGTAATTTGGCATGGGTATACATATAAATTACGCCGATAAAGTGGTAAGGTCATTTAAAAATAATGTGCGTTTGTGAAAACCATTTTCGGATTCAGGGACCCGTTTGCGGAATATTAAAGCTTTTAAGTGTTAATTTTAGTTAGACAAGTGTCCCCCCCTCCCAGTTAAATGGTTGGTTGTGGATATGTGAATAAATTCGCGGCAGTAGTTTATAGAACGAAATTAAAAGGAAAACTATCACAGCTAAGTAGGCTCCACAAGTTACCGAGTAATCATCGACTAACTTAAATTTGCATTTGTAAAAACATGTTCTCTTGTTGGATAAATTCATCCCAACTACGGAACGCTTCATTGTGCGTGGTTCGACATGCACTTGGCCGATTTTTTATATTTTCTTTTAGGGATGCCTAAACAGTATAAAATTTCTATTTATGTTCGTCAGATGGTACTGTACCATAAAAATGTGTAGACAAATTAATACAAATATTGAATTCTTTCAGGAATAAGTTTAAGGAGTAAAAGAAAGAAAGAAAAACTTGGTAAAAAGGGACGCAGATACGCAAGCGATGATTATATACCCCGTCATGAAGGTGTTCCTGTGGATGAAGAGGTTGTGTATGGGTCATGGACAAGATCAGAATGTTTTAAAATAGAAAGAGGCCTACTTACATTTGGGTGAGTTGGGACTTTTAGTTATAGTATTGGTAAAGTGGCAGGTTTGAGGACGAAACGATGTGCTGTTTGTCACCTTAACACCAAATGGCGAGTTTGCTCCACGCTTACATCAATTATGTTGCAACAAGACAACGAGTGTTGTTTGGTTGTGGTTTTATCGACACGTTTATAAATATGATAGACGCAGATGGAGTGGCAGTCACGACCGGTTTTAAATAAGCGTCCTTAGTTATAAAATATCACAATCTGTTATTAAGCCCGCAGCAATTTTACAATTCATTATAGGTATTGGATGGATTTTGAGGTGGCAGTAAAGGCAGGGACTTTAACTGTTGTAGCTACAGAAAAACAGGTCTCAGGAGACAGTCCTTAGTCCCCGTGCTCTGTAATGTCTTGTCCAAACCTTTTTAGTTTGCGTTTTTGTCGTGATAGATGCAAAGCAAAACATTTATTTATATCTAAAACACTAAAAATTCCGTATTTTTAACAGTATAGGTATCACAATAGTTTATTTCGCCGTTATTTTTCGGAGCGGAATGGAACGGCCGGCGCGGCGTCCGATCGGCACGGCGCCGGCGCGGCGGCGACTCGGTCGCGGCGTCGTGTGGCCGACCACGCACACGTCCCGTGTCAGTTGAAATATAAAATTGAATATTATCAATATTTACAGAGGCTGAATAAAAATCTACCTGAAAAAAAAAACATATGGTGGACAACACTGAGCTTGCATTGGCAAGTCAACACTTTCTTTCCCTGCATTGTGTTGTTGGCAAACTAGTGTGAAACAGATATAGTGGTTTTAAAGCTACGCTACGTAATAACTGAAGTGGCACGATTTTGTGACGCGTGATTATGAAGTTTGTTACTCTAATATCTATACATATTATAAACTAGCTTTTGCCCGCGGCTTCGCCCGCGTGGAGGTCGGAAATTATACCACGGGAAAGTACTACGGGGATAAAAAGTATCCTATGTCCCATACCCCACGTGGTCTGTTTAAGCGTTACGGCGTAAAGGTAACAGACATGAGACAGCCAGTAACTTTCGTAATATTTCGTATGTATTTATACTATTAGTGATAGGCCATATTTATATTGTGGTGATAGCGTGGATATTATGGACAGCAGTATGAGACTGTCGGAAAGATTAATGAAAAAATATTGTATAAAGATTAATGAAAAAACTATGGCATAATGTATGGACGGTAGAATCTTAATACCACGATTCAGAAAATCGCGTCATTTTCACAACGCCATCTATCGAGTACTCATTGGCAAACTCAAATTCTCTGTTCCAGGCCAAGTAGTAATAACTTTTGACCGAGTGGACACCGGTTCTCAAGATACGGACTATGACTATATTCCCAATCCTCCCAAGCTCTTGAAAAGAGTCACAAAAATTTAAATATTAAGTAGAGGCAACGGTATAATAATAATTGGCACTCTAAGCCGGCTTCTACTAGTAATTGGTAAATTCTCTTAAATAAACAAAGTTGATAATATTTTTAATTACTTTGTCGGGTTCTAGTTTACATAAGCATAAATAAAATGACGCATTACGTTTAAAAATTAGTGTTTAATTAACTTATTTCTATGGATTGTTATTGTTACAATCATTGACACTTAAGCATAGGGAGTGGCACTATAAATTATGTATAATCATTGACACTACTGGAAGTATTTTATAGTACCAATACTAAACCTTACTAAACTTCTTCCCATTGTTATTAGATGTATTTTTAGTTGGTTGGTCTATAGTCACTTTAAATTTTTCTGCTTCGGTAATTCCTTTTTTTTCTGAATTTGGTGTATTGGCAGGTTTACATAAAACATTTTAAGAAAGAAGAACTTGCATGTGGAATATTAAATGTTCGCGCGGCAGTTTTTTTTTCATATACCATTTTTCATAGCTTCCAAAGCTTTTTCCAGGTCTGCATCTGAATATCCTTTCGCATATTTCCTACCACTCTGAACATTCGGCATTCATATAAAATAAGAAATATGTAAAGTATAGTCATTGACATCATTAAAAGAAATAGTAATGTGCAGTGCTAATAATAGATTTTTGACAAAAAGTCAGAAAGTATAGTGATTGGCATAAGTGCCAATGATTAATTTGCTAACAAAATAAAGTTTAGTCATTTGCACACTTAACACAGCGCTAAAACAATAAGTGAATGAATATAAATAGATAGAAACTTGCATAAAAACTTACCTAAAAATCACTTTTTTACTTCGTAATCTAGCCACCAAACCCACGTTTTTTGTAAAATTTTATCTCACTCGATCAAACACATTTTTAAATGAGCGGGTAAAGAAAGATTGACGTTTGAGACATAAATAAATGTTTCCATTATAAGAAATTTTATATTCTTCCAGTAATTGTGTTGCTATAATATAAAAAAACGAAAACATTAGTAGCACGCAGGATAAACTAGCAAAGTGCCAATCATTGGGGTGGTGCCAACATTACTACTGTTTACCCTACATGTGAATTTTAAAATCATCCCCTATTAGTATGGAAGTATGGATTATGTGGTCAATTTAAAATGTTCCAAATTAATAGGAGTGGGCGTTGCGACCACGAACCGTATTCAAAGACCGTTTTGTGTTCTGCGACGATGCAAACGTTTTACGTCCTGGGTTCAAACAGTTTTCGTTGCACAAACCAGCCCTCGAATTACTTTTTGCGATTTTTTATTTTACGCCTAAGAAAACACAGTCGAAAACGCATTACGGTCTTTCAAAACGGCCCCGGAGTCGAAATAAGTGAATCGATTCAATTCACTTCACTTTCCGGAATAAAGATTGCCCATGCCTAGTAGGTAGGAATATAAATATATGGGCGAAGGTCATTCTTCTACGGAGAATCTTAACACTGCGATTCAGAAAATGACGTTAAAACAACGCCATCTATCGAGCACGAAGTGATACTGTCAAAATATATGGGAAAGGCTTAGTTAGCTACGAATTAATAGTTTTTTAAGAAATTAAAATATGTCAATTTTTTTTTTTCATGTTAAATAATTAATTTGAAAGATAGGTAGCGCCACCTATCGCACTACTAATAAACCACGCATTTGGAAAACTTTTATAAGCCTAACTTTTAATTGTTCATGGTTCATATTCTATTCATAATGCGCGATGTTTGCACGCGAATTATGCAAAAATAACCACCCGAAAACTACACACGATCTCACAAACCTGCTTGAGGTTACGTTAGTATAACAATAGATGTCGTGACGTGTTTCTACATTACGTAATGAAAAATTTATCTTGAACATTTTCATTTGATTATATCTTTTGATAGAGTGAACCGTTTGCGATGAAACAAAAACTAAATGGTACTCCGAAATAATCACAATATTTGAGTATAAAAGTTAACCATGTGGGTTTTTGTACTTTTTACATGGTACCTTACAATTTAATCTCTCACAGACAAAAATTTAAAAAATGGTAGAAATGGCGTCTGTTTGTTATCCTTTAGCACCCCAACTAATTCTTTTTTTGATATTTTTAATGTACAGAAATGCCTCGTCTACAGATTTATTATATGTATAGATAGATTAAAGTCGCTTTTCGTGTTTGTATGTCAACAAAGTTCTTCTAAACCACGTAACAGTTTTTGATGAGTTTTTCACCATCGTTTAGAGAATTTATTCTGGAAGGTTTATACTAATACGTTAATATTAAAGTTATACAGCGTGTAAGGGTAAACACCGTTGTCACTCAAACCATAAATTGACTTAAATATAAAAATAAATGACCCAGTAACAACAAAAAAAACCTTATTTTCATTTAAAGATTTTAAAAAGTTTATATCCGACACCGTCTGCAAATTCATGGATACGCGCCCGAGAGATGTAGTAGGTAATAACTGTGATGGTCGCCGCCATTCTTCGTCACCTACACAACACATGAATAAACACGAAACAGCTGACTGACTGAGGGAGGGGTCGCGCTCGCGGCCACTCATGTCACGTCCCGCACCACCCGCCCGTGTTGAGACGCAAGTTCGTTGCCCTTGCGTATAGGGTGAAATATTCTTGAGGAAAAATGCAGATTTTCCCAAAAAAATGTTGTTTTTTTTATTGATTTTATGTTCTATAAATGAAACCAAACCACTGGTTTCAAGGATAACGGTGTTTACCCTAACACCCTGTATGTAACTAAGAAATCTCGATGTTTTGTCAAGCCGTAAAAACCGTGCGAAGCAGGAGCGGGTCTTTAGTTATATATTTAACAATGCCTCGCGCACGGCTTGGCCTCGAAACCGGCCAGTGGTTGCAGCATCCAAGCAATGTATGTTAACCCAATACGCATTGCGCACTTACCGCACGACGTGCCGCCTGACTAGTTGAGACCAAACTGATATTTACTGTGAACGGATCCGCATCTTGTTCGGAGCTTCTGCGGCCAAAGTGACGTGCCCGCGTAGTGCGCGAGAATGGCCTTCTGATGTGTTTAAAACAATGCCTTAAAAAAAAATTTACTGTCATATTTTATGTTATAAGGTAAATTGATGCTTCACATGTTGATTCCTCAAAATGTTTTTGCAGGTGGGCGCGGTGGGAAGAAATCGTTGAGAAAAATCAGTTTAGAAAAGGTTGGACAATTCCTGTTATAGAAGATTGTGCGCGAATAATAGTAAGTTTAATTTTTTAAAGAACTTAAACGAATCATTTTGGTCATTGACTTTTACCTAGAAGTAAGGCCTCGAAGTACATGTATAGGAAAAATCCAAATATTGTTAATTTGTGGTTATATCTCATAAAATATTAGTTATTGCGATTACAAACTTAAATTTGCAGTTGGAGCATTGACCGTGATTTGGAAAGATGTATGGGAGCATTTATTTTCAACAGTTAAGTTTGTCCTTCAATCCGGAATCGAAAATTTACTGACCGTATCTTGAAGTAACATTTAATATTTATTTCGTTCAAATCAAATCGGTACAACATTTTTTCAGCTGGAATTTTAGTTTGTCACTTGAGTGAAGCCGCGGGCACAGCTTTGGGACCGAACTATCAGGGCGTCAGCCCTACTCGCACTCGTCAGGTTTTTAGGGTTCCGTAGTCAACCAGGAACCCTTATAGTTTCGCCATGTCCGTCTGTCTGTCCTCGAAAAATGGATGACAAGGAGTAACCGGAAACACATACGAACAGAGCAAGCTAATATAAAGCTTGTAATAAATAGCCAAGAACTGCGACCCAAGTTGGTCGCAGTTCTAATCGAACCCAGTTGGTTGACTCTAGTTTAGTCACCGCAACTGGCGAAATGTGGGTGTACTACAGGTACACCTCTGCCCTTCAGCGATTACAGGCGTGATGTTATGTATGTTATTGTTATCTTGTAGTTAACCACAATAACGACAGCTTAAAAAAACACAGTGCTGCCAACACACGAGGCAGCTTTCAGTTTTTTAGCCCATTGCTAACTTCATCCGCGGCTTCGCAAGTGAGGAGGTCTGAAATAACATAATTTCGAAAAGTTATCCCACGGGAACGCATTACCGGGATCAAAAATATCCTATGTTTTATTAATCCAGGACATGTTCTATCTGTGTGTCAAGTTACACCCAAATTCTCAACGTCTCACCTGACCTTCTTTAGTCAGACTATCTGACTAAAGCAGGTCAGGTGATGTCTCCCAGCAGTGTGGAATGCATGCTGGTTCGTCATTACAAAAACAGCACACGTATAATGTATATTTTATGAGGATTTTCTTTTGAGTTCTTGAAATTCCGTTTTCATATGATGATTTGCCATGCTAATACCGAGAAAGTTTCAGACTTTGACTGAGTTGAAATTTATCCTGATAATTATACGTTATGTTTGCATCACCACCGATACATTGGCTGGTGTGGTTAAGTGTCTCATTTCAATTTCAGGTTTTATATTGTTTACGCCATTATAAAGGCGATGAGAAAATAAGAAATTTTATATGGGATCTAATAGAACCTTGTGAAAACGGGGAAGTTACCATCTCTAGAAATCATAGTGGACTACATAATCCTGTGCCTCGAGGAAGAAACGCAAAAAAGAAAAACAGACCAAAGGATTTGCCTAAATCCAATGATCTTCAAAAATGGGAAGATCCGATTCATTGGAGTTCGACGGAAAAATATGACTGTGAATTGTATCTGGAAAACAGTTACAAAAAGCATTTATTTAGACATGCCAATAAGTAAGTACATATTTTTACCCGACTGTTAAGAATTAGTTAATTAAAAAGGTTATGTTTTTCATGCGTATCTTTACATTAGAATTCTTTATTCGCTCGTAGCATCCAAAAAGCTGGATGTATTTTAATTATTGACCTAGCGTTATATTTTGTGTTCGCCCAGCGAGCTTACATGCGCAGTGAGACTACTCTCTCTCACGTTTCAACGTGATGTGTTTACAAATCTGATGTCATCGAGAAGGCTCGAAAAAAGGGTCTTATTTCCCGTTTTGACCATTGTTCCCTCAAAAGCTTCCTTACTAAGGGCCACTTAGAGAAAGTTTTTATTTTATCAGGGTGTTCGAAAATCCTACTTTCACGAAAAAATTACTGATTTTGTATTCCATCGACAAATCATGTAGATTAATGTAAAATAATACGACAAAATACAAAGAAAACATAAAATAAACATGATTGCATTAAAAATAGGTACCTAGAATAACATCCAATATTCATAATAAGTTGCTGATTAATGCGGAATGCTGTTGCCATTTTTAATTACCAGTGTATTAGTTAGGTAGGTAGGTACAGTCACGGACTTTAATTGATGAGCCCCCTGGCACTGTTCGTATTTTAGCCGTGTATGGCAAATCGGGTTTATTCGGTTCCCGACACGCAGTAAAAGTAGAAAATTATATTTCATATCTTTACCGGTTGGCTAACCTGAGAGCAGAACTACAAACTTGACAGCAGTGACTACTCAAAGTCAACCAATTGCAGGTCTAGCAACAGTAACCTAGCAACGATAAACAATTGTTGCTAGGTTATTGTTGCATAGTAACGTTAGCGTACGGAGAAATTCTCTGACATCGATATTTCAACTGTCACTGTCTTAGTTAAGTTTTCAGAATTATTGAGTTAATGAGCTATGATTCAAAGGAGGTCAGTATCAAATAGATTGGATAAACTTAATGCAACATTGTATTTATTTTTATCATTAAGAACTTATTAGTCAACCTCTATGGATGAGACTATTTCCGATTAAAAGTAATTTATTTGTCATCTTGATATTTCAACTGTCACTGTCTTCAGTTATGTTTTCATAATTATCGAGTTAATGAGCAAAATTCAAAGGAGGTCGGTATCAAATAGATTGGATAAACTTAATGCAACATTGTATTTATTTTTATCATTGAGAACTTATTAGTCAACCTCTATGGATAAGACTATTTCCGATTAAAAGTAATTTATTTGTCATCTTGATATTTCAACTGTCACTGTCTTCAGTTATGTTTTCATAATAATCTAGTTAATGAGCTATGATTCAAAGGAGGTCGGTATCAAATAGATTGGATAAACTTAATGCAACATTGTATTTATTTTTATCATTGAGAAGTTATTAGTCAACCTCTATGGATATTTCCGATTAAAAGTAATTTATTTGTCATCTCATTTGTAATAAAGTCAACCTCTATGGATATTTTCGATTAAAAGTAATTTATTTGTCATCTTGTTTACTAGCTTTCGATTTGAGTTCGTGTTTAATCGTGTAATCTCGTGAATGTATGAAACTGCAAAATTGAAAAGTTTGAAGGTGGCTCATCAATGAAAGTCCGTGAGTGTACCTGTAATAAAAAAAAAAACTGCCTAGCCGTTTTCCAACTATGTTGGGGTCAGCTTCTAGTCTAACTGCATGCAGCGGAATACCAGTATTTTACATGGAGCGACTGCCTATCTGACCTCTACAACCCAGTAACTGGGTAATACGATACCCCTTGGTAAGACTAGGGTTGTCATTTCGGGCTACTGACGATCCGTAACGACTGTCAAAGATCAAATCAAATCAAAATATTTTATTTCACATAAACCTACATGGGCACTTATGAAACGTCAGAAGCTAGGTGCACTGTTCCAATTGGTCGTTTTCTATGGAGAAGAGCTGGCAAGAAACTCCACGAATGACAGCCGGGATCAAAGGATTAACGTGCTTTCCGAGACACGGAGGAGTCTCGGTATGTAAAGATGGTCCCTCATCCACGGACCAACTCCGGCAAGCGTAGCTTAATCTGATGGATTAATCCGTGCGACTGTTAGTAAATAAAACAAATTGAAGTAAACAAGTAAATACTTTAAAAGTACCCAGGTATATATAATAGGTACTTGGTAAAAAAAAAAAACATACCTGTCATCTGTATATTCTAAATAGTGTTCTTTATTTCCAACAAAAATAATACACTGTCCTTGGATAGCCTAAATCTTTTGAAGAAGTACCATAAAGTAGTAAGACTGAAGTCTTACTACTTTATAGTACTTACTCTCAAAAGATTTTTTTCGTGAAAAAATCCGGTCTTTCGCGGTAAATATGTGGCCATCTGAATAAACTATGATTCGTAACTAAATCCACAGTTTCTATTGCGTCTAAACTGTGAATAAAATCTTCCATTTCGTAACAAATATTCAACAACAAATAAACTGTCACTTAGCGCCAAGGTGCCGAATATTGGGATCCCGTAGGACCATAGTTGTCCCTTTTGTGATGGTAAAAACGAAATCAACACTTAAATTTTTTAAAGTGCCTTCCGAAATTTAGGGAATAATGGTGAAAACGGGTATTAGACACTTTATTTTCTCGCGACGTGAGACCGCTTTAGCAAATCATTCAAAACAAATCATTTTTATCATAGCAACATGCAACATCAGTAATAAATTTGCATGTCATTCATTTGATTGTACGTCCATCTCAATAATTTTTTGTTAAACCGACTTTATTAATAATGCCGCGGCCTGCAACTGGCGCATTGATGGACGATCGTGAAAATGTGGGCCGAGGCGAAGCCGACTACGTGAGTCCATCAATGCCTGGTTGCGACCAAGATTTGTATAGTACTTTTCTCAAATAATGCGCGGAAATTCAAACTTGAGTAAATTAATAATAAATTCCAGAATCAATGACAAATCAATAAGTTCATTTGTTTCAGCTTTTTGAAAGCCAAGTCGAAATTTAAATAAAATCTTTGATAAGTTTCCTCCTTGGTTGCCTTGTGTTGAAGTAAAAAGTTCGTTCTGTTTTTAAATAACACGACTGATATGAGTTTTCATAGTAATTTATTTGGCCGCTAAACACGCCTTAAATGGATTTTCATAGTAACTTTGCTGGCCGCATCGTCATTTGTTTTTGACCAGTGCAGCATTTTCGATTTATCTCGAAGAAGGTTTTCAAAATAATGCTCGAATTTCCAAGCATGTTTGAGAAAATGTATTTTCTTTACATTGACATAAGCATGACGAACATATCGTAGAAATAGTAGCCTAATGTACTCAGAGAATAGAACGATTTGTCATATTGTATAAATGATATACACAATATATTATAAATTACTTAGAAAATCGGAATTGTACATGGCTATATTTTCAGGGTGTTACTACGAGTACGAATGATGTATTACATCAAACATGAGGTCATAGGTGACTACGCGACACAAATCGAGAGTGGAGTTCATGCCAGGTAAAATTATGAATGTACTATCATTTTAAACTAGAAAGATTTACACATTGCAAGGTTGTGGGCTGTTGCATACCATTTGTTGAAGCAGTAATGGACTAGCACCGTGTAAACAACACGTATAATTCTTACGCAATACGGGCAGGGCAAGTTACCGATCGAACTGGTATTAATTAAAACAGCTCGTAGCTCAGTCATTGATATTGAGCTGGCCTGGAGTAGTATGGAGTGCCAATAGAATAACAGGTCAGCTTATGTACCAGGTTTGTTACCAATGACGAGGGTGGCTATAGGAGCACCTCAACTAAATAAAATGGAAAAAAAACAAAAAAAACTTACGAAACAACAAATTTCAGGAAAATAAGAAAATTGTTTTCTTTCCATAATTATATTATTTTCAAACATGAGTGCGGTAACTGGTAAGTGAAGGTGTGTTGATCGTAGCTGCTCTTCTGAGGCATGAAACACTGAGTAAACTTAGTAAAAAAGGCGTCAAACTCAAAGAGTTTACTTTATTTAGTAAGATGCTCCTGTAAGCCACTTTTCAGCTCCACTATCAGATCCTGAACTCCTCTCAGTGCTAAAGTACTTGTCAAAATGAATCCAACGAGTCTATTTTTAACCGACTTCCTCTTAGTCTATGTCGATGATGTTATAGTTCCTGTCACTGTTATTTACAAAGCAGGTAAAAACGGAGAAATAAAAATTAAAAAAAAAATATAAACAAACAACATAAAGTCAGTCGCAAAAAACAAAAATCGAAACTAAACGCACCGACTTCTGAAATTAAAGTTATTTTTACCCGACTACGGCGAAGCAAAAAGGAGGGTTGCGATTTTGCCTGGTATGTATGTATGTATGTTCATCTCTTCCCTCATAAATATCTTCTAATCGACTCATCACAATTTGACAAATGAGATATCGTTGGAAACGTCTTGATCGTCCGCTGGTTATAGGCAATGTTACGTCATATTAAATTGAAAATGGCGCCCAATAGATGAAAAAGTCATGAAATAAATAAAAGAAAATTTAATCATACCCTGTTGGGTATCGAATGAAGGGGCTTAATTAGCACATTTAGCAAATAAAAGTTATAAACCTGACAAATTAAAAATCCGGAGTCACACGTAATCTGTTCGATTTATGTTAAGAGTTGTGACTCCGGATTTTTAATTTGTCTGTTTGTGATGTCTTGTTTATACCTTTTTAGTTGATTGACTTTTTGTCGTAGTTGGGTTTTAGGTTAATACCTATTTTTTTCACTTTGTAGTGTTTTTTATTAAGTCGGTTGTTTTTTTATTGTAAAAAGTATTTTGTTTAGTCGAGGAGTACCTATAACCAGCTTCCGGTACCATCATTAGACCCTGGACTGTACCCCGGGCGGGATCCCTTCTTTTCGCATTATGGTTTTTCTATAGAAAAATACTTAAGTTAGGGTTAATTTGGGTTCTGAATACTGGAAGAGTTTCCATAAACGCCGCGCCGCCGGTATCCATCATTATGATTTGAGAACTTATGCTTAAAATAATTATGCGTCAGCTGTTTTGCGTAAAATAGTTATACAACGTGCCGCTACAATGGCGACATTAATTTAACACACGGGTAGGGCTAGTGGCCAGTAACCATAAAAATTATAATAAAATAAAATAATTCGTAAATTGAAAAAAAATAATTTTCAAACAAACTAAATAATAAAAATATAACCAAAATTGAGATCACTCTTTGTAAAAGATTCATTCATGTAGCTACCTACCAGCTGGCTTACGTTCCATCGGCCAAGATCCTTTGTCGGCATAATTTCTAGGAAATTGCGCGGCTTTCCTTTTATTCGCCTACATATGATCCGTGACCCCGGCAAATGAACTCTTCGCTACAGTTCTTTAAGTACAGGTTGCTCCAGGATGGTAATTTAGAAAATTGTAAATAAATCAATAAATAATAACATTTAATAAAATTAAAATATTTTCCTAAAGCCCAAAACACACACAAAGCGGGTGCGGGGCGGGAGCGGGTCGGGTCGTTTTCATCGCGTGAGTCGCGCGGTTCATCGTGTTCACACAGAGCGCGGGCGCGGGGCGGCAGCGGGTCGGGCGCGGGACGGCAGCGGGTCGGGCGCGGTTGTACTTTGACAGACGGCAGCGGTTGCAGTGTGAAAATGTTGGGTGATTCTGACACGGACGAAGAATTATTATTTTTTACTTATTTTAAAGAGAAGAACGCGAAAATGGAAAAAGTTGTAGGTTCTTGACATTAATAAAAAAAAACAAGTAATAAAAATTAAAACCCTACTACGACTTAAAAGGTATAAACAAGACACCACAGACAGACAAATTAAAAATCCGGAGTCACACGTGTTAGGGCATAAATCGAACAGATTACGTGTGACTCCGGATTTTTAATTTGTC
Source organism: Lithophane semibrunnea (assembly GCA_947363905.1). Classification (NCBI taxonomy): domain Eukaryota; kingdom Metazoa; phylum Arthropoda; class Insecta; order Lepidoptera; family Noctuidae; genus Lithophane; species Lithophane semibrunnea. The sequence continues at coordinate 9,438,293 of OX376189.1, forward strand.
TGTCTGTGGTGTCTTGTTTATACCTTTTAAGTCGTAGTTGGGTTTTAGTTTTTATTACTTGTTTTTTTTTTTAAATTCTTTTGGGGTTATAATATATATATATATATATATTTGAAATGTGCTCATTAAGCCCTTTCATTTGATACCCAACATGGTACGATTAAACCATTTTTTTTTAAGTTCCTCAGTTTTTGTCCTCTAGAGGGCGCCATTTTTAATTTAATGTGACTCCACATAGCCTATAACCAGCGGACAATCACGACGCTTCTAACGATACCTCATTTGTCAAATTGTGATAAGTGGTTTGGAAGATAGGAGGGAACAGATGAACATACATACATACATACATACCGGTCAAAATCATAACCCTCCTTTTTTCTTCGCCCTAGTCGGGTAAAAAAAACATCAATATGGAGAATATCATCGATACGTGTATTGCAACGAATGTAACGCCGCTACACCCACATTGCTATTCTGTAACCATCTTACCTTGAAAACTTAGGTGAAGTGAGAGTGGAGTGAGTCATTGTCATCGATACCTACTGATGCTAAGGCAGTGACAGTTCACTCCAAGCTCACTTTGATATTTTACTACACTTAGTTTTCACGGAGATATTTTTACAGAATAGCACAACCGCTCCTGACCCGCGCTGTTGTGTCAGCGGGCGCGGCTCCCGCGCGGGTCCCGCTCCGCGCCCGACCCGCGCCCGACCCGCGCCCGCGTTCTGTGTGTTGACATCCATATAATTCCTTGAATTACAAATTATTATACCCGCTGTACTCCCGCGCCCGACCCGCTCCCGCCCCGCTCCCGCCCCGCACCCGCTCTGTGTGTGTTTTGGGCTTTAAACGAATATGCGAAATCGGATACGTGTGTTAAATTGATGTCGTCATGGTAGCGGCACGTTGTATAGGATAAACAAAAGTATGCCTTTTATATTATGTCTTATTTTATGCAAATGGATAGGGCACCTTTTCCGTTAGATTATAAACTGTCGAAAAAAATTGAAATAGGTTAGATTAGAACTGACCAACCGCGCGCGAGCCGAGCGAGCGGAGCGAGTGGTGCCGCGACAGAGGCCGGCGGTACATCCTAGTTGCTCACAGCTAGGCAGCAGGGGTGTATTTACCCTAGGGCCAAAAGGGCCATGGCCCGGGGCGGTAGGCTGCGAGGGGCGGCGTATTCGTCTTTGTTAGCCTTTCTTTTTGAAATTTAAAATAAGCCTACTTATCAAAAATTAAAACTTATTTGGTTATAAATTTGATAGACATCAAGACGCGATCGCATCGCATATAGGCCGAATCACACCGGAATGGTAGCGGCCGGCAGCGACGCAGCGAGCACTTTCAGTGTGAAATAATTTTAAACTATCTAACTATCTAACATACTGAAAAGACCAGTATCGCTTGAAAAGGTCGCGAGGCCACCCGCGGTGACGCGAGCAGCCGCGCGCCACGCGCCTCTTGTCAGTGGTTCTGCCCGCAGCTGCCAGCGGCGACGCGAGGACGCTCGCGGCACCGCGGGCGGCCGCGCGAATGTAGAAACTAAACTAGCCAAGAAGAGACTAGGCGCGTGTGGTGTGGAGGTTGCGCGAGGTCGCCAGCGGCGACGCCGGGGGCCGCTGCCATTCCGGTGTGACTCGGCCCTTACTGACCGGCGGCGTGTCGGTCGGTCCGACTCTATCGCGACTCGGGACTAGTTTCGTTGCTTTTTTTTTCTTTAATTTATGGGGCGGCAAACCTTTCAGGCCCAGGGCGCTGAATCTTAAAATACGCCTCTGCTAGCCAGGCTATTTAGAATTAACGCAAGGTGCGTTACGTCGCAAGCAAGTTCTATACCAGGGCAGGGTGAGTATTCTATAAAAATCTCAACCTGAAAACTTGAGAAGTGAGCCTAAAGTGAGCTGTCACTCCACCTGACGCTAGGGATTGACAGCTCACTTCACGTAAGTTTTCACGGTGAGGTTTTTACAGAATACACCGGCAGTTCACAATTTGTTGGTTTCCCATGGATAGATTACAAACTAACGAAGTTCATAATCATACGGTGACATCCAAATCCCACAACATGACAACGTCGTGTGCTTAGATCAATCTTTGTTCTTTTTTGCAGTTCCTTGGGAATGCGCGTACCTCGTGGTGTGGACAGCACACCGCCACGCCTGTGGTGGGATAGTGAGTGTGACGTGTCCTTGCTTGTAGGAACATACGTCCATGGTTACGAAAATTATTTGGCTATGCGTTCAGATCCACAACTTTGCTTTGTAGACAAACTGGGGCCACCAGATGATGCTGAATGTACTGATATCAAGTGAGTGTATAAGACATTTTTTTATTTTTATTTTAATGAGTATTTCGTACCCAACCCAACTTATGTGAGACTAAATAAAGCAAAAGTGGCAAAATAATACTTTCTGCATTCATTTATTGCAATACTATGCTGCAGCGTGATTACGTAACTCATTGTGACAAAAATTCATTGCGTTGTCTACTCGACACTGAAAAATCCATCAAATCCATTGGACCTACTCCAAAATAGTTTTGAAAAGGCTAAGCAGAAGCGATTAAAAATGAATATGCAATCTGAAATTAACAGTTTGTATCGCAATTGAGGTGCAGAACTCGTTACGGCCATTATGGCCATCGCACACCCTAACTACTCGACACTAACTCGTCTCAAAATAAAGCTACGTTAAAATTTTCTAAATTCATATGAATGCATTATTTAATGACCATCCAAATTTTATCTAGGCAATAGGTAACATTCAAAGACAGTCAAAGATTTTGAAAAAAATAAAATGTGGGTAGGGTCACGATAAAAATAATTATTTATCAAAAATTCTTGGAAATTCGAGCATTATTTTGACAACCTTCTTCGAAATAAAATTGAAAATAGTGTGCTGGTCAAATACATGCTGTGCTAGTCAAATACATGCGAGGAACCGCCGGAAATGTTAGTATGAAAATCCATAGCTGCCGCGCTATACACGGCCGAATAAATACTATAAAAACTAACATATATCGTGTAATTTTAAAATGGTCGAGTTTTCTACTTCGGAACATAGCAAGCAACGACATAACTTATCAAAGATTTTATTTAAACGAAAGGGCTTCCAAATAGAGCTGTATAAAGTAAAAAAGAAAAAAATGAATATTGTTGCGTAAATCATTATTTTTGTTCGTCATTGATTCTGGACTTAATAATTAAGTAGCCGCGCACCGCGGATTCACCCGCGTTAGTCTCGATCACGTGGGAATATCGGGATAAAAAGTGTCCGATTTCCTATTCCAGGTCATGGTCTACCCATGTGCCAAATTTCATCTTAATCCGTTCAGACGTTTTAGCGTGAATGCGTATCAAGCAAATAAACAAACAAACTCACTTTCGTGTTTATAATATTAGTTAGAATAAGTAAAGATTCAGCTTGGTTACGAAATCAAAAATTGAATAATATGCTTGCCGCGTATACTTTTGTAAATGTCAGAAATGGGCGACGCGGGGGTGCAGCAGTGATGTGTGTCCGCGGTACTGTGACTGACATGTATGATGTGTAACAGGAGTGAAGAAAGGAAGGTGAGAGGTAGTGTAGTAGGAGACGAAGATTGTACAGACGATGTATCTAGTGGAGCTGGAGCAACATCCCCTGCAGCTTCTCCTCGGCCTGATGATGACAGTACTCAAAGCAGTAGTGGTGGACATTTATGGCCCTCAATGCAAGATTTGAATACGAGACTCCGGAGACTAATCACTGCATATCAAAGAAACTACAAAAGAGAGGAGCTTAAAATGCAACAAAGAGCTAAGGTGCGTAATTTAGCTTTTTTTTTTCATATTACCTTTTATTACTTAACATCATGGTCCCGAAGGGTTGGCCTGAGGCGTACTTACCACATTTCTCCAATAAAATAGTTTTTCTTGTCAAGTCCCATGTAATAAGGGGCAAGCGAGACACTATAGCCATAAACCGGGCTTACATCCAGTCTCCGGGCAGTTACTGAGAAAAGGCAATGACCAAAATGTATAGAGCAATGGTGCTTTTTTTTACATTCCTGCCTCCACATAGAAGCTATTTCAAAAAACAAAAAAAAACTTTCATTTTCCTCTAAAATCAAAGTCACGAGTCCTTTGACTTCTTTCTCTATTACCCATAGATGTTTAAATTGATTTAACTCAGCTCGGATTGATTTTTAACCGACTTCTTCAAAAAGGAGGAGGTTCTCAATTCGCCTGTTTTTTATTTTTGTATGTATGTTACTCGATTACTCCACCAATTATGAATCGATTTTGAAAGTGAAAGTCAAAAATTTTACAAAAAAAAAAACAATTGACTTCCAAAAAAACACTAAAAAAAAGTGAAAATTAACTTTAATTACAGAAGTCGGTGGCAAAAAACGAAAATTGAAAAGCAAAGACACCGACTTCCGAAATTAAAGTTATTTTTCACTTTTTTTTAGTGATTCTTTGGAAGTCGGTTGTTTTTTTTTTTGTGAAAAGTTTTTATTAAGCTTTATCACCGCCCGTACAACATTTCGTTTTTAGGGTTCCGTAGTCAACAAGGAACCCTTATACTTTTGCCATATCCGTCTGTCTGTCTGGCTTAGCTTAGAGACTCTTAGGCCCGTATTACAGAAGGAAACTCAAGTATTGATCTCTGTTTAAAACTAGTTTTAAGTCCGCTTTTAATTTTAGAACGTTGCTCAAGCATAGTTTCATTGATCTTAGTTCAACTGAGTTTGGCTTTATTTTACATCGCTACTCAGTTACTCAATCGAACCCAAGCAGTGATCAAATCTGTAATCACCCAAGTGTGGTCGAGACCGCGCTTGAGCATAGATTGTCATGTCAAATTGTCAATATTTCTTCTGTTCTCTGTCTACGGTTCCAATAGTGCAATGTCGAGTTCTGTTGATATTTTTTTAAATTAGGTACCTACTATCAAAATCATAATCGATATATTTGAAGGGGTAGATAATTATAATAACTTATTTAACGATAATTCTATTATAAGGTTGAACTTTTTCCAAAGTACTAAATTTTTTCTTCCGTCCTTGTATTTTAAAAGTGTTTAACCAATGGATTCCCAATGTGATGAGATGTGGATGAATGTGGGGATGATCCGTGAATAAAATCAGCTAAACAAATAATTAAAATGAAAACAACAAACGAATGTTTTTCACACTGATGTTTTGACATACTGACATTTTAAATAGCATAATTTACTTATTTAAGGCCACAAATACAAGTCTTTTAAGCTTGACAATTTTGCTTACAAAATTACTATACTTCACTTCAAAGACCTTTACTTCTTCAATAAATGGGGCCTTTTACTATTCAGGAATGAAATAATAACGCTGATTTCCTAAATAACTGGGGTTCTATGGTGTATTTTAATATTTCTAATCCAATGAAGATCGGATCAAAGTCGGTTATTATAATAAATCGTAAACGAAAACAGGCTGATGCATTGACAATACACATCTCTGCTTGAGGCTCGATTTGAGTCTCGATTCAGCTGAGTATAGATTGATTGCCGTTCTGGAATAAGACCGATGCTCGAGTACTGATTCTATACTCAAACAGGGATCAACTGATTGCAGATCAAACTGGACTTGAGGAACGTTCTGTAATACGGACCTTAGTCTAGAAAGCTGTAATTTGGTATGGGTATAAATATAAATTACGTCGACAAAGTAGTAAAATAAAATCGTAATTTTTTTTGGGTACCTCCCCTACACGTAAATTGGAGATGTCTTTTTTTCGTCAATCCCATGGTGTGGGTTATCGTTGGAAAGGTCGTTTAGAGAGTTTGTGAAAACTAGTTTTAGATCCGTTTCTGTAAAATTTAAGCTTTAAACTGCTTATTACAGTAAAGTTTTATATTCTTTGTTTTTTCTATAAATATTGTGTGCCTTACCTGGGTCAAATAAATTTATTTTCTTTCTTTTTTCTTTAAAAAAAAAACACAACAAAAAAATCTTTTTTTATAATATATAATTCTTGATATACGAGGCATGCCTTTTAAGTTCTGTCGTTTCCATATTTCCCGGCAATTTTGAATTTGGAACTGTTCTATATTCGAATGTGTTTAAATTTGGAATCTCAAAACAGTTGAAAGTATTAGGATTAATGCTATTGTTTAGTCACAGCGTCGATTGGAATCTGTCAGGTTACGTACGAAAATGAATCTTTCTAAGGAAAATGTTCGTGCAATAATTTTCTACAACTTTAGAAGAGGCCTGCCACGGCTTCAGTGTTTTGAAGAGCTAACATCTGTGTTCAGTGATGAAGCCCCATGTCTGCGGACTGTCGAACGCTGGTATTTAGAATTCCAGCGAGGACATACTAGTGTTAGTGACAAATCTCGCGAAGGACGCCCAAAATCCGCCTTCATTGAAGATAGCATCATTGCTGTGAGACAACTAATTCTCGAAGATCGTCATGTGACGTATCCAAAGATAGAGGCTCTATTAGGCATCTCAGGGACAACGATTCAGAAGATCTTGCATGAAGCGCTTGGTGTGAGAAAGCTAGTTTGCCGTTGGATACCGCATCTGCTTTCCGACGATCACAAGGCGGCCCGCGTCAGATGGTGTAAGAAAACTCTGCAAAGGTTCAACCGAGGACAGTCAAATCACGTCTACGATATCATCAGTGGTGACGAATCTTGGATCTATGCCTACGATCCTGATTCCAAACAACAATCTACAATGTTCTCGTCTTTCAAGACGAGCCAAAGCCGACTAAAGTTGTTCGTTCTCGAGGCACTTCAAAGAAGATGGTGGCCACGTTCGTTGGAAAAACCGGCCATGTTGCGACTATTGCACTTGAAGATCGTAGAACGGTTAACGCAGAGTGGTATACCACAGTTTGTTTACCACAAGTCATCGCCGGTCTTCGAAATTCTAACTCAAAGCGACGCATCATCCTGCACCACGACAACGCAAGCTCACACAGCGCTCGTCAAACGATTGAGTATTTGAAGCAGAAAAAGTAGAAATTCTTGACCATCCTCCATACAGTCCTGACCTAAGCCCTAACGATTTCTTTACATTTCCTAAAATTAAGAAAAGTCTTCGTGGTCAAAGGTTCCAGTCCGGTGAAGAAGCAGTCGACGCTTTCAAGTCAGCCATTTTGAACACCCCACTTTAGAGTGGAATAAATGTTATAATAACTGGTTTGAGCGAATGGAAAAGTGTATTAAGCTACGTGGTGAATACTTTGAAAAACAATAAAAAGTACTATAAGGTTCTAGTTGTGTTTTTTTCTTTAAACGACAAAACTTAAAAGGCAGGCCTCGTATTCACAAAACTATTAAATTGATGCGTAAAAGAAACATTGTACACGCACACTTATATTTCAACGTAGAAAGAAGACAAGTGTGCGTGTACAAACTGTTTCTTTTTCGTATTAATTTAATATTTTTTGTGAATATTTATTTATTAAAATAAAATAAACTATTTTTTTTCTATGGTAATATTTTTTGTAGCATGTCATCATCTGCCTAGGGAACGCCCTTCGTTAGATAACATACTGTATACTACGAAATTAAAGTTAAAACTTATCACAGCTCTACAGCTCTACATTTAACGTAGGCTCCACAAGTTACCGAGTAATAATCGACCAACTTAAATTTGCAGTTGCAAAAACATGTTCTCCCATACATTCTGTATGTTGGATAAATTCATCCCAACTACGGAACCCTTCATTGTGCGTGGTTCGAAATGCACTTGGCCGGTTTTTATGTTAGTTTCTATTAAGCTTAAGTTTAAAAAAAAAACCATTATTAAATGCACGTAACCGTAACATAACCGCCTTTTTTATTTTTGTCTAAATTCAAGGCAGCTTAACCGTAAAGAAATGCCCTCCGTATCAAAAAGTCTTAAAAGCAAACGATCTATAATCAAAAACAAATTTTCGCAGAATGTCCTATTAGCAAATCGTCCTACAAGCAAATGGGCCTAAAGACAAGAACGGAATTGGTACAATCATACCGCACATAAATATGAGTTTGTTTTTAAGTTGCCAAAGTCGGTTACAGAAATTAGCGATGGTTCAAAACCCACATCAAACGGGTCCTTATGAAAAAAGCATATTATAAGATTAAAAAGACTACTTTGAAGACAAGGAAGTTTGGCAATAATTCCTTCTGCACATGTGGCTTCCCTGGTACCTCATTTACGGCATAATTGTGTAAGAGTTTATTATTAACTGCTCCCAAATTACCATGTTTATTTTTTACATTCATCCCTGACAGACATAATCATAATATTATTTGACATTATATACCTACAATTTAATTTCAACTCTTTATTAGTGGCTTTTTGGACATATTAATTATTCAGATTTGTTACAGTTGTAATGGCAATCGTGTCATTTGGTTTTAATAGGTTTTTATTTGTAATATCTTATTTATCGTATATAGATTATTTTCTACCTTATGAATGTGAGAACGTTGTAGGCTTAGTGGACTGTAGACATTTTTTTTAAAACAATTTCTGTTTTTTTAACTGAAACTTTTTGAAAGGCCTACACTGTCCTCCTATAACTATTAACACTGTAATTCGAAGATATTGTAAAAATCTAAATTGACAATTTTAAATCTTTTAAAAGAGTAACCATGGAGTTTCTTGCCGGCTCTTGTCCAGAGGAAACGACCAATTGGAACCGTGCACCTAGCCACCTGGCTAGGTGCACGGTTCCAATTGGCCGTGCACCTGCACGGCTTATGTGAAATAAAATATTTTGATTTTGTGACTATGAACTTCAAAATTAAATATTATCTAACTAGCCTGACTTGTCCCACTGTAGGGCAAAGGTCGCCGTTTTCCACACAAGTGCTAGTGCCACCCAGTCCTTCCGTTATGAGTCAAGCTCGTCCCGCCTCCTTCGCCTTGGCCTGCCGCGATGTCATCTTGCGTTTAATGCCATTTCTCATCTGGCATGCGGCAGAAATGTCGGGCCCAGACCCACTTACGGTTAGAGGCTTTCTAAGAGATCACGGATGTTTAATCAAAATAAACTTTAAAAAGTATAAACCGACTCACAATATATTTGTAAGGCATTGTCTAAATTAATACACGTATGACAAGTGACTACAGCAATCGTTGCTAATTTGCTACACATTGTACGGTAGTTCTAACCTAAACCGACCCAATTGGGTTAGTTTAGGTTACAACTGTACAAGTATCCAAGCTGCAGTAACTAAGCTAGCAGCTAGCATAGTTACTGCGACGAAGTTTTAAACAGGACTTGAATAAATGTGTTATTAAAAAACCGTACGTCAATTAGAAGGTTAATAAGTTTTATAGTCTCTTAAACTCTTATTTTTTTGGTGGTGTTGGGCGCTTGTCCATTCTTTTATTTACATTTAAAAAAATCAAAACTGGACTTTCAAATGATAAGAAATTATTTTTTGCACTAATTCAGTACACTAACAAAATTGTAATACGGTCTATCTATTCACATTGACATAGCAATATCATTGAGAGCCAAAATATTTTTTCCTAAGTATCAGCACTTGAATTCTTCTTTATTTTTAATTTCAATGGTACCTTTTATGTAAATGCTATAGTAACCCACGACGATAAAAACCGATAGTGATTTTTCAGCATTACTTTACTTTACAAATAGGATATTTTGCTAAAGTGTTGTTTGATTATAGGTCGTTTTGCTATTTGCTTTTAGGACATTTTGATACGACGGGAAAAAATGTATGGTCGGTCACATTGACATTTAATCATAACTTAACTTTAAGCAAAATTTATAACGGGGGAAGATGTATAAGATTATTAAGTAAGAATTTCATTCAGAAGATGGAGCGACGAGAGCGGATGGATCAGTTGGCCAGAGATGAGGTGTCACAATGGCGTTGGACGCGCGCAGATGAAGAAGCATTTCGTCGTACCGTTGCTTCCTATGGAGTGGAGTTCGACCCAACCACTAAAAGTCTTCGCTGGAGTCGTTTTAGGACACTTGCACGATTGGACAGTAAAAGTGATGACGCCTTAACTGATTATTTAAAGGCGTTTATGGCCATGTGCAAACGTCAGTGTGGACTTTCTGTAGGAGAAGCTGAGCTACCGACAAGAGCAGATTTAAAAGCAGAGCCTATTGGTGAAGAGAGAGCTATTGCTACTCTTGAAAGGTAATGGTTGCATATTACTTATTTCGAATAAACTTGCTTTGGAAACTTTATTAAATGAGTCGTCTAAACCTTATCTACAAATCGAAAAACAGGAAAAATTTTGATCATGTATTGGGTTCGATTCCCGGTTCAACCATGTAATTATCTATAAATTTAATGCAGTTTAAATTGTTTCTTTAAATTCAAATAATGTCTTCTTTCAGTAAAATGTTCCATCTACAATATTCAAGGTACTTTCCCTTCATGTGGCATATCCGTGGGACGCCCCGTATATTACAAGTCAAACAAACAATACAGTGTATAGTCAAGTGTATGAATTAAAGACATATCATAAACAACACAAATTATGACATAAACCATAACGTGTATAAAGTAAAGACATATTATAATGTTATGTTATTGGCTTGCTGAACGCTTTGGTATTTACTGTAAGTGCAGCAAGGAATTGTTGTTAAATAAATATCCAAAGATATTCTATAGAAGTTATCTAGAATCTCGAAAAGAAATCGCAAGTCATTACACGAAAAAACGTTTTCGTGTCGAATTACTCAATATTTTGAGCGACAACTATTCACATTTTTGTAACTAAAAAAAATAACTGTAATTTTATTAGTGGACACGACATTCATCTAATATCAAAGGTATCACCATTTTCAACCGTCTTTGTATACCGCGATGTACTTACTACTGTCGCTTCATCTACTGCAATACCTAAAGATCTCATTACACCGCGCCTTAATGGCTGCCGAAAAAAATTCCTTTTTTAAAGAAATACAAGAAAACCTGAGGTTTTTCGAACTTTTGTTTCAACCGGACGTTTTTGTGAATCAGACGTCCTGCGTCAAGGCCCTATTTAGTTTCTAATCTAATACCTTTTAACAGGATTGATCTTCTACGAGTATTACGTGAAGAAGTTGCTCCACATCCTGCACTAGATACTCGATTGGCTTTATGTGAGCGGTCACCGGATACTCCACCGTGGTGGCAACCGGCTCGTCACGACAAACTGTTGGTTTTAGGTGTCTGCAAGTAAGTTTTATCTGCATTACTTAATGTTTTAATTCAAACAGTTTTGCCGTTTTTTGCAACATGTTGTTGGTTATATTATCGTCGTATGCCGCTTTTCAGTTTAAACTGGTTTTGTTACCACTAACGTGCAGCCTACTGTACGTTATTTGAAATGTTTAAAACCTCTAACCCCTTTACAATAAACCCGGAGTAAAGTTGCAACTAGTAATAAGTTTAGTTTAACTATACCTTTTTCTATGTTTAAGATTGGCATACCGTTATTCTGGGTTTATTAATAAGGGGTTTATGTAAACAAAGAACGACCTACTTTTCAAATATTTATTAGAGGAACGTGTCATATTAACCTCTAGCGCCTGATTTCTGGAACGAAAATTTATCGAAGCTACAAAAATAAACGCAAGTCTAGTAAGCGATTGGCTGCTGATAATTAATTCAACTGAAGAAGAAAGGTTCCCTACCTCAAAACGATAAAATGGAATCCATAAAGAATCACTTTGTTGCCCGTCTGTCAAGCCACACCCATTTTGGAACTATTAATCTCAAAACACACATATGGCGGGTCGGGTCTTTTCTTCGCGGGAGCCGCGCTGTTCATCGTGTTCACACACAGTGTGGGCGCGGGTAGGCAGCGGTTCGAGCGCGGACGTACCTAGCCAGGCGGCAACGGTTGCAGTGTGATTGAAAATTTCGGGTGATTCGGACACGGACGAAGAAGTTATTATTTCTACTTATTTTGAAAACAAAAATACGAAAATGGCAAAGGCGATGATATTCTCCATATTCAAGTTTTTTTTAAATTATCCTACAATAATTTAAAAAAAACTTGAATATGGAGAATATCATCGCCTGTATAGAGAATTAATTTTAATTAATTAAGGTAATTAAAATAACGATATTTAGCTACAATTTAAATGCTCACCAAAATAATTTTTAGACCCCAAGACTTAGTACCAAGTAAAATATGTTAACTTCAAATAAAATAAACCTAATCTATACCGAGGTGCCTAAAGAACAACGTTTTGTTCCAAAATACATTCATCAGAATAATTGTACGTGTTATATTTATATTCTTTTTGCCTACCAAAATGAATAAATGCTCACCAAATCTTGTTTTTCTGAAATATTAACATTAATACCCAAAATGACAGTTCTAAATAGCTTTAATCAAATTATCCAACGTGAATGCAATAGTATATTATGCAATTAGTGAATAAAGGACGGATTTAAAGCGAGGGCCATAGGTGAATCACGAGCAAGCATCGATCACTAATAAAGAACTAGATACACAATCTCATACAAAAGTTCTCTTAAAAATGTCGCCAATTCTGTTTAGTTAAAATAAATATACATTAATGTAATTTCAACCTTACCTACAACGTTTAAAGTCGTATTCACAAAGCTATTACAAAAAGCAATAAAATTTTACGACCGGTACTCACTGCTCAAGATACATCAAAACAACTTCAACCTTATACGCATGCTTTAAAGTAACAATTACTAAGTGCCAAAAAAAAGTAATAAAATTTTACAACCGAGACTCGCCGCTAGGACAAGGAACGAATGGAGACGAACCAGAACAATATTTTTTGTTTGTACTGTAAATTATTATGTATGGTATTTTTAACATACTTCAAAAAAATATAGTAATAAAAACTAAAACCCAACTACGACTTAAAAGGTATAAACAAGACACCACAGACAGACAAATTAACAATCCGGAGTCACACGTGTTAGGGCATAAATCGAACAGAGTACGTGTGACTCCGGATTGTTAATTTGTCTGTCTGTGGTGTCTTGTTTATACCTTTTAAGTCGTAGTTGGGTTTTAGTTTATATTACTATATTTTTTTAAATTCTTTTGGGGTTATAATATATATATTTTTGAAATGTGCTCATTAAGGCCTTTCATTTGATACCCAACATCGTACGATTAAACCATATTTTTTTGTAAGTTCCTCACTTTATGTCCTCTAGAGGGCGCCATTTTTAATTTAATGTGACTTCACATAGCCTATAAGCAGCGGACAATCACGACGCTTCTAACGATACCTCATTTGTCAAATTGTGATAAGTGGTTTGGAAGATAGGAGGGAACAGATGAACATACATACATACATACATACATACCGGTCAAAATCATAACCCTCCTTTTTTCTTCGCCGTAGTCGGGTAAAAAAGGAGGAGGTTACTCAATGCGTCGCGTATTTATAAATATATACGTTTTTTTTTATGTTTGCACACCACCGATAACTCGAAGACGGATCGACCGATTGAGATGATTCAAACGGTATTACATTAGGTTTGTTCCCAAGTTGGTCCTTTTTACATCTAATCCTTGTTCTGATGATGGAATCTATGAGGAATTGAGGGACCGCCTTAAATATTAAAGGCATACAATTAGCGATTTTGGTATTTTTTGTAACGAATCAGATCTTTACATTCAGAAAATATCATTTCGTGAAGTGGAAAAATAAATAAATGGTGGTGAAATAAATAAATGTCACCACATTTACTTATTAATGAATCTAAATTACTTAAAAAATAAAAAAATTATTATTATTAATAAAGTCATTTATATATTTATTCTTTATCTTGTGTCAACAATTTTATGATATTGCTTGAAAAACAACTAATATCAAAATTCAATACTAAATATAAAACTAACTTAACTAACTTCGAACATACAACGCTTCCTTGGGTCGGCTTGAAGAATTCTTCGGATCTTTGACGTGCTGTAACTGATATCCATTCTCCACACCTCACTGGATCACGAGGAAAGCTAAAAATAATTGAATATTTTCAAAAGTCCCCACTAAAAAACCACAAAAAAAAATACAATATCAAAAAACCCGACTCATAAAAAACAACTAACAAGTTCCAAACAAGTGACTTTTCAAGTAGTCTGATGCAGTTGGTGGCAGTTATTTTAGGTCAATTATTCATACATAGGCTGATAAACACATTACCCTCCCTTGCGTCGCGCAGTCGGGTAAATAAAATCAAAAATCAAATCTAGCATTAAAAAAAAAAAGAATTATTATATAAAGCGTCTCCAACAAATTGAACAGAGTCAACGTGGATAACCCAAACAATTTAAGTGGGCATGCGCTAGTATGATTAATACGTTTAGTAAGAGTCTTTACAATTGAGCTGCATTATATCGCCTGCTATTTGTTACGACTTAATTTAAAATAAAGTTTTTACGATGATTTCTTGACAAAATATCAGTATTTACAATACAGTGTTAACAATTATATAAAGATAATATTAATACTTACCAAAAATATGAAACTCCATCCTTTTTTAGCGTCCTAGACGTCTGATTTTTGCAGTTTTTAAACGAGCACTGAGGCATGTTTACCGTCGGAACGTTCGAATGCTACTAGATGAAAAGACCACCCAAATGTTCAAGTGGGCGGTCATTCGGTGAGGACATTTTTTGACGCTGATTGTGTATCTAGTTCTTTATTAGTGATCGATGCGAGCAAGTGAAGGATTCTAACGACTGAATCACGACCGTAGGGAGTGATTCATGATGATTGAATCACGACCGTAGGAAGTGATTCAAGTGTTAGAATCCTGAACGACGCGAGCGATTCATGGCCCTCGATATAAATCCGTTTTATTCAAGAGTTGCATACCATGACTACGAGAAAAAGAACATGCAACTTCGAGTATGTTGTTATGTCAATTTTATGCCTTGTTTTTATAGTACCTACACCGTAGCATAGAATACATACTCCATAAGGTCGATGACTTCTTTTTCTTCGACAACTCATTATTGTAAGTTAGGAAAACAGACTCTGAAAATGTGGTCAGCTTGATTTTCATTTTTCCATTTACTCAAACAAACTCACTCAAACTCATCGTAGGCTTTGATGTAAACCAGCCGTGATTTGTTGGTTAGCAAGCTTTTTACTATATAGGCCGCCCTCTCTTTCATAAACTCAGGTGTTAACACATCTTCATCACTTGAAAACATTTTCAATCGATTTATTATTAAGTAACCCTAAACTTTTTGTTCGTACAACTTACAATATTTAAAATAGCGCCCATTTAATAATGACAGCAAAGAACACAAAACAGTTTTAATTCTAATGCTAAACTCCTGTTCGAAAATCAAATCAAATAGGAGTTTGTATATCATTGAGATGGAGTTCGAACAAATTGGTGTTCTAAATTCAAACCCCAAAACAGTGATTAAAAGTGCTTTGTACTGTTTTCTGTTTTCAGTGAATAAAGGGGGCATGGTATAAAATATATTTTATACCATGCCCCCTCTAAAAAGCTTATTTTATTCACTGAAAACAGTGAATAAAAAGCACTTTTAATCACTGTTTTGGTGTTTGAATTTAGAACACCAATTTGTTCGAACTCCATCTCAATGATATATAAACTCCTATTTGATTTGATTTTCGAACAGGAGTTTAGCATTAGAATTAAAACTGTTTTGTGTTCTTTGCTGTCATTAGTAAATGGGCGCTATTTTATTTAAATATTGTAAGTTGTACGAACAAAAAGTTTAGGGTTTACTTAATAATAAATCGATTGAAAATGTTTTCAATTGATGAAAATGTGTTAACACCTGAGTTTATGAAATAGTAGAAAGGCCGATATAGTAGAAAGCTTGTTAACCAACAAATCACGGCTGGTTTACATCAAAGCCTACGATGAGTTTGAGTGTGAGTTTGTTTGTTTGAGTAAATGGAAAAATGAAAATCAAGCTGACCACATTTTCAGAGTCTGTTTTCCTAACTCATTTTAATGAGTTGTCGAAGAAAAAGAAGTCATCGACCTTATGGAGTATGTATGTATGCTACGGTGTAGGTACTATAAAAACAAGGCATAAAATTGACAACAACATACTCGAAGTTGCATATTCTTTTCTCGTAGTTATGGTATAAAGTATAGTATGCAACTCTTGAATAAAACGGATTTATATCGAGGGCCATAAATCGCTCGCGTCGTTCAGGATTCTAACACTTGAATCACTCCCTACGGTCGTGATTCAATCATCATGAATCACTCCCTACGGTCGTGATTCAGTCGTTAGAATCCTTCACTTGCTCGTGATTCACCTATGGCCCTCGCTTTAAATCCGTCCTTTATTCACTAATTGCATAATATACTATTATACCATGCCCCCTCTAAAAAGCTTATTTTTTTCACTGAAAACAGTGAATAAAAAGCACTTTTAATCACTGTTTTGGTATTTGAATTTAGAACACCAATTTGTTCGAACTCCATCCCAATGATTATACAAACTCCTATTTGATTTGATTTTCGAACAGGAGTTAAGCATTAGAATTAAAACTGTTTTGTGTTCTTTGCTGTCGTTAGTAAATGGGCGCTGTTTTAAATATTGCAAGTGTACGAATCGATTGAAAATGTTTTCAAGTGATGAAGATGTGTTAACACCTGAGTTTATGAAAGAGAGGGCGGCCGATATAGTAGAAAGCTTGCTAACCAACAAATCACGGCTGGATAATAACAGCCTACGATGAGTTTGCTTGTTTGAGTAAATGGAAAAATGAAAATCAAGCTGACCACATTTTCAGTCTGTTTTCCTAACTTATTTTAATGAGTTGTCGAAGAAAAAGAAGTCATCGACCTTATGGAGTATGTATTATATGCTACGGTGTAGGTACTATAAAAACAAAGCATAAAATTGACATAACAACATACTCGAAGTTGCATGTTCTTTTTCTCGTAGTCATGGTATAAAGTATAGTATGCAACTCTTGAATAAAACGCATTTATATCGAGGGCCATGAATCGCTCGCGTCGTTCAGGATTCTAATACTTCAGAATCACTCCCTACGGTCGTGATTCAGTCATTAGAATCCTTCACTTGCTCGTGATTCACCTATGGCCCTCGCTTTAAATCCGTCCTTTATTCACTAATTGCATAATATACTAATTGACGAACTAAAATTACAGTCGTTTCCCTTTATTTAGAATGCGCCATATCCCCTCTATTGTTGGTGAATCATTTGGGTTATTTTTAGGTTTCCATGTACTGAACTAGCATTGTCGTGCTAGTATGGGCAAATGAATATTATGGTGAATAAATGTGATTATAATTATTATTTTTTATTTTCCTACCAGTGATTCATTTTATTTACCTTAGTCATTTGTTGCAGTAATATTGCGAGTGAAATATTTATATGCTAATAAATTATAGCGTAGTCTGAAATGAGCTTTAGAGGTATCGAGTTGAAATTAATGTCAAATACATCCTAAGCCTGTATCTCTATAAAGGCTAAGGAACTTAATTGAAAAAAAAAAACAAGCTTCTGAATGCAATGAAAACACGGTAATTTATGTCACATATTTTGACAACACCAAAACCTAATACCGTCTTATTACAGAATAAGGTATTATCTTCTGACTAACGTTTAAACCACAATAGACATAATAGTATTAACTTAATAATATTATATATAGTATTTCAACGAGGTAGGAATCAGCTCACACGCAAATGCATACGCGTTTACATGAATTCTAAGCATGCTTTAGAGTCAGTTGACACCGAGACGCGACGCGACGCGTACTTTTTTATGATCCGATACAATATCGAATTTATTTACTACACAATAAGGTACTCGCGCTGCGCAGCAACGTGCATCTCAGCGTACTTTGACACGAGTCAACCCTCGCACTGAAATTTTACCATTTCGTGAAGAAAATAAGTTCAATAATTGTTAAAAAGTGCGCGCAGAGTCGCGTCGCTTCACGTCGCGGTCTGCGCTGACCCTAAGTTGTCAGTTTTATGTAAAATTAAATTAAATTAAATTATTTATTTATAAAGACAACAATGATCCATTTATGTTAGTTAGTTAGTTACTTACAAAAGACTTAAAAGCTATGTTAGTGTGTTATTATAAGTAGGTACTAAAAAAAAAAAAAAAACTGTTTCAATCACAGTTATGTTAGTTTACTAAAAAATGACTCGTTGGTTAAAACCATGTCAAAAGAAAAATCATGTTTTATAATAATACCGATCGGGTTGACTTAGCATCATTAAAAGCCAATGACCAAAATTTGATACCTCTTTTTTGCCGTTCCATTAAATAACTGCGACATTTTAGAAGATTCTATTTTTTCTAACCAAAAATAAATTTTTCAGGCACGGATTGGGTGATACATATAGTAAGCTGTTCTGTGATCCCAAAATGCCATTTGCTGATTGCGCTAGCAAGTGGTATGCGAGTCACAAGAGCGCGACTAGGAGCGAAGCACAGAAGATATCCTCCGACGAGGAAGACGCGGCAGGCTCTGAAGAGGCTGCTGGCGAAACGCGCATGTCGCTGAGGCGAAGCAAGAGAACCTCCAATAATTGTGATCGGACCACCGAGGATGACACAGACGCCCTCTCTGAACTAGAGACTCTAGCCAAGCTTGGGCGGATCGAGGAGACACTGCCTCCGGAGCGCTGGTTCTCGGAGCGGGCGCTGGAGACGCGTCTGCACCACATTGCACACGCCGTACAGAACCGGGAGTGGCCCGCTGCCGCCAAACAGGACGCGCGCGTCGCGCCCGACGCGCTCGACGAGCGCAAGTTGGGGCCTAAGCGTCACATCGCCATCGACGTCGAGACCGACCGCGCCAAGCTGCACGCGCTGCTGTCCGTGCCGCAGGCCGCGCACACGGGCGGAGGCGCCAGCGCGGCGCCGGGCGACAGCGGCGCGCCGCCGCCGGCGCACCAGCGCGCGCAGGTGGCGCCGGCGCCCTCGGCCGCGCCCGTGGACCTGTCCGCGCCGCTGGACCTCAGCGACGTGCATGACTTCTCTGTGGCGCGCCGCACGCAGAGCCCGGACGCGGCGCCCTCATCCGTGACTTCGCGCAGCCGACTTGACGACACTCTTTCCAGGCTCATGAAAAGAAAGAATGTGGTGAGTTGAAATTCGATTGTTATGATGTGATTAAAAGTTACGCCTGCAAAAAACCCCTCAGGACAGACCTGGAAATTGCAAAAAAAATTGAATTTCGCGGGCTACCGAAGAGCGGTAGTACACAGCGTATTTTAAACGCGCAGGCGACGCGCGTTGCTAAGTCAAGTTACAAGTCAAGTTCTTGAAACGCGTGTCGTCTGTGCGTTTAAAATACGCCGTGTGCTAGGGACCTTATAGCTTCTCCCGATCTGGGCGGGGAGCGGAAGGGCGTGTCAGACTTACCGACTAAAACCCACCCGTGTTCGTGTTGCCAAGGTCCCGGTATCCCTTTCGGACTTTCCCGCAACCCTGACAGTAGCTTATCCCCTTAGGCCTCATTTACGGAGACGCGGGGCGTCGAGCGTGGAGTTGCGCGGCGCGGCCCGCACTGAATTCAAACATGGCGTTGTATGAGGTGTTAGCGGAGAAGCGTTTTTTCACGCGTTTGCTTGAAATGGGGCTTTTTTTTGCGGCGGAGCCCGCGGATGGCATCGCCGCGTCACACGCGGCGTTTATCGTGGCGGTGCACGCAGCGGCCATTCTCGATGAAGCTATGCCCGCGGCGGAACCTTCTGCCAGTCGTATTTGGAAATCGCATAGCGGAGACTTAGTCACCGTCGCAATGGAGTACGATATGATCGACTTTGCAAGTTGCGACACTTCCATCTCTCGCTGACCTAAAACTTATCGGTTCGGTTAAGTACCCCGCGTGCGCCGCAGCGTTCCCCGACGCGTTGCCCGCCGCGTGCTTCGCTACACGCTTGAGGTTTCGCGGCGGGCGCAGCGGACGCGGCGGGCACCGCCACTCTCCAGTGGCGTGCCTGGGGTTCAAAACCAGGGCAAGCCGACAGATTTTTAACGATTCAAGTGAGCGATTTACGGATGAAGAAGAGTTCTACATATTATTTCATGCTTCACATGGTACGGAATTGTCCTAAGCGCCATCTATTAACGAATGCGCGTAACCACACCGCTTCGCAGTCCCTTTTCACCATAATAACTTTGTCAACGCTTGTCACATAAAAATTATTCTATCAAAAGCCGCTAGATGGCCCCAAATTATCGATTTGTTGTTTTAACTAAATTTAAGTTTTAAGTCGATTGAAAATGTTAAATAAGATATTACATTGGGTATATAACATTTTATAATTAATCATAATGACAATAGCCAACTCTAATCTTTATTTCAAAACGCCTTTATTTCAAAGAATATTTTCGATACGAAAATTATTGTGTTTTGTGATCTTGATGAGATGTATTCTAATAAGTGGTTTGTTTTTTAATGGTTTACCAAAACTACAATTGCCATACAAACAACACTATACAAATTTTGATGTCTTTCATGGCACCAGCTAGGGCTACCTAAGTTTGGTCATACTCCTAACTTTATACATACTAAACAATCGAATGCCAATTTCAATATATTCTTCGACTGAAAAAATACCTACCTAATTGTTTATATTTCCGAGTTATAGTAATTTGGGGTTGATTACGGTGAAGCAAACAGTTACTTACTGTCAGAAAACTCAATGTATTTACATACCTTTTCGAACACAGTTTCCAAATTCACATTTTGATGATAAAAACACTACTAAGCATAAGGAATGACATAGCCGCAATAACTATCACATCATTTGAAATAATAAAACTAGGTAATTCATTACCTCAATTGAAAAATAAAATACTGATCTCAAAATATTATTTCAATAACAAATTGAGTCGCTTCGCGGACTTGTAACTCACTTTACGCGGGTCAACATCGCGGCTAGTGCATTTGCGCGAACTTCAAACACACGATTCGTTCCATTCATAAAAACTCAAAAGCCGGGCTTAAATATTAGAACATTTTGCAAAATAAGTACATTCTAATACTATCGACAACGTACGCATTTTCCATGCAAAAAAAGAGAGGTCTAGAAGCTGGCTTTTGCACCGTTGCCGCAAGCATGTGTGAGCGAGATAGATGCAATGTACTACAGAATTGACGTCTTCATTCATGGATGCGATCTCGCCTAACGCTATAGTGTTAGAGCGAGATCGCAACTGTGGCAGTTTGGCAACGGTGCATTGTTTGTACTTATAGCGCGCGGCTGGTGCAGCGCGAAGTTTTTATGTTATTATTCTTATCAATTCTTGCGACATGAAGGATTGACTTGGAAGTATAGAGTAGTTTTTTTTTTTAAATTGATTTGCTCAGTTTTGAAGGCAAGCCGGGCTTTTCAGCTTGTATGGCAGTACCGCCGCTGCCCGTCTCGCATCTCTATGAACGACATCGTACATTGCCATATGTTTGTGTTTACACGTGTGATGGTAAGTGCCGCTTCACGCGCTGCCGCACCGTAAACAGCAAAAACGTCCGACGCGCCGTGAAACGCCACACTGCGCGCGCAACGCCCCGCGTCTCCGTAAATGAGGTCTTAATTTGTAGTTTTATCACATACTAACTTTTGCCCGCGGCTTCGCCCGCGTAGATGTCGTTTATTATCAGTGACCGGAATAGGTAGAGCTAATGTACGGTACGGTAAGGTCTAATTTGCAGTCACACACTAAGGATTGTAATGCTTCGAACACCCGCAGGCCGGACTTACGTCTGTGTGCGGTACCTACAACTGTGTGTTTAAGTGATTTGTTCACAAACTGGCGTCGAACGAAACAAAAAACATACCGTCGCTTTCACACCCAAGAATGACATCTAATTTTACTCCACACCTTTAGCATTTATATTAAATGTCTTAAGTGATGTCCCGAAATCCCGACGATTAGTCCCAAAAAAATAATTTAGTCGTAACGAAGTATCGACTTATTTTGTCGCTGTTCTTTGAATTTTAGGTAAGGTAGCGGACAGAAGTGGAATACCAATCGTACAAACGAATAGATTGACACTTCGGTTTAACTTACGACCTTCTTATAATAAGTCATTTCTATACTATAGACACACATACTCAGATTCGTTTGTAAATGATTGTATTTCATAAATTCAACCACTAGAGTATATGGCATAATAGCTTAGCGGTGACTGTACCTAAAGTACTATATACTAACACTATATAATAACGTTTAATAAAATTCAAATATTTTCATTAAACGAATACGCGAAATCGTATACGTGTATTAAATTAATGTCGCTATTGTAGCGGCACGTTGTATACTAAAACCTTCTTCGAGAACCACTCTATCCATTGGTGAAAACAGCATGAAAATCGGTGCAGTAGTTTTTGAGTTTATCGCGAACAGACAGATAGACAGACGCGGCGGAGGACTTTGTTTTATAATATGTAGTGATAACGATATTTTTTTGCGATTACAAACTTACATTCAGTGAGAGAATTGACCGTAACGTACGCTTGTCTGGTTTTTTTATTCAACGTCTATTGTCAACCAACATCACTGGTAGCTTCGTCTCTGTTCTCATAAAAGAACAATATTGAGGACTAAATAACAAACTAGCTTTTTTTTTTTACAGCCCGCTCCTGAACAAATTGTTGGAAAAGAAAAGAAAAGAAAGAAGCTAGACGAAATAGTACTAGGCTTATCAGCGGCTAAATGTAAGAGCCCTACTACTTCGTCAGAGAGCCTGCGTGGACGTAGTACCAACGTGCTGCCCGACGTGACGGTGACTCCAGCAGCACCTCCTACTTCATCCGCGGCTTCTTCAATCCAGAAACCATTTTCAGTTACGGTGACAAATGTGCCATCTCCGCAGGCTTCTTCCAAGGAATTGTCTTCGTTTTTGCAACAATCTTTAGAACAAGCGAAGATTCCTAAAGCTCCAGTTGTACCTCCGATGAAATCATATTCTCATGAAGCTAAGGTAAACAAGTGGTTAGCTGAACAAGCTAGCGTGGATACGCGTCGCCGAGGTGTAGCACCTCGGCTCGCTCCCGAAGAACACGTACCAGTAGTACATCGGGTAACTGGAAAGCGAATAGTTGGCCCAAAAGCACCTCAACTTAAGCACCTGGCCCAATGGATTGCTGAAAATCCTATGTATGACATAGATTCCAAGTGGACTGAAGGTATAAAAGAGCACATTAAGTTGCCCCAGGATGTTCGCAGTCAAAGACATTCCCCAATGCAATCCAGCGGTGGAATGAATGAACGCAAAAAAGGACGACCACCCACACTTGATTCTCCGTCTCCCAATGTAATGTCATCCAATTCTCATATGAATCAAAGTTTGGCTGGTTTAAATCCCGCTATTTTGGCAAGTCTGTCTAGCCTTAGTGCATTTGATCCTAAAACATTAGCTGCAACACTTTCTAATTTAACAGGATTTGATCCAAAATTGTTGAACACCTTCGACCCAAAGCTACTTTCAAGCTTGGGAAGTTTTGATCCTAAAAATAATCCTCTCTTAAACTCATTCAATAGTATGCCAAATTTGTTAGGTAATATAGCCGGCGGAAATATATTTGCGAATTTAGCTGGATTGGGACTTCCTGGATTCTCTTCTTTAGACTTAAATAATCTTACTGGCTCCAGCGTTTCAAGTGAAAGTAAATCAAAATCTCGAAAAACAACAGAAACTGTAAATCCTTCTAGTTCTAAATCATCCAACTCACAGTTTCCATTTGTTTTTCCTAATCCAAATATGCTGTATCCACAATTAGGGCTAAGTGGTCTAAATCCATTTGGTATGCATTCTGGTATGTCGTCAGCATATGATGCATTAGGGTTATTAAGTAACAATATAGCAGCAAGCTCAGGTGCTTCTACATTACAAGGTTCAAGCCATAGCGCTGCACGTAGTACTGCGAAAACTACTACACCACGGTCCTCAACTATTGTTACTAATTCATCCGCCTCCCGACAACAAAAAGTGTCTGATCGACAGCAATCAAGTCAGCTCCCACAAATACATTTGCCACCAGATCCCTATCTCTTAGAATCTTTATCAAAACAATCTTTAAATTACGAATCTATCATGAGACCAGAAAAGAGACCGCGGGATAATGATAACCACGAAACCATAGCAACCGATCTCTCCAAGACCGATAAAAAGAAACTGCCATTTGATGCAATGAGGTCACAAGTCCCTCCGGAATTTGCGGCTGTCCAGGAAAAGCTATTAAAGGGTGATAAAAAAGATATTGATATAAGTAAAATGTTATTAGAACAAATGGCTTCTGGCGCTCTTAGTGCTAGTCTTGTCAGTTCTGCAGAGTCTAAAAAGGGTAAAGATGACAAGGATGTTTCCGAAAAATTAATCAAAAATTCTTCAGAATATATTTCTAGGACATTAATGTCTGAAGACGTAGCATTAGGTACTTCTTTGGCTCACAAACGCCCCCATGAAGAAGTTATGAATGAACCAGAAAACTTAGCACTATCATCAACAGAATTAAATCCCACTAAAAAAGTAAAAGAGAATTCTGCTTCAGAGAAAAAAACATCCATAGAAAAGCAACCTGATCACTCGACGCACACTGGGGAAATGGATCTCGAAGACTTAATAGCTCCTTCAACTGTAATCAAAACTGGTATGAAACCTGATTTCGATTCTACTGTTCCTAAATTGACTCCTACAGAAATGACAACTTCAACATCTGGTTTAGGTAAGGATGAAAAATCACAAACAAAGCTACTAAATTCATATCCAGATGATTCTACCAATCTAAATCAAGACATTACATTGGTTGAAGATTGCAATGCAAAAATAGAAAATGAAATAAAAGACAACTGCTCCAATGACGATGACACTAATATTGGAGATTTGTCTTCTCATGATGGGGGACGCAGATGCAATAAAAAGAAAAGCCGAAAGTCATCTGAAGAAATGTCATCGACATGCCCGCGACGTGAATTAAGATCCAGCTCTGGACGCCAATCGACGGAGTCAATTAATACAAACCATTAAAATGTAATATGGCTCGAACGATGTTTTTAGCAATCACCGTGATTCAAAAAGTATTAAAGTATAGTTGCAGATTTGTATCCGCGTGCGTATCTGGCCCGTAAGCGCGCCGCCCGCATCCTGTCGTGTCGTATATACTTTTCCTGACATGCATGAGTGCATCACATGCGCTTAGCTTACGCATGCGGGTAAGGTACGCATGCTGGCGCGAACACGCAGGACAGGCAAAATGCCCATAAGAATATAACCGCAACTGGCTGTTTCTAAACGAATAATATCTATGAAGTTTTATATTACTTGCTTCAATCATGTTTCGGATAGTTCATTTTCCATTTGTTTTCGAATTCCAGCTGTTTCTACATTATGATTTAATAAATTAGATTAGTTATAAGAATAATATTCTTATTTATAACTTGTATAATAACCGAAGACTGGATATTCCACATACACACATACACAGTTGTACTAAAATTTCTCCGACATTACATTATTGTATTAGATATGAAGGATTCTAATGTAATTGGAACAAAGTAAAATATATGGCGTTAGCAATCACTTCCGAAATGGATATCAATAATATAGAAATGTGGTTTAGAATTTCATAATGTAGTTTATACGATAAACTATTGACACTTTAGAGATCTCTTGCAAATACTGTAGCTCAGTTTCCTTTTGACTACTATTTGTTTTTAAAGTAAGTTAGCAATGTCGAGTAAATATTAAAATCATAAATGACGAGTGAAATTGTGTTAAAATTTATTCCTGGTTTTATTATTATTCTCATTTTTTATTTAGTTACTATTGTAAGATTTAAGTCAAACACTGAATGTGATAAAATTATTTATTACATGTATTCTTATTATTTTACACTGCTATATTGATGAAATGTATTATATAATTATGTGACAAATCATAAATAAACATAGAACTAATACATTCATTTTATTTTAATTATACAACGTAAATAAAAGTTATAAAACTAAAACCCAACTACGGCAAAAAAGTCAACTAGAAAGGTATAAAGAAGACATCGCAGACAGACAAATTATCAGATAGATAAAAATCCGGAGTCACACGTGTGTGCGTTACCCCAGCAAGAAAATGTCTTCTAGAAGGAATTGAGTTCTACCAATAATTAGAGCATAGTCTGCTGTAAATGTGCGCCAAGTAAAAAATTAGTGCGTGCTGTCGTTTTGGAGAAATAACGAAAAAAACAATTCTGCTGGGGTAACGTTTTTCCAGCAAGAAAATTTTAAACGAATGACCGGAGAGAGAAACAAAGTACATGGGCGGATAGCTTAAATTTGTGCATAAATGTGCGCTGAAAATGAAATTTGTGCGTCTTAAGTCCCGTAGAATACACGTACATTGGTAGCTCTTAATTTGTGCGTATTTGTGCATTAATTAGGTTTTCAAAAATATTTACCGTATTAAAGTTATCAAGCATTTAGGAAAACATAAAAAAATATCCTAGCGCTTATATAAACAAACATATAAACTCACTGAAAACGGTATTCGGTTCTTCTTGATATTCTTGACATGCATAAAATGTTTCAAGCCTAAGTATACACGCGTTTTTGAATAATATCAGTTCAAGTCAACACCAGACCCACCCAATTTTGACGTTGAAAAGCAAGAAACAGAATCAACGTAAGATGTTTGGGTTTAAACAAAAAATTTGAGCTTTTAATGAAATATATATCCTGAAAATTTCAGCATCAAATGTTTCGTATTAAATTGGATATAGACCAAAAACCAAAATAATACCTAGACCTAGGTAATCCGACCAAATTAGAATGACCACAAAAAAGCGACCGATTCATACATGTTGATGGCCTTCGTAACTTTGCTCACAAACACATTGACACGTTGTTCTGTCTAGGTACACTGAACTACAAAACTGGAAGTTACTCAAACTCAAACTCAAAGCATTTATTTTAATTAAACCATTTACAAGCACTTTTGAATTGTCAAGGAATCGGTCAGTCAGAAATATGAAGCTAGTTGCTCATTCCAAAGCGTAGTAGGTACCTATGGAGAAGAACGGGAAAGAAACTCCACGGTCACTCTTAAATAAAACATTTTTACAAAATACTCTTATTGGTTACATTAATCATGTTGAAATTATATATGCTGGAACAATGTAGAAAGCACGTTAAGTGTCCGTAATAAAAAGATTAAAAAATATGATATTTCATTTAAAATTTAAGTTTTGAACGGAACCTATGTAGTTCAACCTGTATTTTTTTTGTAATTTAATTTATTCAACAGTTACGCAATTAGATAGCTGTTTTAATTTTCGAGTTCGACCTGATAGGTTCCGTCCAAACTGGAAGGAGGACGCGCCGGCTCGCGAAAGGTGTTAGGAGTGCAGGGAGGTCTTTGCCAAGGAGCGGGGGTTTTTGGGTTTTTAATGTATTAAACACGCGTGCTTTTTACTTTATACGGTAATGTGTGCCACAGATAAATTTACTAGTCGGAGTAATGACGGCAGTATGGAGTTAGTAAGTACTATCATGGCAACATGGAATTTGTATTGAGTAGAAATTGACTTTGGTGAAGCTTTTTACCATAAAAACTTTTCACAAAAAACAACCGACTTCCAAAATAAACACAAAAAAAGTGAAAAATAACTTTAATATCGGAAGTCGGTGTCTTTGCTTTTCAATTTTCGATCGGACTAACTTACCTAGACGTCCGATCAAAGTAGTCTCACCTTCATTGTATCCCAACCAATGATCCAACCCTTCCCAGATAATCAACCTACTTATGTGTACTGGATTATCTAAACCACTTCTAAAGTGGGTAAATAGACGTGCGTACCTCATTAAAGTACCCGGTTTTTAAGTTCGCGACCTTACTCGGCTCGCCGTCGGTGACACACGTGAAGCTTGCTCAAAATGTCATTATCATCATCATCTGCCTAGCCTTTCCCAACTATGTTGGGGTCGGCTTCCAGTCTAACCGGATGCAGCTGAATACCAGTATTTTACATGAAGCGACTGCCTATCTGACCTCCACAACCCAGTAACTAGGTAATACGATAGCCCTTGGTTAGACTGGTTGTCAGACTTTCGTGCTTCTCACGACTCGTAACGACTGTCAAAGATCCACAAATGACAGCCGGGACCAACGGCTTAACGTGCTTTCCGAGGCACGGAGGAGTCTCGATATGTGAAAATGGTCACCCATCCACGGACCAACCCCGGCAAGCGTAGCTTAACCTGATGGATCGACCCGAGCGGCTGTTATTACTTAGCCACGAGCTCCTCCAAAAAAAAAAAGTCATTATCATTGTCATAATTTTATGTTAGTGACAAAATAAAGAATTAAACTATAACCCAGTAGATATTTAAAAAAAAACACGATTGCCGAAAAATGTTATGAACGCGACTGTACGGACAAACAGCTTTACATAATACTGTTCTTTAAGAAGGTCATCAACATATATGAATCGGTCGCTTTTTTATGGTCATCCTAATTTGGTCGGATTACCAGTAATCTAGGTGTGATTTTGGTTTTTCGTCTTTTTCTACTTTAATACGAGACATTTGAAGCTGAAATTTTCAGGATATATATTTCATTAAACGCTCAAATTTTTTGTTTAAACCCAAACATCTTACGTTGATTCTGTTTCTTGCTTTTCAACGTCAAAATTGGGTGGGTCTAGTGTTGACTTGAACTGATATTATTCAAAAACGCGTGTATACTTAGGCTTGAAACATTTTATGCATGTCAAGAATATCAAGAAGAACCGAATACCGTTTCCAGTGAGTTTATATGTTTGTTTATATAAGCGCTAGGATATTTTTTTATGTTTTCCTAAATGCTTGATAACTTTAATACGGTAAATATGTTTGAAAACCTAATTAATGCACAAATACGCACAAATTAAGAGCTACCGATGTACGTTTATTCTACGGGCGCACAATCATTGGTTTCCGAGAAATACGATTCTGCAAAACGTTACCCCAGCAGGAAATTGAATATCTCGAAAACCTTAAGACGCACAAATTTCATTTTCAGCGCACATTTATGCACAAATTTAAGCTATCCGCCCATGTACTTTGTTTCTCTCTCCGGTCATTCGTTTAAAATTTTCTTGCTGGAAAAACGTTACCCCAGCAGAATTGGTTTTTTCGTTATTTCTCCAAAACGACAGCACGCACTAATTTTTTACTTGGCGCACATTTACAGCAGACTATGCTCTAATTCAGCTATACTCTAAGTGTGTTCCGCGGAACCCTAGGGTTCCGTGATACCTCTGTCGGGGTTCCGTAAGAATTTAGAAAAAAAAATCAAAACACCTCTCTCTGGTCGCTCCGCGGCTGCGCGGACTCCGCGGCCGCGCGGACTCCGCGGCCGCGCGGAGACAAAACGCTATGAACGTTATTTATTTATTTATTTGTATTTGTAGAAACATGTGTTACAATAGCTGGTACAATATCTCATAAGTTTGGTATCAACAATTTTATACTTGTACAACCCGTTCGCTCTAAGTTTGCCGTTCTGTGGAATGCGCGTACCCTCCCCCACGTGACAACAAAACTTATAATGTGTCATAGTTTTACCCAAATATTACAATTTTTATTGTTACAATTAAATAAAAAATATTTTTATATTATGTTTTGCTGACGCTACTTTTCGAACGTCATACCTATCGCCAGCGGCAAACTTAAAACGAGCGGGTAGTATACTTGTGAGCGCGTAGTCTCTTTGATAAAAGCCGCCTCTGAATTAGACGCTATAGTTGTCAACAAGCGACTTTCGACTCTAACTTCAAAGGATAAAGTCGATATTGTTTACAACGCAATTTTTAAATTTCTGTTTTTATTTATGCTTTTTGTTTATCAAAGGTGTCGACTCGAGTATATTCGAGAATATTTGAGATCGAGTCTAGGACTAAGTATAAAAGCGTCGCCCGTTGTCAGTTGACGATTAGCGTTCGGAGCGATAAGTTACTGCCTACTTACAAGCTCGCTAGCGAGAAACTAGTGTTCATTGTTTTACTGCCTGCTGTATTCTGTTGTCTCAGTTTTGTACATTTCTTCACCGTAGGTACTAAATTTAGTCTCTTATACGCAGTAACGATAAACCCCACTATCCTGACGTGTAACATTATAAATAAAGAAGAATGGAACGTTGGCTTAAAGGTGTTAAACGTGTTGCAACAACATCTTCTAATGACGCTGAATGTTCAAAAGCAGTGCGCGCGGAGAATATAGCAATCACCGATTCAGAAGATGATGCCACGACGTCAAGCTCGACGGTTTCAAAGACGAAAAGAAGGAAGTATGATGAATCTTATATCAGTTTCGGATTTGTTGATTCCAACGGCTCACCTCTCTGCATGCTCTGTAGTAAACTGCTTCCTAATAGTTCCATGGCACCTGCCAAATTGCGCCGACATTTAGAAACTGTACACCCCGAGTCTAAAGACAAGAATAAAGAATTTTTTGTTCGCAAAAAAGATCAGTTATTAGAAAGTCAAAAAAATATGATGCATGTAACACAAACTATCAACGAAAAGGACATGGAGGCATCATATTTAGTTAGCTATCGCATTGCACAAGCAGGTGAAGCGCATACTATCGCTGAGAAATTAATAAAACCATGTGTATTAGACATAACAAAATGTATGCTCGATGAAAAATCTGCAAAGCATCTTTCTACTATTCCGCTATCAAACGATACTGTTTCACGACGAATCCATGATCTGGCAAGCTACGTCAAACAAGAACTAGTTACACGTCTACAAAATACACGATTCGCCTTGCAAATGGACGAGTCGACTGATGTCGCTGGTTTGGCTATCCTGCTGGATATTGTGAGATATCCATATAAAAGTTCTTTTGAAGAAGACATGCTTATGTGTTCATCGCTGCTTACAAACACTACCGGGGAAGAAATTTTTAATAAAATAAATATATTTTTTGAAGAAAATAATCTCAGTTGGAACAATTGCATTGACATTTGTACAGATGGGGCCAAGGCGATGACAGGTAAAACAGCAGGAGCAGTCTCACGAATTAAAAATAAAGCGCGTAATTGTAGTTCCAGTCATTGTATTCTGCATAGACAAGCACTTGCGATGAAGCAAATGCCGTCAAATCTAAAATTAGTTATGGATGAAGCGGTAAAAATAATTAATTTTATCAAATCACGACCACTACAATCCCGATTGCTCTCATTATTGTGTGAAGATTATGGCAGCAAACATAAAACACTGCTGCTCCATACAGAAGTGCGATGGCTGTCTCGGGGTAAAACTTTAACAAGGCTATTTGAACCGAGTTACAAATGTTTCTTTCAGCAGATACTTCTTTTAATTTGAAGGACCGTTTGTATGATAAAACTTGGTTGTTCCGATTGTCTTTTATGGCGGATATCTTTCAAAAACTTAACGAATTGAATTTATCGTTGCAAGGTAAACAGACAACAGTGTTTCAGGCCTATAATAAAATAACTGCTTTTAAAAGAAAATTAGATTTTTGGATCATTTGCATTGGTAAGAAAGAAAT
This sequence comes from Lithophane semibrunnea, assembly GCA_947363905.1. Taxonomy (NCBI): domain Eukaryota; kingdom Metazoa; phylum Arthropoda; class Insecta; order Lepidoptera; family Noctuidae; genus Lithophane; species Lithophane semibrunnea. The sequence goes on from OX376189.1 coordinate 9,469,776, forward strand.
AGAAAGCTTTACGTTACTCAGTGAGTTTGTTAGCGAAAACGACTCAGTAATGTTTGAAGATGATGTGTTTGAATTGGTCCAATATCTCAGTTCGATGCGCGCATCTTTTGAAAAGTATTTTCCCGAAGAACACAATACAAAAATTAAAGTGAATTCATGGATTCATAATCCTTTTTTACCCAACTTGGAGAAGCCTGAAAACATGTCAAACGAGATATATGAATCTCTTTTAGAAATGTCATCAGACACAAGTATGGAGTCACTGTTCAAAACGACGCCTCTCAATGATTTTTGGTGCAGAATCCAAGATGAATATGCAATGCTTGGCCAAATGGCTCTGGATATTCTGCTCCCGTTCCCAACTACATATTTGTGCGAAACAGGATTCTCTACCTACGCAGCCACGAAAACAAAATATCGCAATAGACTGGACGCCGAAGCTGATATGAGACTCCAACTTTCTTCCATCAAACCTGATATCAACCAATTGATGAAAAATAAAAAACAGTTTCATACCTCCCACTAGTTAGATTTTTTCTTTTTTAATGTTTTCTATTGTTGTCCTTGCCAAGTGGTGAAGTAAATAATAATTAGTAACTGTTACATTGTACTTTTATTATGCTGATTAATAAAAAATACACTTATAAAAACAATTGTTTTATTGTAGGGTTCCATCAAGTATTTTGCTTCCCAAAAGGGTTCCGTCATTTAAAAAGTTTGAGAACCACTGCTCTAATTATTGGTATAACTCAATTCCTTCTAGAAGACATTTTCTTGCTGGGGTAACGCACACGTCACACGTGGCATAGATCGAACAGATTACGTGTGACTCCGGATTTTTTATTTTATAACTTATTAACAGGCTTCTTCAAAAAGGAGTAGGTATTCTCAATTCGTCTGTACCTATGCTTTTTTTTTGTATGTTACGCGGATTGCTCCGCCAATTATGTATCGATTTTGATGATTGTTTGGTAGGTCATGCTTCATAGGTGGTCCCATATAAATTTTATTAACTTTGCTTGCGTAGTTTTTGAGTTAGGTTCAATAATTACGTATTTTTCCCATTTAGTCTATGTAGACGATATCTTAGTTGCTCCGTCACTGTTATTTACATAGCAGGTAGTGGCAGAGGCGGCGGAAGGCGTGGGCGACCGCCTACGGCCTCGCGGTCCGAGTGGCCTCGCACCACGACGGTTTATTATGCATTACTTGAAAACCATGAACGCGACGAAAAAACTCTACATAAAACCATAAATATATTTAGGTACACACGGCTACACATCAAGCTATACATTTCCAGAATAAGCTGACCGCGCATTGTACGGAAATCCTATACAATGCGAGATCAGCATAAACTGGAAATGTATAGCTTGATGTGTAGCCGTGCTTACATGTTTTTATTTAGTTTAGTAACATTTGCTAGCATTCCATTGCTATCATGGCGAATCTCCGCCGGCCGGAGTTGGGGACTTCCCGTTCTGTTTGTTTATTACGTTACTTTCAACAGAAAGGGTAGGAAGTCAATCAAAGTATCGGGTGCGGTCCGACCAGGGGGCTTACCATGAACTCTTATAGCAGGTCAATTTTCGACGGAAAGTGAACTGTCGGGCTATTTTGTACCGTGAACATGTCAAATAACAGGCAAGCCAGCGATGACAACATTTCACTGGTCTGACCTGCGTTAAGCTGTACCATCAAGTCCTTTTTGACATGTAAACACTCGACTACTGAACTGCCCTGCAGTCATATTAAGCAGGCGTGTAAAACTTACTTTTAGTGAACTGTTTTCTTTAATTTAAAATAAAATACGTAAGTACATGTTCATTTGTGAATATGTACTCTGATAATGATCTCTAGATTATAGTGGTAGTAATAATTATACTTTGTCTAACGAGGTTACTGAGAAATACGATCATAACTTAAAAAAAATTGTTTAGTGAGTAGGCCAACCTACACTTCATCGGTATTGTAGTATAGTAAAATAGTGCACTGTCCCGTAATGTAATGTATGAACGTAGGAATGTATAGTAGGAACGTAAGGTGTTTTAAATGAAAGCAAAAATCACAATAAGTAAACAAAGCATTTTTATTACTGTAAGTATCAATTTCAATGTCAGACGACTTAGAAGTAGATAATATTTCATCTAAAAAGATGCAGGTTGCTCCACCAGGCTCCACCTCTCATCTTTATACGACGTGCATTTGATACAAAAGCGTTCACCGCACATCTATAGCTTCGGACTATGTCTTCGCACATTGCGTTGGAATCTCAAAGAACAAATAACACAACATCCATCTGGAGTAAATGCTGTACCATCTTGTAGATTCCATATTAATTATATTCCTTCAATAACACATAGGAAAAAAGAAATATATGAAATTGATGCAATTCGAAAGAAACTGAAAAAATAAATTATTGAAGCGTTGTTGTCCCTTGACTTGACTTGTCTTTCTGACAGTGTCAGATAGTGATGCGACTAAATTTTGTTTAACTCGTTACTGCAGTGTATAAAATAAAAACTCGATTTCATTTTCTCTCAAGGTACCAAAATACTATGTTGTGTAGAGTCAAAGAATTTCAATAAGAGTGAAAATATATATATGTACTGTGGGTTAATGATTTCTGTTGATAACTTGTAATTTGTCATTAAAATCATCATTGTATCATCATTGATTATCAGATTGAGAGTGGAATGTGGAGAAAGCGCTTTTTACAAAGTCGAACAAAGCCGATCTTACCCGAATGTCACTGACTTAAACCCCAATGTACCAACATGGAACGGTTGCTGTATTTTGGAGCGGGCTATGATTCTTTTCTCTGTTTTTTTTTGTGTGCGTTTCAAACGTGCGAAGCTGTTGGAAACCTCCCTCTAGTACCTACCTTAGATTCAACTTGAATTGAGTACTTGAATTAGATAATCGGAACAATCGAGTGACCGTTAGTGACTGAGTAACATCACTAGAGTCAAACTGACAAGCAATCAAAAACTATATTTTTTTTATACTTAATGGCTAGGATAGTCGTTCGAAAATAGCAATAACTTTGGTAACTTTCAAGATTATTTTCATAAGTATCTAAAAGGGTTTCCAGTGTCATAATCGTGTTAAATAAGATATTTTGTTAAGAAACATAGTTTTTTTTTAGAATTCTCTTGATCATTATAAACTGTTATTAAATTAATTTAATCTAATTCTTTAAAACCGTAAAACCGGTAACATTGCGAAAAAGTATTTCCGAACGTTTGTTTATAATATGGCGTACCGGTCAACGGTTACGTAGCAGGTCTGAAGTTGATACATTGCAGGTCAGACGGAAATGCTCATGGTACAAATAGAAAACCTGTCAGGTTAGCCTGCTAAGTTGACCTGTCATGTACTTGGCAAGTATTTTAAAAGTTGATGGTAGGGCCCCAGGTCACCCGATTCTGGCGGGCGCCCCAAATCTTTAGAAATACTTTTTAATTAATCGCAAACAAGGCCAACATATGTTCACTAAGTAAAAGGCAGTATTTGTTGGGGGCCCCTAAGTATAAACGTAGAGTACTAAAACTTTCGAGCTCGCTTCGCTCGCTCTTGCAACAAAGTAACCATCGGCGGCGAGGTCCTAGAATTTTCGAGCTCGCTACGCGCTCTTACATCCTACGTTCCCAAACTATTCTGTATGGGTCGACAAAGTAATTCTTGTTTTTATATAAATGTTCAAATAGAAAGAAAATACGTTTATTTGCGGCAAACATGACGCTAAAAAAGAACAAATACACGAAAATTACAATTGGGGGAAAATATGCGTCACATTCACGCAAAATGACCATCGCTCAGTTTAATGTTGCGACCCTATGCAAGACAGAGCCCCAGGGCTGGTTTTCAAATCAAAATTTACCCTATCCTGAGTGCAAAAATTTTCGAGTTCGCTTCGCTCGCTCTAGCAAGCATCATGTATTCGTTTCATATTCCAACTTTTTCGTTTAAGTCAAAATAGTCAAAAGAAAACGTAATCTGTTTTATTAGCGTGCCATAATTTCGAGCTCGCTTCACTCGCTCGTAAATTCTACGTTCTTCCTAGTTTTCAAAGTGTTATGTATGCAGAAACCACCCCCGCCTTTAGTTCGCCAACCCGGGACCCCGACAGCCTTCAAGCTTAGTCCGCCACTGCCTATCTCGACCTATTAATATTTATACCTAAAAATTATAATATGACAGTCTCAACTGCATTTTTTTTTCCTTCTTGCTCCTCTGGAGAAGCAAGAAGAAAAAAAAAATTGCAGTTGAGAATTTTTGCCTCGCGAAATTTACCTCGCCCACACTAAAAGATCTTGCGCCGCCACGAGGTATTCAAATTTGTGTGGGATAGGTACCACAACTAAAAAGTGAAAAATAAAAACTTTTTACAAAAAACAACCGACTTACAAAAAAAAACTGTAAAATTTCGGAAGTCAGTGGCAAAAAACGAAATTTGAAAAGCAAAGACACCGACTTTCGAAATTAAAGTTATTTTTCACTTTTTTGTGTTTTCTTTGGAAATCGGTAGTTTTTTATTTCCTTAATTTATTTTGGGTTAAAGTGGTGATAAATATATAAAATCGAATTTGACAATCGCGCCTCCACTTGGTACTTGTTTTCCCTACCCCGTGAATTTTTTTTTAGAGCTGAAAGCGCGCTGTTGCACCGCCTTCGACGTGATTTTGTATGGAAAATAGGCAAAAAAAAAATCGAGTCGAAATTGTTCACTATTTTTGCGATAGGACACACCATTTTAGAAATATAAGCAAAAGAAAATATAAAAAAGATACAGTAGGGTAGACCGGGAACAATTAAAACAGGTCATGATTGCAACAACTTCAATTTCTCGAAAACCATGATACCCACGTGTGTGACGCGTCGTTCGTTACTTCGTCGGCCATGTTCGGTTTTGTGTCTCGTACGGCTCGAGCGAGCGAGCGACGCAGTTGTGCACAGAACGCCTCGAAGAATTTCGCGCCAAAAAGTAAGTATTCACGATTTTATAATTTTTGTTATTTACCTATTTAAATCTTGTTTGACAGTTTTTCTTATTTTGGAGTATTGATGATCTATTTAAGATTGTTTTTATTACTGTTGATTAATGTTAAAGTCAATATAAAACGAAATATTGACTATTGAAGTAGAAGATGTGAGAACGTTTGAAACAACATGTCTGTGGACGCTTGAAACGTTTCAAACGTCCCCGCATAAATAACCTCGGTGAAGTTAGCCGCACGATTTCATTATTATGAACTTTTGTTAATGCTAATCGTTAGAGAATCGTTAGAGAGGGTTAGAGAGAAAAGAAAAATCGTTAGAGAGTAATTAGTTTTTATGTAAAAACAATTTTAATTTTTCGTGTGAAGTTAGCCCCCCTTCCCGCAAAAATGGACTTAGACGTAATTTTATTTTTTTAATCGTTTGCGAATCGTTAGAGAGAGATTGAGAGTTACACAAAATCGTTAGAGAGTTAATATTTTATTTAATATTAAATAATTTCTAAGGGCGTGACGTTAGCCCACCTCTGTGAATTTTGCCCCCGATATAATTATTCTCAACTTTTGTTAATGCTAATCGTTAGAGAGAGTTAGAGAGAAAAGAAAAATCGTTAGAGAGTAATTAGTTTTATTTATCAACGATTTTAATTACTTTTGTGACATTGGCCCCCATTCCCGCAAAAATGGACGAAGACGTAATTTTTTTTAAAATATATTTTGAGAATCGTTAGAGAGAGATAGAGAGTTAAAAAAATCATTAGTGTTAATATTAAAAAAAAAAAAAATTATTTCTGAGAACGCGTTTTACCCTAGGACCTGAGCAGGTTAAAATTATGAAACGTGCCGCCTCGATAGGGGATAGGGGAGGGAGGAGAGGGGGAAGGGTTAGTAGATCCCCCCACTCCCCCCTGCCGGAGATACAAAGTTTTTTTTAAATGATTTTTAAATATGACAAATCTCTTATATGCTGGGGCCACACCAACAGATTATCGCGGTAGACGTTAACCGTGGGTGTACTTCATCACGACTTACCTCGAGAATTTGTCAACGGCATTTACATTGGCGTTTGACGTTGGGTGATTGATAACTCTGGTGGCGGCATTTTAAGCAGATCAAAGAGATTTACCGCGAGATTTATTGCATTGAATGAAGCGGCCACACTTACGTTTCTCATTGTGTACCGTGAGCGCGAGTAGTAGGTACTACTGATACATGACATGATGCAGAGGGACGTTATAGTTATGAGTGGTAAAGTTGTCTATTTGATCAACGATCATTTAACAGTGATACCTGATAAGAATACGAAATATTGTTGGTAGTTTCAATTTGATTCGGTACTTATAGTGCATCATTTATACTCAAAACACACAAAAGGTGGGTGCTTGTCGGAAGCTGGTCGGGTCATTTTTAACCCACCGACGGAAAAAGAGGGGTGTTATAAGTTTATCGTGTGTGTTTCATCGTAGCTGCCAAACGGCTGAACCGATTCTGATATTTTTTATTTTGTTTGAAAGGTGACTTGATAGAGTGTTCTTAGCTATGATTCAAGAAAATCGGTTCAGCCGTTTGAAGATTATCAGCTCTTTTCAAGATGATGAATGTGAGCATCTTCCACAGGTCACATCGATTCGAAAGCACATGACCAAAAATGTTTTTTTATTATTCAATAATTCTAACCAGGATAAGTTAAATATATTTTTTATTATGATTAGAATAAATAAATAAATTAAAAAAAACGATTTTTCTCAAAATTGGTAATCCTTAAAAATGCATGACACAGTTAGAGCTACTACTTTTTGGGATGTCTATCATCCCAAAAAGTAGTAGCTCTAACTGTGTCATGCATTTTTAAGGATTACCAATTTTGAGAAAAATCGTTTTTTTTAATTTATTTATTTATTCTAATCTTATGTACACACAGTAAAATACAAAATAGATATGACATAGTTAAAATATGAGTACAAAGGTACTGCTTATTTCTTAAGAAATAATTAAATTAGTGTTAATTTACTCCTAAAACGAACAAACTTTTCTAATTATTTAGGCTAATAAAGTGAACACACCCCAGAAAATAACAAACTTTTCAAAATTGACATGGTACTGTCATTACAGTCAATCAATCATTCTTTTTCAATTGCCTTATAGAAAGAAAAAAATATATTTTGTTGTAAAGAATATGACAATGCAAACAAAAGTTCTAATCAAGTTATTTACTTTATGTACCATATTCTGAAATAAGATGAAATGGGATATTTTCAGTCAAAAATGTGTAGCATAATTCTTTTAGACCTCTCTTTAGATTATAGCTAATAAGAATCTATAAGTGCAAGAAGTGCATGTTTCAGCATAGTCCACAGGCTTAGCAGGAGTAAAATGATAATAGTACCTACTGATCAAGAACATTTTTTTAATTACGAAGGAGAATTCCTGTTTTATGACTTAGAATCGAGATCGGAAGTGGATGAAAAGCCTTTCGAAAATTATGATATTTAAAAACTGAATAATATGCTTTGAATGCAAGTCTTACAGATTTTTTATGAAATAAAACTTTTTTTTTAGTTTTAAATAATGATTTATTGATTTTCTTCATTTTCAATGTCTTCTCTTATTAAAATACTGTCGAGAAACTGAGCAGGTGGAGATATATAATTTTGATGCCGGCACATCCAAGATACCAGACAATAATGTAATACTCTCTATAACTATAGTGGTGTGAGTCGTCTGATTAAAGCTGTCTCATGTGATGACGAAATGCCTGGTGTCTTCACTAACTTCTAGGTACAGTAAAAGTACCGTTCGGCTGAATATGTTGCCCATAATAAGAGCGAGCCTGTTTAATCTAAAACGCGTTCTCAGAAATAATTTAATATCAATTAAAATATTAACTCTCTAATGATTTTTTTTAACTCTCTATCTTTCTCTAACGATTCTCAAATTATAAAAATAAAAAAATTACATCTACGACAATTTTTGCGGGAATGGGGGCCAATTTCACAAAAGTAATTAAAATTGTTGATAAATAAAACTAATTACTCTCTAACGATTTTTCTTTTCTCTCTAACTCTCTCTAACGATCCTCTAACGATTAGCATTAACAAAAGTTGAGAATAATTATATCGGGGGCATAATTCACAGAGGTAGGCTAACGTCACGCTCTTAGAAATTATTTAATATGAAATAAAATATTAACTCTCTAACGATTTTGTGTTACTCTCAATCTCTCTCTAACGATTCGCAAACGATTTAAAAAATAAAATTACGTCTAAGTCCATTTTTGCGGGAAGGGGGGCCAACTTCACACGAAAAATTAAAATTGTTTTTACATAAAAACTAATTACTCTCTAACGATTTTTCTTTTCTCTCTAACCCTCTCTAACGATTCTTTAACGATTAGCATTAACAAAAGTTCATAATAATGTTATCGTTCGGCTAAATTCACGGAGGTGCATAAATACCGCATTTTTACCCGACTGCACAGAAGAAAGTTTTGTTTTAAAAATAAAGGATTTATGTACGTTGAAAAAACTACCATTTACCACTTTAACTCACAATCGCAATTATAAAATTACATCTGATAGGCAATACAATAACTCCGACGACTAAATTTTATCTATTTTTTTTCATTTATCTTTTCTAGAGATGCCCTGAACGAAAACACGTTACAGACAGAAGTTCCAAGAACATATTTGCATATCAGCAAGCATTAATGTCGAAATAATTATTAAATAATTGATAAATGGGGAGAGAAGAGTCAAACCTATATAAACGGGTCAATAAACGATTGTTATGATTGAAACATTTTTATGATTGAAACCTTGTCATGATTGAAACATTGTTATGATTGAAACAAACTGTTTTGTATGAGACTGGATTACCTTTTTTCTCCCCCATGCAAGTGCCATTACAGCGTAATAGGATATTAGTCTTTCAATAATGTGAAGTAGTATTCAATAGCACAAATTAGAGCAATCAAATTATATAAATAAGAGATATTTTATGTTGAAGATGTTTTTACATTTGTAATTCTCGAAATATTATTGTTGCGTTGACGGACTTATCACGACCTCAATAAATAATGTAGTGGTAAGCTTATATTGTTAAGACTGATGTAAAACCTACAGTAGTCCGTCCTTGGGATGGGGTCAATAGAACCACTCTGCCCCATCTTCTTTAATAGGTGATTGTAGGTTAATTATTCGAAATTGAGATGTAAATTATGTTTAATTTAGGAACTAGATAACGACCCTTTCAGCGATATAAATACAAAGGATGTGGGTACTATAGATACTTCACTGCAAACGTTTTAAGTAAAATTGTTTCAATTGCCCCCGGTTTACCCTACTGCTTTGCAACTAAAGTCCAGGTGTTGGGTTTGAATTTTAAATCATGACATCTAATTTTATTCCACACATTTTTAATCGCGATTAAAAATAGTCAGATTTAGTTAGAGGATTTTAAATAAAGGACAAAATTTTAGGTTAAATCGTCAAATTAGAATAGCTTTTTCACTAAACTAATATCTCACATATCTCAGTGCCATGTTAGGGCTGTCAAACTAACTTAATTATAGATAACTACCTGTGGCTCGCGGTTTCACCCGCGTAGGTCTCGATCCCGTGGGAATATAGGGATAAAACTTATCTTATGTCCTATTCCAGGTAATGATCTACCCGTGTGCCCATCCTCTCCTCTGCTCTCTTCTCTAGAGTAGGGAACGTCGCGGCGCGGCGGCGCAATACGCGAACCGTTCGACGCCGGCGCCGCCCCGCCGCGGCGGGGCGGCGCCAGCGTCGAACGGTTCGCGTATTGCATTTTCATACTCGTGATAACTTCGAAATTAAATATCCGATTCGAATGAATTAAAAATTATTTTACTGCTACATAAATACCCTTGATGTTAAAACTATTTATTTGAATAAGAATTAATATAATTTTGATTAAACTCCTTCGCAAATAATGCATTAATTTCGAACAAATTTGATTACCATGAAAAAAGGTTATAGTGAGTCAATCTTAAACGATAGACATATGCTGTCGCGGACTTTTTTTTAGAACTTTTTAAGAGGAACAATTCCATCATACATGATATTTACGTAACATAAACCGTTTACGCAGCGCACGCAACGGAAGCTCTCAAAAAGGAATATTTTTTCCCGTTTTTGCAACATATTTCATTTATGCTCCGCTCCTATTGGTCGTAGCGTGATGTTATATAGCCTATAGCCTTCCTCGATAAATGGACTATTCAACACAAAAAGATTTTTTCAATTCCAACCTGTAGTTCCTGAGATTAGCGCGTTCAAACAAACAAACAAACTCTTCAGCTTTATAATATTAGTATAGATAGATTATAGAATCAGAAAGAGTCTACTAAATAATTATAGAATCAGAAAGAGTCTATTTCAGAATAAGTTTGGTCGTTTGACAGAACTAAACTAAATTTTAGTGATTTTTAGTTTAGTTTAGAGAATTTTGTGACAAGAGAATCGGCACCATACTCGCAATCCTTTGTTATGTGACCAAACACCGACAATCCGGCGGATACGACTGTTCGTGTATTTGCGTATTCGTCTTATTCGTGAAAAATAGGCAAATATACGTAAATAGAGTAACTTCTCATCGTCGTATTTGGGCAAATAAGATGAATACGCGAACACTAATAGCGATGTGAAGTGCCACTATTACATTTTTAATACAATGACATTACTACCTACTTACTTTTTTTCCCTTTCAAATCAACAAGTTTCCGCGCCGCGGACCCTGTACAATATGTATTAGGTCTGGGTTGTACACACGGTAGCTTATACTGGAAATGTATAGCTTGATGTGTAGACATCGAGCTATTCATTCTAGTATAAGCTGACCTCGCATTGTACGGAAATCCTATACAATACGAGATCAGCATAAACTGGAAATGTATAGCTTGATGTGTAGTCGGGTCATTTTCAGAAAAAGTGTACAATATCAAAAATATGGCGATTTTTTTTTTAATACTGTAATTCGTTTGTTTTAATTTATTTTACAATTGATATTCTTTACACTACATGAAAGTTATAATAAAACCTCTTAATCAGAATTATTTACTGAAATACACTTAATTTATTGTCCCTGGGGAACAAAATTTATTCCATTCCGAAACTAATTGCTTTCAGCTAAAAAAATAAAATAAAACTCTTTTGGATTTAATCAAATAGTATACCTACTTATTTGGATAACAATGTTTTTTACTTCAATACAAAATAGATAAAACATAAAATCAACAATAGCAACCATACTTAATCACCATTTTAATTTCCATTACGTTACTCTTTGGACCAAATTAGTTCAATACTTTCTGGTATATTTCTCAATTAGGATACAACTTAGGAACTCTTTTTATAATTACATTAATCAAATGATTACACTCCAGGGTATCAAAAGCTATGGGCACGCCACAATTGCGGCGATAAGTCCCCTCTTTGAGGAGTGGCTAGAGAGGCGCCACGGCGTCCTCACCTTCCGCCTGACGCAGCTCCTCACCGGACACGGTTGCTTCGGGAGGTTCCTGTTTCGTATAAGGCGGGAGGAAACGCCCGGGTGTCACCACTGTGTGGATCGCCCGGAGGACACGGTGGAGCATACGGTGGAGGTCTGCCCCGCTTGGGCGGAGCCCCGCCGTGTCCTCTTGGAGGCGATTGGCGGCGGTGACTCTCGCGTCCGGCTCTGGTCCAGGCCATGGTACGGAGCGAGAGGGCATGGGAAGCAGTCACCTCCTTCTGCGAAGCAGTAATGCTCGCGAAGGAGGAGGCGGAACGCGTGAGGGAGAGGCAAAGTTTGCGCCCTCACGCCCCTAATCGCCGATGCCTGCCAGGGTTGCGGGTTAGTCCGAAAGGGATACCGGGACCTTGGCAACAGGCAACTGAAGGAACACGGGTGGGTTTTAGTCAGTAAAAGTCTGACACGCCCTTCCGCTCCACCCAGAGCGGGAGAAGTCATTGGATGATTTCCCACCCTCAAAAAAAAAAAAAAAAGGGTATCAAAAGCTAATTACCAATTAAATAGCGTTTCACTCTAAAAATAATATTTAAAACAAAATATAAAATAGGACAGTCACGGAATTGACTGTTCCCATAACGGAATAGAATTCTTAAGATTATTGCACATTATCAACCAATTAAAATAATATTATGAAAATGCCATTTTACTAGAAATTGTGTCATTTTGAGTACATTAATTTCAACACTATATTTTAATATTTATCAAAACAAAATAAAAAATACTTATTGTCACACTATTTAGCAAAATCTCAAAATATATTTCTTACAATAAATAAGTATCTGTTATTTTTTTACAAATTGACTCCGTAAGAACGTTACGAATTAGATTTGGAAGTCGTCTCTTTTTATTTTATCTGTATATATATCTATCTATATACATATATATATACATATAATAAATCTGTAGACGAGGCGTTTCTTTACAACGAAAAAAAAAAAAAAAATATTGGTACGGTGTCCAAGAATAACCAACAGATTCCATTTCTACCATTTTTGGAATTTTTGTCTGTTTGTCTGTCAGTTTGTATGTTCTTTAGTTTGATTGTTCCACTATCACGTAAAAAGTACGAAATCAATATGGTTAACTTTTACACTCAAATATTGTATGTAACTCGATGTTTCATTTAGTTTTTGTTTCATCGCAATCGCTTCAAAATATCAAAAGATATATGAATTTAAAGTGTTCAAGAAGGAATTTTCATTACGTAATGTACATACACGTAACGACATCTATTGACGCGAAATGATACTTACTCCTTAATTACTAGGTTTGTGAGATCGTCGTCACTTTGCGCGGAAACTTAACGCGATACATTGTGTATAGAATATAACTCTAAAGTTAGGTTAATTAAAATTTTCCAGATGCGTTGTTTATTTATTAGTTTAGTATTAGTGCGATAGGTGGCCCTACCTATCTTTCAAATCATGATAATCATGAAAGAATAATGACAAATGTTAATTTCTTGAAAAATATAGGTATTTATCCTTTAATTTTACACTTTTATAGCTTATTTAGCTTACAAAGTGTTCGAACGTTTTCCCATATATTTTGACAGTATCACTTCGTGCTCGATAGATGGAGTTGTTCATTTAATGTAATTTTCTTAATCGCGGTGTTAAGAGTCTCCGTCGAAGAATGACCTTCGCCCAGATATTCCAAGTAATTTTTTGTTTTCGACTTCTTTATTGTCGATAATAAAAATAAAAAAATAATAAATTCATGGTCGAGTTGTCATTCGTTGAAAGTATTCGCACTAGAGATGGGTTGTAACAGGTGAAACACGATAATTCTGTGATCACTGTGACTGTGACAAAAAAATAACAGATCCAAATATCTGTTATTAAATCACAGCCTGTGATTTTTGTATGGACTATGAATACGTATCTCAATCGAATATCATCTTTATTTCTTCTGATTTAAAGTCGAAAATCGTATCTATCTGTTATAAAATAACAGCCTGTTATTTTTGTACGGATGATAAAAGGGTTCAATTCGAGAACGGTTTAACTGTCATTTTTCCACAAAATGAGTTATGGGTACCGTTAGATTCAGTGCAAAATAATCTACATTATGACATTCACAAAATAGCAAATTTCGGCTTAAATCTCGAGATATTCAGTTTAAAAACGGTTTAACTGCTATAAAAGTTGAGATCGCTAGTGCAAAAAAGATTTATTATTCGACAACTCCATGAAATATACATAATTCTACTTTGTTCTAATACAGAAATGGATTATTGAACTAAAAGCCGTTTTTATGTTCTTATAGACAATAATTGACCGAAATAAAGTTTTTGAATACGGGATTAAGGTAATTTAAATCATTCTTGGATTAACTTTATAAACACAAACCATGCAAATTTCTGGTTATAAGCGATATTAAACCCTTTTTGTACTAAGCAGACCGCTCGCGCCAAAACTGCGCGCGATTATGTGTCTCTTTCCCAGGAGGAAAAGAGACAGGATACATTATATTTCTTGTAGGGTGAATGCGACAGTCGCGCGCTTGATGTTATTATGAATGTTTAGTAAACGCTTGTCAACAACGTTGGTCATGCGTAATGATTGAGTTTGAGTGCACTAGCAGGTTTTGTACTGTGAATAATATTGTTTTAATGTAAAAAGTGTTGTGACTTAATTAAGAGATGTCAAGAAACCAATTAAAACGTGGCCGTGAACTAGTTGGATTGTGCAACAATCGAAATAGTGGCTTCACTGGCGAAGAAAGTAAGTACCTAATATTACTCATATTTTTGGCGGGTTAATTTTCTAATTACCTTCCCAAATCAAACCAGAGAATATCATTTTCGGATATTTTCTGGTTCCAACTAAGCAGGAGATAGTTTGGCACTCAGGTCCAAATAAGTGGGAATTAGTTATGTGGTGTATTTTCTTAAGTTCGAATATTTTTTGTACCTACTTAATTGTTTTTTTTTTCCAGTGGCTTCATCAACACATAGTCATTTTAACATTGAACCACTACCGTATGAATGGCCGCAGAATGACCCGTCTCTAGAGGTCTCGGAACAGAACAATAGGGAATATGCATGTATTTTTTAAATATTTTTATTCGATAGTTTACATCGTCAAATAAAAGTAAAAAAAAATTCGACGGCAAAAATGCAATTTAAAGTAGTTAAAAAAATGTTTAAAAATATTCAACCGATCCGGGCTATTTAAACGCCCTCCATTTGGCGCGCTTGGTGTGGTGACGTCACAGTTCGTGAAAACAGACAAGCAACTGTCAAGTCAACGTCAAACACTCCTTTTTCTATGAGCGTTTGACATTGACTTGACACTTGTTGATTGACTTGACATTGACATTTTGATTGTTAGCCCGGATTGTTACGTCACATCCGCTCTTAGCCTTTTCAAGTATTTGAATTACCCACAGTTTTTTGGGACTTTTTAAAAATTAATTTCTCGCTCAAAAAGAAATTTTATTCAAAAATATTGATGGTGGCTTAATTCTGAAGTAACATAGTTTATAGAAAAAAATATTTGACCCATATTTGAATCACATGCATATTCCCTATTTACCTTCTATTGAAAATACAAGAATTGAGTTTGCAGAAAAAAATATTGAAGTACCATCGCCGGAGTTAATACAAGTTATTGGCCCATATGAAAAATCAAGTGTCACTGTAGATGAGGGAGAAAATTTAGTAGAAGTAATATCTGAAAAAAACCATTATGGTGATATAATAATTGAACCTGCTGACGGTATGACTTTATTTTACTGTTACTATTTTGAGGATGGCTTGTTGGAACTACCTTTTTTCATGAAATGTTTTTTATTTGCAGAAGATTATACAAAGAGTAAAACTATACAAGTTTTAAATAACACACCTGAACTACGTATTGAGTATATCGATCATCAAATTGAAGGAAATGTTAACTTGATTCGAGATGTCGTTGGCATACAAAACGATTCAGAGGCAAACGAAAGATGCGAAATGTTAATGCCAGCTGATGCTGAAAACGAATTACCAGTAGCTGTCGAAGATAACCAAAGTGAGCAAATGTCCAGAAAAGAGAAAAAGATTTCAAGAAAAAGGAAACTGACTAAAAGTGAATGGAAATTTGAGAAAATGAAGAATGCTAGGGCTACAGGCAAAGAATATGTAACAGTAAAAGGAAAAGTCATTGCTGAAAAAACAATTTGTCACGGTACTCTGTGCTCCAACAAGTGTAGGTTGGGTTGTTCATCGTATTTTTGTGAAGAAGAGCGTCAGCGTTTGTTAGACGAATACTATTTATTGACCATTAATGCAAAGAATGCAATATTATTTAAAAGCATGAAACCAGTACCAGTAAAACGACGTTTAGTTGCAGCACAAAAGGTACGACGACAGACCTTTACATATCATGTTAAAAAAAGCAATAATGTAGAACAAACTATTTGTAAGAGAGCTTTTATGAGCCTTTTTCAAATAACTGTGAGAAAAGTACAAGTGATTCAAGAAAAACACATATCTGGGCGGATACTTCCTAAAAAAGATATGAGAGGAAAGCACGATAACCCAAGAAAATAAAGGCTGAAGTCAAAGAATATGCAATTACTCATATAAAGAGTTTTCCAGCTGAAGAGTCTCATTACTCTCGAAATGAAAATCCTAATAAACTATACCTCTCACCATTATTGAATATTAGAGAAATGCATCGACTATACATCCAGAAATGCGAATCAGAAAGTATGGACAGCATGTATCGCGTAAAGGAATGCACATACAGGAATATATTTTGTAGTGAATTTAACTTGTCTTTTGGCTTACCAAGGAGCGACGTTTGCTCAAGGTGCGAGAATAAAGATCATGAGGATGATTTGCAAGTACACAAAGAGACTTACAAAGAAGCGTATGAGCTGATGAAAGTTGATAAAAATCAGTGTAAAAGAGAGGAAGGAAAACTTTATTGCACTGTTGACATTCAGCAGACAATGCCATTACCGAAGATGCCTGTTGGGGATGCTTTTTATTTGCGGCAAATTTGGTTTTATAACCTAGGTATACATCTGGTCAGTAAAGATAAAAATCATGCTTTGATGTGCACATGGACTGAAGATGTTGCAAAAAAAGGAAGCTTTGAAGTATCTTGCGCTTTACATTATTTGGCTATGTATTTAAAAACTACATGTGAAAACAACGCAATGAAACACTTGATTATATGGTCGGATTCTTGCTCAGGGCAGAATAAAAATTTTAATTTAATATGCCAGTATCAGTATATGGTCCTTAAAAAATATTTTGATGTTATTGAACACAAATTCCCAGTTGTGGGACATACCTACATGGATTCTGATCGGGATTTTGGTCGTAAAGAAAAAGCGTTAAGAAAACATGAAAAAATCTATACACCCGAAGAAAATAGATGCATAATAAAAAAAAATACATCGAAGAACTCTGTAGTGGTAGATATGCAAGAACATCTGTATGACGTTGAGGTGTTCAGAAAAAAATGAAACTGATAAACAGATTGAAAAATACGTTGGGACATAAAGTAGACTTTAGAGATGAAGTAAAATGGATAAGAGTAGATCATTTTGGAAGCTATATGTATAAAAAGAGTTATGATCCTATAGAACTTTTGTTGTGATGTGATTACGGGTTCTATAGTGTAATTAAATTAAATGTTCATTGGTTAGTTCACAATGAGTTTAATAAATGTACTATAACTAAACACGGTACAATAAGTAAGATTATGATGATTATAATTTGACGCACAAGTGATGCGATTGGTAGTTAGTGAACGTGTCCTACTTTGCTGACGGCTAGTGACCGAATACTGAACCCTGAGTTCGATCTAAGGGACGTGTGAGTCGTGTGACGTCATAGGTACTTGAGTTCACAAGTTCGTCTGCATGTGTGGGTTACATACCACTACATGTCCTCCCCCCTTTGATAAAACAAAAATAATTACTATCAAAATAACAATGAGTAAGGTTCAAAAATAATTGTAAAAACATTGCAAATACCTACTTAATCTAAACATGCGGTGTAAAAGTTTTTAACTATACTTAACTTTGAAACTATACAATAAGACCTTACGCTAACAAGAGGCATTTAAAATGTATATAAAAACAAAACCACACTCAGAATGCTTAAACTAAAGACACATTTTGGTAAAAAATTAAAATTACATTGGTCATAAATTTGGTTACAAAAAGTTTTAAACTTATGAGTTAACTTAAACATTTCTACAAGTGGTATAAGTATGAATAAATACGTTATAAGTTGACATATTAGTGTGAGAACGCTCCATAATTGCTTGTTAAGTTGGTCTATTTTAAAACACACAACACTTCACTGCACTTTAAATTTCACATTGATGAATTTATTATTTTGGGACTGGCGATAAAAAAATGTTTTAAATGTTAAATCTCACAGTCTTTTTTACGACGCGACCCGATCTTGTTGTGACAAATGGCTCAGTTTTGTCAAGTGGGGTCGTTTGGGTCCCAACCGGTGTTATGGTTGTGGTTTCAGGCGAAACAAAAGTTGTAACATAAGCAGGTTTGAGACGATCGAGAGAAATAGTGACTTTTCGAGAACCTACTTGAACGACATAATGTTTATTGCTTCGTTTGACGATTTTATAGGGACCTTCGTACGGCGGTGTTAACGAGCGTTTAACTTCGTTTTTAACGAAAACGTAGTCCGATCTTGTTAAATCTTTATGTACGAAAATGTTTCTGTTATCAGCTTGATTTCTTGTGGTCGGTTGAAGGTTCGCTAGTGTTTCCATGAGTTTGCAGGTATAATCGGTGTTGTTGATGTTTGCTTCGGTGGGAACAAAAAAATCTCCCGGTAGACGCATAGATTTACCGTAGGTCATTTGAGCGGGGCTGTATCCTGAGTCTTCTTTAATTGTATTGCGCATTCCTAACAACACGATAGGTAATTGTTGTGCCCATTGACTGTTACCATCGCAACGTGCCATGATGGAAGCTTTTAGCGTTCGGTGCATCCTTTCAACGTGTCCATTCGCTTTTGGATTGTACGCTGTTGTTCTAATCTTTTCTATGCCAAGTAGTTTGGTCAGCTGTGCGAAAAGGTTGGATTCGAATTGACGACCTTGATCCGAAGTTATTCTTGCAGGGCAACCGAAACGTGCTATCCAATGCTCGAGCAGAGCTTTCGCGACGGTTTCAGCGCTTATATCCTTTACAGGAACGACTTCGGGCCATTTTGTATGACGATCAATCATTGTGACACAGTATGTATATCCATCGGAAGGTGGTAATGGTCCAATAATATCTATATGAACATGCTCGAAACGGTCTGACCTTTCGAACTCTCCTAGAGGTGTAATTGTATGTCTTTGCACTTTAAATTTCTGGCATTGTATGCAACTTCTTACAAAGTTTGCTACGTCAGTATTCATGTTAGGCCAAAAATAGCGCTGCGCGATAAGGCGACGCGTAGCGGCTACCCCAGGGTGGTTAAGTGCATGGACACTTGAAATCGCTTTTTCTCGAAATTCCGACGGTAAATAAAGTCGCACTGTTGAAGTTGATGTTTCGAATGTAAGCTCATGATTTGAATATGGCACGCGGAACAATTTAAATTCCAGATTAGGTTTTTGTTTTAACATGTTTAATTGCGTATCTTCGACTTGGCTTTTATATAATTGTTCATAATCGAAAATATCATGTACATAAATCTCTTCTATTCTTGAAAGAGCGTCTGCGGCGTTATTGAGCTCGCCTTGAACGTACTCAATTTTGTTGCAAAACTGAGAAATAAAATCCAATTGACGAAGACGTCTTGGTGGATCTGATTTAGATTCTTTCTTCGATAATGCGAATATTAACGGTTTGTGATCGGTTAACACCGTGAGATCACGCCCTTCAATCATATACCGAAAGTGTTTTATTGCCATGTAAATAGCTAATAATTCCCTGTCGTAGGTACTGTATTTTGTTTGGGCGCTACTTAGTTTTTTGGAATAAAATCCTAGTGGTTCTAACCGTTTGTTGACTAGTTGATGGAGTGCTGCGCCAACGCAGGTATTCGCTGCGTCGGTCATTAAGATTAGTTTCGATGACGGGTCTGGATGCACGAGGGTGACGGCATCACTTACATGATGTTTGCACTGATTAAATGCGTTGATTGCTTCTTCGGTCCAAGCGATTTTTGTTTTGTCTTTTTTCTTAGCATTGTGCAAATATTTGTCTAAAATAGTTTGAGTGTTGGCTGCTTTAGGAATGCTCATTCGGTAAAAATTTATAAGACCGAGGAAGCGCCTCAGTTCTTCGATGGTTTCTGGTTGCGGATAGTTTATGATTGACTTGACCTTTTCTTTGTCCGGCCGTATGCCATCACAGCTAACGCGGTAACCGAGAAATGTAAGTTCGGATTTCCCGAATTCGCATTTAGACGTATTGATTGTGACGCCAAATTCATTAAGTCGCTTGAACACCTCTTTGAGATCGTGAATGTGACACTCTTCTGATTCTGATGCGATAAGTATATCGTCTAGGTAACAGAATGTATTGCTAGTATTTTTCAAAACTTCATTGATAAATCTTTGAAACGTTTGCGCAGCGTTTCTCAGACCGAAGCTCATTTTTGTAAACTCGAACAGACCAAATGGAGTTATTATTGCGGTTTTCGGTATGTCCTCAGGTGCAACACTTATGTTATGGTAAGCACGTCGAATATCAATTTTAGATAGTATTTTTTTATTTTTGAGGATATATGTGAAATCCGTTAAACGAGGAATCGGGTAGCGATCGGGCTCGGTGATTGCATTTAAACGACGATAATCTCCGCACGGGCGTAATTCACCGTTTTTCTTTTGAACGACGTGTAAAGCATTTGCCCATGGGCTGGCTGACGGCCTGCATATTCTTAGCTCTACCATGCGTTGGAATTCATCCTTCGCCGCTTTGTATTTTGCAGCATTAAGTGGACGTGCTTTTTCGTAAACGGGTGGGCCACGGGTACAAATATGATGCATGACATTGTGTTTGGGTGGATCTTTGTAACACTCGCTCATAGTGATGTCTGGAAACTCTGTTAAAATGCGGTGATATTTATTATCCGAGTCGATGACCTTAATAGTAGGAATATTTGAGGCATCTTCTACGTTAGCGTTCCTAGAGAGCAGAGTGACTTGGTCGATTAACTTTTTTGAGTGAAGATCCACAAGCAATTGATGTTTGGCTAGGAAATCTGCCCCTATAATAGACCGCTGTACATCGGCCAGGACAAATTCCCAGGTAAAAGCTCGACGTAAGCCAAGGTCTAAAGTCATTTTCTGAGACCCATAAGTTTTGATTGTTGTACCATTGGCAGCAAATAACGTAAAATCAGCTGGTTGACGATTCGCGTTTTTGTAGGCAATAACTGAAATATCAGCGCCGGTGTCTATGAGAAAATGCGTACCACTTTTCCAATCGGTGACGCTCAAGCGATGAGTTCCTTCGACACCTACGCTCGCCACAGCAGGTGTCGGTTTTAGTTTAACGCTTTTTTGACGCATTGTTGGTCGCCGCATTTCTTGGCGTTATCTCCATAAATATAGTGGTAGAAACACTTGAAATCTTTGTCTCCCGGTTGCGCTGTTTGACGCCTGTATTTATTTTGATTATCAAAATACCGAGAGCGTGATCGTGACCGCGATCGCGTCTGATAATTGCCACGACTCCTATTATTACTTTGTCGCGTGATTTGCAAATCATTAATTTTAGTGTTTAACGCGGCAATTTCTTGATGCAATTTAATAAATTGTTGGTCCTTTGGTTGTTTGGAGATAGCGACAGGATTTAGTGTACAGACTTCGGATAGCCGTGAAGTTTCCATTATTTTATCAGCTATTGCTGCGACATTGTCCAATGGAACATCGCAGACAGTGACTACTGCGCGGACTGTTTGAGGCAGGCGATCTAACCACAAAATTCTGATAGTGTCCTCGGGAATTTTGTTCCTTCCGAGCTCGCGCATTTTACGTAAGAGTTGAGTGGGTCGTTGATCCCCTAACTCGACTTTCGTAAGCAACGTATGTAGTTGTTTGGACTCAGACTCTTCATATGCCGAAATTAACCTGACTTTTAAAGTTTCATATTTATTGTGCTCAGGCGGGTTCTCGAGAATGTCGCTAATTTGACCCAATTCATCTCGACCTAACTTAGCTATAACTAATTGATATTTACTTAAGTCACCTGCTTTTTGTGCACCGATTATGGCCTCAAACTGGTGGAACCATAGTCGCGGGCGCGCTGACCAGAAGTCGGCGATGCGGGAGTCGATGGTGATTGCCCCCGTCTCTGGCGGCTGGTGCTGGTCTACGATGTAACTCGGAGCAGCTTGCTGAGGTGCGTAGACGTTGTCAGGTGCGGCGCCAGCCGTGGCGGCAGCAGCAGTGTTAGGGTTGGACATCTCGGAGTTTCGTAAAATACTTCACAGTAAACACTAAAGAGAGTCTAAGTCTGTATTAACGCAATTGCACTCGCGGATTATAGTACAGTATGGAACCGTATTTTTTAAATCACGTCGGGTATCAAATCACGTCGGGGTCACCAATATAGAACTTTTGTTGTGATGTGATTACGGGTTCTATAGTGTAATTAAATTAAATGTTCATTGGTTAGTTCACAATGAGTTTAATAAATGTACTATAACTAAACACGGTACAATAAGTAAGATTATGATGATTATAATTTGACGCACAAGTGATGCGATTGGTAGTTAGTGAACGTGTCCTACTTTGCTGACGGCTAGTGACCGAATACTGAACCCTGAGTTCGATCTAAGGGACGTGTGAGTCGTGTGACGTCATAGGTACTTGAGTTCACAAGTTCGTCTGCATGTGTGGGTTACATACCACTACAATCCTAACACCCCATTTTTAATGGTTGACTTATCGAGAAAAGGAGCTACCGTAAGCCCTGATAGTGTAGAAATCCAAAGACTGGCCGGATGTCGAGGTGAGATCTCGGAAGAAAAAAAACAAGATATTAGAAAACAACTTAAGTTTATTCCCATGGAAAAAAGATTTTTCTATGAAACCATATTAAATGCATAAGTGTGCTAGTGCCAAAATATTTTTTTTTTAATTTGATTTGATAATAATAATTAGATTTCATTTTTTTATATAATTACTAAGAAAAGAAGCCTGCAATTGTGCAATTCTTTAAATATATTAAAAGGTTATTGTCCAGTTACCTAAACAGCAAATGCCAAATTGGTGATATATTCCGAGTGTAAAAACGGTTTGTTCCGTTATAAACCGTTTTTACACTCAAGAACTGTATCAATATCGATAAACACTGTTGGTTTAAATGAAAAATGGTCGTCGATATTACAATAATATGTATCTTTTAAAACTATTTTTGTATTGCATTTTATAATAAAAGTATTTTTTTAAACACTTGAAAGTTTACTCCTTTTTTTGGCAGTATTTTCATTATCCAAATCAACAAATAGTCACCAATATTTAAAGACCAGTTTCTCAAAATGGCTGGTTTCACAGTTAAACCATTCTCGAAATTGAATATCTTCTTTATTTCTTTTCGTTAAAGTCGAAAATCGTAACCGAAGTTTTAACAGTAACAGTCTTAAGGATCTGTGATTTTAAGTAACATATATTTTTTATCGTTAGGAGCAACTGCTATCTGATATTTTTTAATATCTGTGATTTCTATTTGTGACGATAAATACGCCTCACTCCTAATTCGCACTCTGAGAACGAAAGTGACTCAAGTCAAAATTTACGAATTTTGGGAATCGAATAAAATGTGTTCGACTGATTGAACATTTTGTATACTTTCTAAAATAACTTTTTAATATGAAAACGAAAGTTACGAATTTCTTTTGTATAATATTATTTGGCTTTATAACTTTAAATATACTTATATAAAAATTAATAAATATTATTTTTTCTATATAAAATAACTTCTGGAAAAATAGTTTCAGAAATGAGTCCATGAGTTTAACTCATGCCTAAATAAATAAGTGACCGAATTTGATTTTATTTTATTTTATTTATTAAGGAAAACCAACAGTTACACACTTTACATAGTTCAAAATGGCTTATAAATAGGTATATCAGTGTGTAACCAACTACGTTATCCACATATTACATATTCTAATAGAAATTTGGAAGAGCACGAGTGCAACAACAATACTAATGAAACTTAAAAATGAACAAATCTTATTCTTATAATACTAATGTATACATAATTATACGGAGACACGGTTAATCATCCGGTCCCTCGATCGTTTTAAGAAGCTCAATGCGAATTTTATTAGCTGACAAAGAGAACAAATCTAATTCTGAAAAAAGAGTATTATAATTTTTTGCTAAACGACGTAGAGGTGCGCGGACACCCGCGTTGGTGCGACAAGAAGACACTGCAAATAACGGGCACCCACGCACCCCACGCCGCACAACAGTTCTAGGTACTATATAGCACAATTTGTTTGTCAACTCTGAGCAATCGTACTTGTTATTACACAGGTCATAGAGAAACTTAGTTT
This sequence comes from Lithophane semibrunnea, assembly GCA_947363905.1. NCBI lineage: Eukaryota > Metazoa > Arthropoda > Insecta > Lepidoptera > Noctuidae > Lithophane > Lithophane semibrunnea. The sequence goes on from OX376189.1 coordinate 9,493,791, forward strand.
CCAAAAAAGTGCGTCTATCACTTAAAGTAGTTAGCTTATAATATTTCAATAAGTTAATGTAGGATGTTTTTTTTCGGAAGCAACGATAATGTGTGGCTTTAAGGAATTTACATTGAACGATTTCTAGGTTATCTATGTATTTTTTGTACAAGGGGTTCCATACCATTACAGCATACTCCAACTGAGATCTCACTAAAGATTTATATAAATGAATGTACGTGCGAGTACGTTTAAAATCGGTCATGCATCTCATCACAAATCCATACATGCGAAACGCGTTACTAATAATGTTATCAATGTGTTGATCCAGGTGAAGTTTACTATCCAAAAGTACCCCAAGGTCCCTGATTACAGGGACTCTATGCAATGAGGCGTTATTTAGGTTGTATGTGTGAGTTATAGTATTTTTATTTTTGGTGAATGTTATAGATGAGCACTTAAGGATGTTTAGCTTTAGCTTATTTTTAATACAATATGCCGAGAATCTATCCAAATCGTCTTGGAATAAAGTACAATCCGTTTTATTTTGAATTTTCCTAAATATTTTCAGGTCATCGGCATATAGTAGAAATTTTGAATATCTGAAACATTGATTTAAGTCATTTATAAAAAGAACAAATAGGAGAGGGCCTAAAATTGAACCCTGGGGCACGCCGGACGTGACATGTATGGATGTGGATTCAAAGCCTTTGATGACCACTTTCTGAGTTCTATTAGTGACGTATGATACAAACCAGCGTAATAAATCACCTCGTATACCATTGAAAGCTATTTTCGTCAAAAGCAGTTCATGGCAGATCATTTTATGTCACCTAGGTTGTCAATATAAGAAATAAGAAAGTGACCTATACCATAAATAGGTCACTTAATGATTATAAATTGTACGCAAAACTTACCCCCACAAATTGGCACACAACTGACAAAAAGGAGTCATTTTGTATATTTAACTCATTTTACTAAAATTTTGAGATAGGTCACTTTCGTTCTCAGTGTGCGTATTGTTCTGGATTGGTTTTGATTTGGTATCGGAACATGAGGCGAGTCGCTGCGCAGTAACAATTTCATGTGACAGCGGGGGTGAGGGGTGGGGTACTGCGCAGCTAAAAGCTAACTTCCGAGCTTGAATCGAACTGTACTTTACTTCGTAATTTGTTCCTATGATTCGTGACCGCCGCTCATTCGATTCGATCGTTGTTGGCATGTGTTATAGTTGATTTGATTCGTTCGACTATCGGACAGAAATAAAATACACAAATATTAGCACATGTTTCTGGGGAAAGTCAACAATATAAATCGATAAATACGGTTACCGAAGAAGAAGATGAGACACTATCCAGTAGAGTTCTTAGAATCCCTTAACACACCCGGTCTTTCAGAATACAAAATTTGTTTAAAAGTCGGAGTGCCAATAATTCTTCTCAGAAATTTAAGTCCTCCCAAACTTTTGCAACGGCACTCGGCTCATAGTCACCAATCACCAACAAAACGTCATCGAAGCCGAAATCTAGACAGGTTGCGGCGCCGGTGATGTTGTTTTTATTCCGAGAATTCCTCTCATTCCCAATAATTTCCCGTTTAGTTTTAAGCGTGTGCAATTCCCCGTCAGCCTATGTTACGCCACGACCATTAGCAAAACTCAGGGCCAGACATTATCCGTTGCGGGGGTGGATCTTAGTATTGGTTGCTTTTCCCACGGCCAAGTTTATGTAGCTCTTTCGCGTGTGAGCAACCCTAGCAACTTTTTTGTGTACGCTCCAGGTGGTTCCACCGCTAATATCAGAGAAGATATATATAGAGAAGCATTTTCCTAAATAAAAACACAAGTTTTTTGGCAGTTTCTTCCTAGGAAAAATCACCAGGCCTGGTCGAAAGATTCCCCCTTTTTAAATGAAGGTACAACTTTTCTAAGCGACATATTATTGTTTTCCGACATCCATGCGAACGAAGTCGCGGGCACAGCTAGTTATAAATAAATCGATATACAAATTATAATGTATCATCTTCCTAAGAATTCCATTCCGAAACTTTTCAGTTCCATTTCTACGTTACCTGCGTTTTGGTTACGGAACGGAAGTATCGGAAGTCGGACTTTAAACACTTTTGTTTTAATTATTTTAAACTAACACATCAAATCAACAAGCTTGGTATCAATTTAAGTTCACTGATAGGTAATGAAGATATCAAAATAATTTGCAAGAAATAAACTTGTAAACTTACTTTGAAATTGGTCGCGGGTCTGGAAAACCAAAACCGGACCACTACCTGAGGTGATGTTGTTGTTCCGCCAGCCGCCGTCAAAATGACCGAAATAATGTATTACTATACACCTCCGTGAATTTAGCCGAACGATTTCATTATTATGAACTTTTGTTAATGCTAATCGTTAGAGAATCGTTAGAGAGGGTTAGAGAGAAAAGAAAAATCGTTAGAGAGTAATTAGTTTTTATGTAAAAACAATTTTAATTTTTCGTGTGAAGTTGGCCCCCCTTCACGCAAAAATGGACTTAGACGTAATTTTATTTTTTTAATCGTTTGCGAATCGTTAGAGAGAGATTGAGAGTTACACAAAATCGTTAGAGAGTTTATTTGATATTAAATAATTTCTGAGAGCGTGACATTAGCCCACCTCTGTGAATTTTGCCCCCGATATAATTATTCTCAACTTTTGTTAATGCTAATGGTTAGAGAATCGTTAGAGAGAGTTAGAGAGAAAAGAAAAATCGTTAGAGAGTAATTAGTTTTATTTATCAACGATTTTAATTACTTTTGTGAAATTGGCCCCCATTCCCGCAAAAATAGACGTAGATGTAATTTTTTTATTTTTATAATTTGAGAATCGTTAGAGAGAGATAGAGAGTTAAAAAAAATCATTAGAGAGTTAATATTTTAATTGATATTAAATTATTTCTGAGAACGCGTTTTAGATTAAACAGGCTCACTCTTATTATGGGCAACATATTCAGCCGAACGGTACTTTTACTGTACCTAGAAGTTAGTGAAGATACCAGGCATTTCGTCATCACATGAGACAGCTTTGATCAGAGGACTCACACCACTATAGTTATAGAGTGTATTACATTATTGTCTGGTATCTTGGATGGGCCGGCTTCAAAATTATATATCTCCACCTGCTCAGTTTCTCGACAGTATTTTATTAAGAGAAGACATTGAAAATGAAGAAAATCAATAAATCATTATTTAAAACTAAAAAAAAAGTTTTATTTCATAAAAAATCTGTAACACTTGCATTCAAACCATATTATTCAGTTTTAAATATCATAATTGTCGAAAGGCTTTTCATCCACTTCCGATCTCGATTCTAAGTCATAAAACAGGAATTCTCCATCGTAATTAAAAAAATGTTCTTGATCAGTAGGTAGGTACTATTATCATTTTACTCCTGCTAAGCCTGTAGACTATGCTGAAACATGCACTTCTTGCACTTATAGATTCCTAGTAGCTAGTAGAGGAGCTCGTGGCTAAGTAATAACAGTCGCTCGGGTCGATCCATCAGGTTAAGCTACGCTTGCCGGGGTTGGTCCGTGGATGGGTGACCATTTTCACATATCGAGACTCCTCCGTGCCTCGGAAAGCACGTTAAGCCGTTGGCCCCGGCTGTCATTTGTGGATCTTTGACAGTCGTTACGAGTCGTCAGAAGCACGAAAGTCTGACAACCAGTCTAACCAAGGGGTATCGTATTACCCAGTTACTGGGTTGTGGAGGTCAGATAGGCAGTCGCTCCATGTAAAATACTGGTATTCAGCTGTATCCGGTTAGACTGGAAGCCGACCCCAACATAGTTGGGAAAAGGCTAGGCAGATTGAGTAGCTATAATCTAAAGAGAGGTCTAAAAGAATTATGCTACACATTTTTGACTGAAAATATCCCATTTCATCTTATTTCAGAATATGGTACATAAAGTAAATAACTTGATTAGAATTTTTGTTTGCATTGTCATATTCTTTACAACAAAAATCTGTAACACTTGCATTCAAACCATATTATTCAGTTTTAAATATCATAATTGTCGAAAGGCTTTTCATCCACTTCCGATCTCGATTCTAAGTCATAAAACAGGAATTCTCCATCGTAATTAAAAAAATGTTCTTGATCAGTAGGTAGGTACTATTATCATTTTACTCCTGCTAAGCCTGTAGACTATGCTGAAACATGCACTTCTTGCACTTATAGATTCCTAGTAGCTATAATCTAAAGAGAGGTCTAAAAGAATTATGCTACACATTTTTGACTGAAAATATCCCATTTCATCTTATTTCAGAATATGGTACATAAATAAATAAAAATAAAATAAATAAATAAAAATCTTTATTACGTAAAAGGAGCTGTAGTAAATACAATAAAACAGTTACACTTATAAATATAAACACTGGTACACTACAATGGATGGTTTGGGTACTGTCCTCTTAGATAGGCTACATAATAGCCTGTAGTAAAGAGAAACAGTGCCGTGTCCCTCAAGAGTTTAGAAATAAAAAAAATAAAGTAAATAACTTTTTTTATTTAATTTACTTTTTGTACTGACTATATAAGTTTTTATTTCAACATTTAAATTACATTACATTTATTATACTAAATTAACTAAAAAACAATTACATATATAACAAATTAAAAAGAAAAAATAAAGGGGAGGGGCTCATTGAGCATCAAAAAATTCGTCCGCATCGCTGTCAATGGGAAAGGTGCCCAAAAGGCTGGCAGCATTGCCACGTTGAATGGCAATGCTGATTCTTTGGGCTAAAAATAGGCCAGCCCTCTGGTCACGTGAAGAGTCGACCAATCGCTTAGCGATGTCCCGAAATACTCGATGAGCACTCGGACCCCACGGCCCTAGTGTTTCAACCCCAAACGGCTCAAACATATAGCTCCCAATAAGGTTATGTTATATTTGCGCCGTTTGAGGTTTTCTGCTCCTGAAGCAGCTGTCCCAGCACAGCCCGCCGTGCTAGGAAGATGGGATGGCGCGAGGGTGTCGACACAGGTTGCGTCCCACACCAAAGGTCTACCCAACTTTAGGGCATTATGGTCATTCCGTCTGGCCTCTTCCCATCGTCGCGTGCCAAGCCGTTGGGTTCTAACACAGCTGGCACCCCGGCGGTGACAAGAGCCCGACGGATAATGTCATTAATGCTGGCGTGCCGTGCCATCCGACCAGCGCTCTTGCTGCAGGATAGGCCGTGGTGTCCGAGGCAGTCGACTCCTTCACCGCATTGACAACGATGTGGAGCACCGCAAGGAGCGCCCAGACGCAAACATGTAATGTAAAAATGCAAAAAAATGTAGCGAGCCGGAATGTGGTGTCACCCAGCATAGTACCTATGTTGGGTGACGGTAGCGCCTGAAGCCAGAGGCCCGACTCCCATTCACCCACAGCCAGCAGGCGGGCACGCTCAGCAGTATTGGTGGACGTATTAATAAGTTTATTCCGTACCAACCTGCAGAGCGGCTCATCCCACTGTCTCTGGGAAGACGGGTTCTCGGGCTGAACCGTGTCCGGGCAAGCCACTTTCCAGGCATTCACTGCATCGGTCAAACACGGCACTTCAGAGTCAACCTGAGAAGAGGCTAAAATTCTTGCGGTTAACTTTTCGGTGCTGTGGACCGAGGACAGGAACGCCGGTAGGCTTACACTGGAAATTTTGCGGACGCCGAGCCCACCAAAACGAATGGGTAGTGTGGCTTGAAACCACGCGCGGTCGTCCAGTGCCACATTTAAAATGGATGTTAAAGTGTTTCGAATAATATGATCGATTTTGTCTAAAAGGTTGGACTGCTTCCATAAAGAGGAAGAGCGGAGAAAATACATAAAATTTGGACCGAAACAGCAATGTCTGATAAGGGTGAATGCCGAATGTAGATTAACGTTAAAATGTTCAATTTTTGCCTCGACAAATGGTGAAAAACTATCTTCTAGGATTGGGGAACCTAGGAGGTGCAGTGAACTTTTTTCCAAAACTTTGATATTCGGGGCTATTGAATTAAATTTCTGTATGGTCGATTGTCTGTCGGTGTCGACACAAAGGTAAATTTCACATTTGGAGTTGTTTAGGTCAAGGCCGATGGATTGGAACTGCTGCTTTAGGAATTGTAGATCTTTTAGAACGGTGTCCACGTCACCTCCTAGTGTACCATCGTCTAAATACCACACATTAAATTTTGAATTTAGTTGTTGTATTATAGGATGGATAGCCAAGCTGAAAATAACTGGCCCGAGAGGATCACCTTGTTGGCATCCGACTGCCGATTCCAAAACGTAGCACTGCCACATAAAACCGTAAATTTCTGGTAACTCCTTTTTTACTTCGGCCAACAAAGTGTCCCTGTTAACGGAGTTGAAGGCGTTCTTAACGTCAACCTTGAGGATGACCAAAAATCTACTCTTACGCAGACGACACTGCCATTGTTTATTTTGGGGACACGTGGGAAACCGTCTGTAATAAGGCCCAGAAAGGATTGGCTGCTATAAATAGATGGCTCAAAGCCAATCTTCTAACCTTAAGTGTTCCTAAAACAAACTACATTTGTTTTTCTCCTAGTAGAAGGTCTAAACCAGGCCTAAATTTTGGAATTCGAATACACACGTGTACGGACCACTGGGACCAAAAACTGTCAAGCCATCAAACATGTAACGTCCACAAGATACCTGGGAGTCATAGTTGATGAGTGTTTAACTTGGCATTCGCACATAGAGACTGTCACATCACGGGTGCGAAAATTTATATGGATCTTTAAAAACCTTAGATATGTGATGCCCCAAAATACATTAAATAGTATCTATATAGCGCTCACACAATCAGTTATTACATACTGTTTACCAGTATGGGGAGGAGCCACCAAAACTAAATTCCTTGAGTTAGAAAGAGCCCAAAGGTCACTCATAAAAGTAATGTACTATAAACCATACGGATACCCCACAGTCGATTTATATAGAATCAGTGGCTTACTTACTGTAAGAAAATTATATTTTTTAATTACGACTCTATACTTACAAAAATCTATTCCTTTTAACCAAGGTAGTCGGGAGAAAAGACGAAAGGATATAGTGGCCTACTCCCCGGGGGTCCGAACCGCTTTTGCACGGCGTCAATACGCAACCCAATCAGCCTACATTTATAATAAAATAAACCAAAAATTAAAGTTCCACCATGAGGTCTCACACGTTTGCAAAAAGGTAATAACCGAGTGGCTTAAAACCTTAACATACGAGGAAACTGAGCAAGTTTTGGTTAGACTTGGTTAAATCATTTCTTTTATTATTATTATTATTTTATTATTCCCTCCGTAATCCAAACACATCGGCACTTTAAAGAAGATATTCACATTCACACACACAAACACATTTATACACACACACACACACACACACTAACACACACACAACACTACAAACAAGACGCACATACATACAGTTTTCTTAGGCATACAACTTCAGCTACACAAAGAGCTGCTAATTAGTTTATAAGTAATTTACTGTTCATTTTTCAACTTTTGTTACGTTACCTATTGAAATATTTTGTGCATTAGTCTCAATATTGTTAATATTATGGGAAGGAGCGAGATGGCCCCAACACAGGTATTATCAATTACCTACTGGGGATGTCTCATTATGTTATCCATGTAACTGTTTTGGGACAAATAAACATTTTTCATTTTCATTTTTCATTTTTTTCATGACCACACCTTTACTGGCATTTAAAAAGCTTGAAAGGGCGTGTACGGCAGCCTCACAGCCCCCTTTGGATCCAAAGCCAAGCTGTAGGGGCTGGAACTTGTTGGTTAGGATTTCGCCATACAGTTTGCAGCATATTTTGGCTGCCGTACGCCTGTAGGTGCACCCAACGGCGATGGGACGGATGCCGCCGTCCTTCTTGCGCAGGGCACATAGGTTGGCACCGTACAAGACATCGACGACGGCATCATTCACACCGCCGTTGAGCATCAGGTTAATTAGAGCCGCAAGCTCCTTCAAAAGCGACTCACCACAATCCCCGGCGCCTGAGCTCAGTAGGTCTTTTAAGTGCTGGGGAGTCAGGCCGTCGAGGCCACCGGCGGAGCCACTTCGAAAGGAGCTCACGGCTGCAATTAGCTGAGGGGCAGTAACATTAAAAGGAGTTGAATCGGGAAGGACGGGGGGGTCGGGGAAGGTGAGACCATCCGCAGGCGCCGGATGTTTGCTCTCGAGGGCTGAAAGTGTTTCTGGAGAGTAGCGCGCCACCACATCGCTGCTGAAAAATAGCCTGGCCGCTCCCCTGATATCACCATCACTCAATTTGGATTCCACATGCGAACATAGGCCTCTTCGTGAGAGGTTACTGAAATCGGGTAATTTTGGATCTAAAATAAGAGTCGAATTGTTGCAGTTGTCTTTAATTTGGTTTGTCAATGTTTTTTTAGTTGCCAAATTTTTTTGGACAAGCAGAATCCTGTATGGGAAGGTAAGTAGTTGCTCCCAGGCGCTGTAGGAATTCTCCTGGGTCGCAAGGCGGAGACATCGCGTCAAACTTAGAGCAACAGACCGCCTCGCGCCCCGGGGAACTCTCTTTAGAACAGGAGTAGAATTTTTTAATTTTGAAAGGGTTTTCCATAGTGTTTGGTCCGAAAGTGTTGAAGTTGTGGCTGGGGGGCACAGGGGTACACTATGAGGTTTGTGAACCTTGCCATAGTGTATGCGCAGCCCCCGTTCGCCATTAAAGAAGCGTGGCTGGGAGCAGTGGGGACATCTCACCTGGGCTTCGAGCGATGTAGCAGGTTGACTGGCACTAATTCCGGCGACGCCACTGTTAGCGTTCAACATAGGTAAAAAAACACTAATCTTAAATTATCTTATAAAACTAAATCTTTACACTGCTATAAAACACAAATAAAATGAAAGTCAATAGAAATATGTCATTTTGTTGACACTTGTAGACACTATGGTGACCGCAGCGCAACGCGCGGGCCTAGGGCGCCGCCGCGCCGCGCGTTCAGGACGCAGCCAGTAATAATTATGTTAGCGAAAATTGAAAGTAATGATTTTATCTTGAAGAGGCGATTTGCTTGGTCGCTTCGCTGTTTGGGTCATCTACCCAGGCAGGTTCTTCAATAATAAATTATTGCTGCCTTAGAGGGATTTATACAAAAAACAAAAAGGCATTCGCAGTAGTTATGATGTCATACTGCGCATCGCAATGATTAAGGAGTTAAGGCTCTTCCACAGCTGATTACGCTCTCATTTTATTGTGGAATAAAATGAGAGATACAAATAGATTGGATAAACTTAATGCAACATTGTATTTATTTTTATCATTGAGAACCAAAAAACTAAGTCAAAGGTGACGTTTTTTCAATCTTTTTTCTATAAATTCTTTCTATAAATAACTTGATTAGAATTTTTGTTTGCATTGTCATATTCTTTACAACAAAATATTGATTGACTGTAATGACAGTACCATGTGTCAATTTTGAAAAGTTTGTTATTTTCTGGGGTGTATTCAATTTAGTAGTTATAGATAATTAGAAAAGTTTGTTCGTTTTAGGAGTAAACTAACACTAAATTAATTATTTCCTAAGAAATAAGTAGTACCTTTGTACTCATATTTTAACTATGTATGTCGTATCTATTATGTATTTTACTGTGTGTACATAAGAATAAAATAAATGAATAAACTAAAAAACGATTTTTCTCAAAATTGGTAATCCTTGATACAGTTAGAGCTACTACTTTTTGGAATGTCTATCCAAATATATTTAACTTATCCTGGTTAGAATTATTGAATAATAATTTTGGACATGTCCTTTCGAATCGATGTGACCTGTGGAAGATGCTCACATCCATTCATCAACCTGAAAAGAGCTGATAATCTTCAAACGGCTGAACCGATTTTCTTGAATCATAGCTAAGAACACTATCAAGTCACCTTTCAAACAAAATAAAAAATATCAGAATCGGTTCAGCCGTTTGGCAGCTACGATGTAACATACAGACACACACGTTAAACTTATAACACTCCTCTTTTTCCGTTAGTGGGTTAAAAAAGACCCGACCAGCTCAAATCAAATCAAATGTTTATTTGTAGAGCATAGGTAATATACAAGGTGTACATAATAAAATATAAGTTCGCCATGTCTAGCCGATAGCGGCATACAAATATTAATTATTTATAATGTCCTTACAACTAAATTAAAAAATAAGTGGTATCACAATATTAAATGATTTACATGCAGATAATTACATTATTATTAAATTGAAAAAATGTTAAAATATTACTAATATTATTAAAGCACATATTTATCTACCTACAATTTATTTGAATATTTATTTAAATTATAATCGGTTAGGTATTCTTGTACTGAGTAATATGCCTTCTGTGTCAGGAATTTCAGCAGCGATTTTTTAAATTCATTTAACTCATTTTTTTCTCTGATGCACCTGGGTAGCTCCCGACAAGCACCCACCTTTTGTGTGTTTTGAGCATAAATGATGCACTATAAGTACCGAATCAAATTGAAACTACCAACAATATTTCGTATTCTTATCAGGTATCACTGTTAAATGATCGTTAATCAAATACACAACTTTACCACTCATAACTATAACGTCCCGCTGCATCATGTCATGTATCAGTAGTACCTACTACTCACGGTACTACTCGCGCTCACGGTGCACAAAGAGAAACGTAAGTGTGGCCGCTTCATTCAATGCAATAATTCTCGCGGTAAATCTCTTAGATCTGCCTAAAATGCCGCCACCACAGTTATCAATCACCCAACGTCAAACGCCAATGTAAATGCCGTTGACAAATTCTCGAGGTAAGTCGTAGTGTAGTACACCAACGGTTAACGTCTATCGCGATAATCCGTTGGTGTGGCCCCAGCATATAAGAGATTTGTCATATTTAAAAAAACTTTGTATCTCCGGCAGGGGGGAGTGGGGAGATCTACTAACCCTTCCCCCCTCTCCTCACCCCCTATCCCTTATCGAGGCGGCACGTTTCTAAATCTTAACCTGTTCAGGTCCTAGGTTAAAACGCGGTCTCAGCAATAATTTAATATCAATTAAAATATTTACTCTCTAATGTTTTTTTTTAACTCTCTATCTCTCTGTAACGATTCTCAAAATAAAAAAAATAAAAAAAATGTGTTAGTTTACTCCTAAAACGAACAAAGTTTTCTAATTATCTAGGCTAATAAAGTGAACACACCCCAGAAAATAACAAACTTTTCAAAATTGACACATGGTACTGTCATTACAGTCAATCAATATTTTGTTGTAAAGAATATGACAATGCAAACAAAAATTCTAATCAAGTTATTTACTTTATGTACCATATTCTGAAATAAGATGAAATGGGATATTTTCAGTCAAAAATGTGTAGCATAATTCTTTTAGACCTCTCTTTAGATTATAGCTACTTAATCTGCCTAGCCTTTTCCCAACTATGTTGGGGTCGGCTTCCAGTCTAACCGGATGCAGCTGAATACCAGTATTTTACATGGAGCGACTGCCTATCTGACCTCCACAACCCAGTAACTGGGTAATACGATACCCCTTGGTTAGACTGGTTGTCAGACTTTCGTGCTTCTGACGACTCGTAACGACTGTCAAAGATCCACAAATGACAGCCGGGGCCAACGGCTTAACGTGCTTTCCGAGGCACGGAGGAGTCTCGATATGTGAAAATGGTCACCCATCCACGGACCAACCCCGGCAAGCGTAGCTTAACCTGATGGATCGACCCGAGCGACTGTTATTACTTAGCCACGAGCTCCTCTACTAGCTACTAGGAATCTATAAGTGCAAGAAGTGCATGTTTCAGCATAGTCTACAGGCTTAGCAGGAGTAAAATGATAATAGTACCTACCTACTGATCAAGAACATTTTTTTAATTACGATGGAGAATTCCTGTTTTATGACTTAGAATCGAGATCGGAAGTGGATGAAAAGCCTTTCGACAATTATGATATTTAAAACTGAATAATATGGTTTGAATGCAAGTGTTACAGATTTTTTATGAAATAAAACTTTTTTTTTAGTTTTAAATAATGATTTATTGATTTTCTTCATTTTCAATGTCTTCTCTTAATAAAATACTGTCGAGAAACTGAGCAGGTGGAGATATATAATTTTGAAGCCGGCCCATCCAAGATACCAGACAATAATGTAATACACTCTATAACTATAGTGGTGTGAGTCCTCTGATCAAAGCTGTCTCATGTGATGACGAAATGCCTGGTATCTTCACTAACTTCTAGGTACAGTAAAAGTACCGTTCGGCTGAATATGTTGCCCATAATAAGAGTGAGCCTGTTTAATCTAAAACGCGTTCTCAGAAATAATTTAATATCAATTAAAATATTAACTCTCTAATGATTTTTTTTAACTCTCTATCTCTCTCTAACGATTCTCAAATTATAAAAATAAAAAAATTACATCTACGTCTATTTTTGCGGGAATGGGGGCCAATTTCACAAAAGTAATTAAAATCGTTGATAAATAAAACTAATTACTCTCTAACGATTTTTCTTTTCTCTCTAACTCTCTCTAACGATTCTCTAACCATTAGCATTAACAAAAGTTGAGAATAATTATATCGGGGGCAAAATTCACAGAGGTGGGCTAATGTCACGCTCTCAGAAATTATTTAATATCAAATAAAATATTAACTCTCTAACGATTTTGTGTAACTCTCAATCTCTCTCTAACGATTCGCAAACGATTAAAAAAATAAAATTACGTCTTAAGTCCATTTTTGGGTGAAGGGGGGCCAACTTCACACGAAAAATTAAAATTGTTTTTACATAAAAACTAATTACTCTCTAACGATTTTTCTTTTCTCTCCAACCCTCTCTAACGATTCTCTAACGATTAGCACTAACAAAAGTTCATAATAATGAAATCGAGCGGCTAACTTCACCGACGTTTACTATACTCTATGCCGAAATACTTGTTTTCACCCGTTGACAGCATTAAAAATGTTGCCGATCGAAATAAAATACGCGTAAACGGTAGTTTTGATAGCATAATCTCGCAAAAATTGCGGTTTCGGAAGGGAAATTTCCATTTTAACTAGTTTATGTCCCCACAGAGATTAAATTATTTAAATATTTTAAGCGACATTAGACTATTGCTGTAATTGTTTAACAAATCGTGCTTAACTATACTTTCCAAAATATCAAACACTTTACTATAATAAGTCAACAAAATTCATTAAAGTTACGTTATTTGAATGAAAATGGTAGTGGGACAGCGCTAAAATAGATACCTACCTTCATTTTTGAAAATTATGATAATATTGATGTGTTTATAAGCAGCAACATTATACAATATTGTTAAAAACTGACCACAGATCCATAGTTTTAGTGTTTTTTTTCTTATAGGTAGATATTATTCTTTAAAAAAAATACTAAAGTTGTGGGACACACCCAAAATCGAATGTACACTTTTTGTGAAAATGACCCAGTCGTGGTGTGTACTCAAGGAGATAAAATTATAGAATTCCATCATCATCTGCCTAACCTTTTCCCAACTATGTTGGGGTCGGCTTCCAGTCTAACCGGATGCAGCTGAATACCAGTATTTTACATGGAGCGACTGCCTATCTGACCTCCACAACCCAGTAACTGGGTAATACGATACCCCTTGGTTAGACTGGTTGTCAGACTTTCGACCTTCTGACAATCTGTAACGACTGTCAAAGATCCACAAATGACAGCCGGGACCAACGGCTTATCGTGCTTTCCGAGGCACGGAGGAGTCACGGTATGTAAAGATGGTCACCCATCCACGGACCAACCCCGGCAAGCGTAGCTTAACCTGATTGATCGACCCGTGCGGCTGTTATTACTTAGCCACGAGCTCCTCAAAATTATAGAATTCCATGGTTGTACAAAAAAGTACTTACTAATTACATGAGTTTAAAGTACTAACTAATTCCATGCTTATATTACTGACTGAACAGAGTTGGCAGCGGAACTGACAGTTGTAAACTTGTAACAAATGAACCACAGATCATGTATCTTTAACATAAAAGAACATGGATCCGTACCGTACTATCGTAGAAAACGCGAATACCAAATAGCGATGTGAGGCGCCAGCACAATATTTACCCGAAAATGTGGCAAAACACACGTTTCTTGTATGGTCATGGAATCCCCTATAATATTTGTTGTTAAAGCGGTAATTTATAAAAGAGAATGCCATATTGTCGTACCAACAAAGGAGCTAGAGTGTCACAACCAAATGTAGTTCATAAAATTACTCCTATTTTTTAAATCAGATATACGATTTTGTTATGAAAACGATTCCCGGCTTTCGGACACCAAAAATAAAAGTCTTTTTTTACTTTTGTGGTACGTATTTTCCGCTTATGTCACTGACATTGCACTTCATTTCCGAATGTTGCTACTACGTTAAAAATATAGGTACCTACCTGTCAACGAACATTAAAAAATTAAGAAGATAATTATACCAATTTGCCATTTTATATTAGGATACAATATATTTTTATGTGTGTCAAAAAACATCTTTAGGTCACGCGTTACATCGTAATAATTTATTATTATTTTTTTGGAATACATTGCAAATACATGCATTTAATGAAAAGAGGACCTATTCAAAAAAGTAAAATGTCATTTATACTGTGACGTATTGCAATAATTATTCTGTGGCGCCGTCATGGATGACGTTACTTTCAATATTGGTTTCATCTGAACTATTTGAATAATAATTTGTAATACTTTTTAACAAAAACGGGGGCTCAGGTGCGTTTTCATAACGTAGTCTTTGTGTGATAATCCTTAGCGATGCCCGCAACTAGAGTAAGACATCGGCCAGCAAGTCAGCGTCGCCGACGTATCCTAAACCGTTCACTAGTATTGTTAGAACAATTTAGAATATATTACATAGAAAATATATCCGTGGATATGATCGTGTTTTAACATCATAGATTATACCGACGCGACGCCTGTAAGTATTACCTCACCTAGTAGAAGCATGTATATTATAGTTAGCTTCTAAAGTACCTACCTACTTCCGGGACTATTTATTCAATTTAAGGATTAAAAAACAGTTTTTATGCTTTCAGATCAATCCTGGTAGTTCCTATTCATAATGTTACAAATGTTTCGCATTGATACAAGAAAAACTCCCTGAGATTCCGAACTGATACCTGAACTAACACTTGGTCACAATGTGGAGTGATGTGTGCTTTGGATGTGGACAGTTCATGCTACGTGTTCCAACAGTTGCAAGGCGTTCTCGAGTGCCACCCAATTGTCCTACCTATTGTTTTATTTGTATATTTCTTCTCTCTGTCCTGGTAGCGGTCGAGGCATATACGTTATGTAAATATGAATATATCTTAACTGCGTTTTTCATTTTTGATATAAGTGCCTTATTAGGTACTAACAACATTATCACCTTATTATTATTTACTAACATGTGAAGTTCGAGAAGTGGGTGTACTATATAGTAAATACAACTCTGCCTAAATCTTCTGGGAAAACAGGCCTGCTGTTATGTTAAGATTTCAAGATATTAAATTGATTACTTATTCAGACTACCAGCTGCACATACTATGAGTACCTACCTACATGATTATTGATATCCATTATCATTATATATAAAACCTGACACCAAGAATTATTATTGACTATCAGTGATTTATTGTACAATCATCCATCAGGAAACAAGCGCCAAATCAAGAATAATAAGCAACCGATATTAGGTACCGCTTCATTTGTCATCAACTTCACCATTTCGAGCCTGTCACTTTCTCGAACTTAACCTCAAAATATGAAGTAGATAAATGGTTAATAAATACGAATTGCGGGAATCCATGTAAAAAAAAGTTAACAATATAAGAAGAGCATTTAATTCTCCTCTAAATACACTAGGTTTGGTTGTGACAGGCGGACTTTTCGCTTGGTACAGGGTGCCCTACATTCCTGGTCATTCTCCTTTCTATTTTCTGTCAATGTTCGGTACAATGTTTGACAGGAAAAGTGATTTCAACATGTATATACGTGAAAGTCAGTGCAAGTGCAAACACACAATCCTGAGATACAGCCTGCCGACAAACAGACGGACGAAGTGGACAAACGGACAGCGAAGGCTTAGTAGTCAGTATGACATTTTGCCGTGGGGAAATGCAGCCAGCTCTGGCTATATTTGTGCTGCAGTCTCCATTCATAACCTCAGTTGTAGGCATTCACTGAGTTATAAGGAAATAAACTTATTGATAGTCGCATCTCAATGTAAAAAATAACATTAACAATCATGGTCCATATAGTGACGTCTTCAAAAAAAAAAAATTTTATTCGGCTATCCGAAAATACCGCATGTATATTCCGCCATTCTTGATAATCTTTATTTTAAATTTTCGAAAAGTTTATGAACCGCTTAAAAAAAAATCTATCTTTATTTTTACACGGCATTTCACATCTTTTTTTTTGCCATTTTCATTGATATGACATTTACTTACGGAACCCTAAATATGTTGAATGTGGCGATGCCGATGTGGCCACTGGCGCTGACAGTGAATGAATGAATGAAAATATGAAACTGAAAGCCCGACACGTACTTGACGTACTGTCATTAATTTATACTCCAAAGAAATACGATTTAAAAAAAATACACTCGTTTCTTAGCGATTTTACCATTGTGTGTAATGTTTCTCCTGTTGGATATCAGTTAAAAGTATTCAACTATCACTACAATGGATGACCGAGCAGCCAAGTTAGCGCTAGCACGAAAGAAGGTACCTATTTAACAAATTTATCATGTTTTCCAGAATATACTTACTTGATACTATCAACAACGACTAAATTGTAATTTTGATCCAGTCTTGTGTGTTCTATATTAGATATTTCGGTCAGTAGGTCGCCTTAGGGGTATCATTTCTTTATCTTCGTGTGACACGTCATATACATGATTGTTGAGGTCATTTTATATCTGCACTCGGCTCAGTGTTTCTATCATTTTTTGCACCAGTTTTTGTTTGTTTTGAACGAGATTGGCGTTTAATGCATATAAATTTGGATTCATATCAGGAAATTATAAAAGTAGGAAAATATTTGTTTTTTATCTGAAACAGGTCTGTAAGTACAAAAGCCGTTTATGAGCCTTACCTACTCTGTCTTATATTTTACTTCACAGTTTTTAATTATACCTGGCAAAAAGTAGGAATGAAATAAATAGATTTAAAAAAAAAAAATTGGTTGACTATATAAGATGCATGTGTTTTTGAAACTTATAGGAACTTACTGTTTTTATCTTAAATTATTATTGCTATGTTTCAGCTGAAAGATCATCAAGAAAAGAAACTATTTTCTGGGCAAAAAGATGATGTTATTTACAAATCAGAAGGTTTTATATTCAATGATAGCAATAATCCTACGCATTCAGAATTGAAATGTGATGACAGTTTTCTCCCTGAAAGCTCAAAAGATACCCTAGACAATCAACACAGTGATGTTTTTGAAACAATTAAAACAAGCAGTGTGACATCACCTGTACGCAATACAAACCAATTAAAAAATACAGATGTTACAGAAGATAACTCAATTCCAGAAGCTGATGTGAACATAACAGAAATCTTGATTTCAAATAAAAGAAATCTGGAATTGCAAGTTCATCATTTACAGACAAAATTGGGCCAACTAGAACAGAAACATACATTAATAGTCAGTGACTACACAAAATGCAACCAAAAACTCAATGAATTAGAAATTGAAATTGAAAATATAAACGACAGATATTTGAATGCTACTCAAGAAATTATTATAAAAGATTTAAAACTCAATGAACTTAATTCAGTAAATTCATCATTATTAGAAGAAAATGGTAATCTGGCTGAACAACTAGAATTTACCAAAAGTGTATTAAATGCTAAAGAGGCAGAAAGTGAGTCCCTTCACAATCAAATATTTAATCTCCAAAACCAATATGATCTTATACTCTTGCAGCTGCAACAATTAACAAATGGTTCACCTGCTAGTCCACCAACTGCTACAGCCACTAACACTGATAAAACAGAAGCCTTATTACAAAAAAATTCTAATTTAGAGCAGCAATTAAATTCATTACAAAAAGAAAGAGATCAGATAAACCTACATTATGAACACTATGTTGCTGAATTGAATGAACAACTAAGATCAGTAATTAAGAAAAATGAAGAACTTACTCGGGAAGTTGAAAATCTATCAAATAGAGAAAACAGTTTAATTGAGCAAATAAGTGACATGGAAATCAGATTACAGAATTATAACCAAGATAAAAAAAGATTTGAAGTGGATCGTAACACAAGCATTGTGAGAGACATGCAAGATGATTTAAGAAAAGCTCGGGTAAATATGATATGGTTTTTAATTTGTATTGTATTCTACTATACTAGTAGAAAATGAAATCCATGAATTTAAAATGATTGTAATCAATGATGTTATAAGTAAAAAGTGGTAAGTAGATGGTTATAAAAAGGGTGATAAGACCCTTTTAAAGAATTACAGACCCATTTCGCTCCTAAGCCACGTATATAAGTTGTTTTCAAGAGTCGTCACGAATCGTCTAGCGCGAAGACTCGACGAGTTTCAGCCGCCGGAGCAGGCCGGGTTTCGAGGAGGTTACAGCACCATAGACCACATCCACACAGTGCGGCAAATTATACAGAAGTCCGAAGAGTATAATCGGCCCCTATGTCTTGCTTTTGTGGACTATGAGAAGGCTTTTGACTCTATCGAGACCTGGTCTGTTTTGGAGTCTATGCAGCGATGCCAAGTTGACTGGCGATACATCCAAGTGCTGAGATGTCTTTATGAAAACGCGACAATGACCGTCCAAACTCAGAACCAGCAAACTGAACATATCCCCCTGCGTCGAGGTGTGAGGCAAGGGGACGTTATTTCCCCGAAATTGTTCTCTAACGCTTTAGAGGATGTGTTTAAGACGCTGAACTGGGAAGGACGCGGCATTAACATCAACGGCGAGTACATCTCACACTTGAGATTTGCAGATGACATCGTCATAATGGCTGAGTCGCTGCATGACTTACAGCAGATGCTGGACGGCCTGGTTGATTCTTCTGTACGCATTGGTCTCCGGATGAACTTGGACAAAACCCAAGTTATGGTCAACGACCACGTTAGTCCGGGACCGATTGCTGTTAATGGCGATGCTCTTGAAGTTGTTCGTGAATACGTTTACCTCGGTCAAACTCTGCAGTTTGGTACGAACAACTTTGAGAAGGAGGCTAACAGAAGAATTCAGCTGGGCTGGGCAGCTTTTGGGAAGCTCCGTCGAGTCTTCTCGTCGCGTATCCCGCAGAGCCTAAAGACTAAAGTCTTCAATCAGTGCGTCCTGCCTGTGATGACCTATGGAGCCGAAACGTGGACACTCACGATACGGCTGGTCCATAAATTCAAGGTCGCTCAGCGAGCTATGGAACGTGCTATGCTTGGAGTATCTCTGAGAGATAGAATCCGGAATGAGGTAATCCGGCAGAGAACCAAAGTTGTCGACATAGCTCACAGAATAAGCAAGCTTAAGTGGCAATGGGCCGGCCATATTAGCCGTAGAACCGATGACCGCTGGGGTAGACGTGTTCTTGAGTGGAGACCGCGAATCGGAAAACGTAAGGTAGGACGCCCTCAGGCTAGGTGGAGCGACGATCTTCGCAGGGTGGCTGGTAGCAACTGGATGAGAGCTGCCGAGAATCGAGCTGAATGGCGTGCAATTGGAGAGGCCTATGTCCAGCAGTGGACTGCTATAGGCTGATGATGATGATGATGAGATGGTTATAGCTAGTCCAGTGTGAAATTACACTTATTTTTTTAGTTATGCGGTAGTGGAGCGCGTGATTTCAGGCTGGACAAGCTATATTATACCTACCCAACATCCAATACCCAAAATTCATTCATTCAATCAAATGCGGAGTGCATATAAGCTATCTGCTTAATACTTTTTACTTAAATTAAGTATCATTGATTGTAATGGTATAATAATATGTGTGGTAATTTATGTAATACAGATAACAGTAATTACAACAAACATATTAACATAGAGAATAAGGCTAGGCTAACCTCTAAGGCTAAGTAGTGCGCACTTAGCCTTAGAGATTCAATAACCGTGCGTTTGTACTGGCAAAACATTATATATATATATAGCTCTATATACTTCATCATGTCTACTTTGGACCACTCTCATGTTTCGATATAAACACGGGATGTAATAAACAAGAGAGAGCAAGACATAATTTGACATAAACAAACAACAGTGCGAATGTAACAAATCAAATCATCAAATGACAAATCTTTCTATAAACATGTCTATTGTATGTATAATGTTTCTAGACAGTGCGAACGCAGTTTACAACAAATCTTGATATCTTACTCATGTTTCGTACAGTACGAACGCAAGTTCAACAAAACAAGTTATGAGATTTGTTTCATATGAACTCAGACCAACAAAAAAAGGAAGACGGAGCACGCCGTACATCAAAAGTGAAGCCACAAAACCATGCTCCTGCAAGTAAACACACAGGCTCACGCACACACCTACACTAAAACCATGCTCATCGCCCCTAGTACATCACGAGTCGTCGTCTAGTTAACATCAATAAAAAAAATAGAATTATGCCTTCCTGTGTAGTAAAAACTTGTAAAAACAATAGCAAATCACATAATAAGTCTCACGGAATCACTTTTCACTTTCAGGGTTCCTTACCCAAAGGGTAAAACGGGACCCTATTACTAAGGCTCCGCAGTCTGTCTGTCAGTCTGTCTGTCTGTCTGTCCGTCTGTCTGTCCGTCCGTGCGTCTGTCACCAGGCTGTATCTCATGAACCGTAATAGTTAGACAGTTGAAATTTTCACAGATGATGTATTTCTGTTGCCGCTATAACAACAAATACTAAAAAACAGAACATAATCAATATTTAAGGGGGCTCCTATACAACAGACATGATATTTTTGCCGTTTTTATAGATAATGGTACGAAACCCTTCGTGCGCGAGTCCGACTCGCACTTGGCCGTTTTTTTTAATTTAATTAACTATGAATTTTAGGTTACTTGGAACAAAAAACCTCAAAAAACGAATGAATGAATGAAAGCAGTGACATAACGTGGGAGGGTTGCCACAATGTGATTTCAAATTTTTCCATTCGATTTAAACCGATTTAAATTATGATTTCTTATTTCGAGTAATTATATTCCTGTTTTCTTTTTTTATGTATTTATATTTCCAAGTAATACTGAATTTAAAAGTAAATGGATAGTAAACTTGCGACAATCTAAGAAGCCCGTTTTGACGTTTCTCATCATACATGCCGCGATAACTTTGTATGAACGTATAAGTAAGAGATCGAAAAATCAAATTCATAATCCTAATTAATTACTATGTTATCCATACCCTATAACAATGAGTATAATTCGAAAGCACCAAGTTTAACTTTATATTGAAAAATGCACTCAAAAACACGAAATAATCGTTGATTTATTTACTGACAGGACGTTATTACAATGTCATGTCTTTGGGTTCGTTGCTATGGCAACAGTAGTGTTGTGAAGATTTTAACCCATTTATTGACCGAATAAAATCGATGTTCTGGAAAATCGATACTTTTACAAATATTACATTTGGAAAAGAGATTAACATAACAAATAAAATATGATCACATATAAAAATACACGATAACACCAAAATCATATAATAGCCGAGTGATTATGTGATTTTGGTGTTATCGTGTAAACTCGTCAACATGTCTAAAAGAGGAGGTCAATCTTCGCAGGGTGTTTGGTAGCAGCTTGATGAGAGTTGCCGAGAATCGACCTCAATGCCATGCAATTGGAGAGGTCCAGTAGTAGACTGCTTTTGATGATGATGATGATAATGATGTGTAATAAAACGATATGCCTCGAGAATCAGTTTTTAAAACAATCGATTTTTTTGTCCCCATCACTACTAACAGTATTTTGATAGGTGTCAAAGCGGGCTTCTTAGATTGTCACGAGATACGAAATAGCGATGTATTTTTTTTGTTTCGGAACAGACGTCCTTCTTAACAATCGAGTTATAATACCATACTCAACAATATCTTACTCGTGCAATATTATCCTACCCATACAATATTATTACCCAAATTATAGGGAAAAACTTTAACAAATGACACATAGATAAAAAAGTTTCTTCACTTTTGATGTTCGCAGTGCTCCGTCTTCCTTTTTTTGTTGGTCAGAGCATAAGATAAGTGTCAGATGTTTTCTGGTGTAAGTGCGCATAGTTATGGACAATAACTTGGTTGGGGGTCTCTGAAACAGTCCATAGACAGGTTGGCCTTATTGCCCCAGCAAGGGCAGGTACTTTAACAGCTCTATGTACACACGGCTAGGTCAGCTTATACTGGAAATGTGTAGTTTGATGTGTAGCCGTGTGTACACGAAAACGTTTTTTTGCGGCTCCGGCGTCATGTACACAGGAACCCGGTTTTCCGCTAAAAATATTCATTTTTTCGAGTTGAGTATTTTCCGCAATTTTTTAGTTTCGATTTCGAATTTAGCCATCCACACACACTCGGAAAATTCACCCTGTATATATTTTTCTAGAATATTGTTTTGTAGGATGATTTGGGTGAATTGCGGAGCAAGCATGAAGAACTTCAAAATCAATATGCCGAAAGTGTTGCTAAAGTTAAGCAACTATCAGAAGTAAAAGAAGCAGAATGTAATCATGACAATTTCAGTCTGTCCAAATTAAATGCTGATATGACAAGTGATAAAGTTGCTGCACAAAGGGCTACCGAACAAAATAAGAAATTAAAACAAGATATTCAGGGATTGGAAGACGCATTTGTGAAAATGGTAATATTGCATTGGAATATTTAGTAGTTAAGAAACTGTTTCGTTGGTTTTATCCAATAATTTCCCTAAAATGTAAAATTTCGACGGCTACGGGTGACCCCAGCAGCAGGCGGCTCTATCGCCATCTACGGAAGCGTTTTCATAGAAATATATAGAAACAAGTAGTGTTGCCACTCTCACCATCTGTCATTGCGGTTCGGCACTACTGCTTCGTGCAATCTGGGGTCTGGCGTCGCCTTCGGAACAGTACCTTTAACTGAATTTGAAATATGGATAAACGCAACTAAAAACTTGTGTTCATCAGTCATACATAAGATTGAACTATCAATCCTTAGGAATCGTATCAATTACGTCCGCGGCAGACCATTCATTTATTAGAGTTCCGCACCAAAATGGTATGAAAAAGGAACTCATATGGTGCGACTTCGTCTGTCTGTCTGTAACAGCTGCTTATTTTAAGCACTATACTTTATTTTAATCAGATTTCACAATAATCCATACAAAATAAAAATTTAAAATCTACTAAAAATGCAAGCGATTTGAAATTTTGAACAGTTTTAAATAATTTTCGTCACACTACCTAAGCAAATGTTTTGCATTAATAACTCATCACATCACATTATATTTCCTTGTAGATAGTTGACATGTTTATTTGCTGGCAAAGGTAAAATAACTGCGAAAGTAGATGTGCGATCGTGTGCAGCCGCCGTCCTATTTAAAAGCTATCTTCGTGCGAATAAGTAGGTACACGATCGTTAGAACTTTTTGTTCGGTGAAAATGAACGTGTGGGCGCGCCGACAGAGGGCGCTTTCCGGTTTTCCAATCCAAAAGTGACGTAGGCACGCGACCGATCGTGTATTCGCGCGACGATCGCTTTTAAATGGGACGCCGCCTTAAGAGTTAGCCACGAGTAATTGCTACGCACCTTTTATGTATTTCCTTGTATATCCATAATATCAACCATGGATTTGAAACATCGTGTAACAAGTAACTGAATCAATTATAAAATATTTCAGACTAAAGATAAATTGGAATTAACAGAAAAAATATCAGCTGAGAAGTATCTTAATAGGGAACTTACAATTAAACTATCTGAAGTAGATGAAAAGGCAAAAGATATGCAAATAAAATTGAAAGCCAAGGATGAAGAGATGATGAGATTACAATCAAATTATCGAGCAATCGAAAAACAGTGTGAAGAGTTAATGAATCTGGAGCGAAACGGAAATGTAATAATAGTCCCAGAAGTAGTAGATCCAAATACGGAAATTAATTATGGCGTTGTAGTCGAGTCGGATAAACGTTTGGAAACCGAATACAAACCTTTAATAGAGGAAGTAGGTGAGAAAATCAGCCATAGCGAAAATCTCCAGAGGGCTGATGCGATGATGAAACTTCAGGACCGTTTCCTAAAAATAATGGGAGAAGTTGCTGATTTATCTGATGAAAAGCACAGGCTAGAACATATAATTTTACAGCTTCAGAACGAAACTGATACCATTTGTGAATATGTTGCATTGTACCAGCAGCAACGAAGTTTGCTGAAACGGCGAGATGAGGAAAGAAGTGCTCAGTTAAAGGTTTTCCAACAGGAATGTGGAAAGCTCAAGCGTGAGTTAGAAGAATTAAGTGGACTTCTCGATCGATTTGCTGAAGATAAAGAGTTATCTTCTTATTTTGAAACCGAGTCAAAGAGAATGGATATGGAGAATATTATGACTTTACTTTCCAATCTTAAGAATAATTCTTTAATTGATACCAACAAGAAAAATATTGAGTTCAAAAACTTTTACCCTTGCAACTGTTGCTCTGGTAAACTTATTGATGTATAGTACAATTTTAACGCTATTATACTTTACTTGACAGCAGACTGCAAATCAGGTATTTCACTATACGCGGCCTCCGGGGCAGCGAGTGATATTATGTACCTTGCAATAGTTGCAATAGTTCCGGTAGTCGCTATCTCTACTTTCAGTCTTGCACTAGGATTTGACGGAGTTTGGCTCTGAGGGTAAGAGACAAAGTCGGAAAGGATATTAGGTACCCAACACATTGCTTCAAAGGTTTGAAAAATTCGTTTCCTAAACAACGTAACGCAGTGAACGTAGATGAACTGTCAAAATGAAACCCATTGCGATCAATTGTCAATTTATGTGTGTTACGCAATTACCCCGCAGATCCCGCAGATGTGGACACGACCTGCACTTCTCACACACACATCATCATCATACTCATCATTACATTACTCTAACATCCCTTCATTTTGACATTTATTTCATACTAGCTGCGCCCCGCAGTTTCACCCGCGTAAGTCTCGATCCCGTGGGAATATCGGGATAAAGTATCCTATCTGTTTTTCAAATTTCATCCAAATCCATTCAGCCGTTTTTGCGGGATTGAGTAACAAACATCCAAACACACAACTTTCAAATTTATAATATTAGTAGGATTCATACAAATAACATTTTTCTGCGAAGTAACATGTTTAATTTTAATTAAAGTTAAATTTTACTACAAGACTTTGACTTTGTAGGTGCGATTAGGACCACGTGCAATTGTGAAAGAGACCGCCGTACAGTTCATAAAGCTTGTAGAGATGGGTTGTAACACTTGTAACAGGTGAAACACGATATCTGTTATCACTGTGACTGTCCAAATATCTGTTATTAAATCACAGCCTGTTATTTTTGTACGGACGATAAATGCGTATCTCAATCGAATATCTTCTTTATTTCTTTTAGTTTAAAGTCAAAAATCGTATCTATCTGTTATAAAATAACAGCCTGTTATTTTTGTACAGATGATAAATACGTATTTAAATCTCAATTGAAAATCTTCTTTATTTCTTTTCGTTAAAGTCGAAAATCGTATCCGCAGTAACAGTCTTGAGGATCTGTGATTTTAAGTAACAGATATTTTTTAACGTTAGGAGCAATTGCTATCTGCTATTTTTTAATATCTGTTATTTCTATCTGCCGATAAATACGCCTCACTCCTAATAGCTTGTTTGTTTGTTTCTTTGCTTTCATAGCAGGAAATAGACTAATCTTGTTCTTACAAATCGTTCGTTCTTTCTCAGCACGAAGCAGGACTGAAACAATATTGATTTTTTTGTGGTCAAGGTATGAATACGAGTAATGTTATTATAATCTTGAAAACAAGATTGTTCCGCTAAAGGTGATGGTAGGACCCCAGAAAACTCAGTCTGCCCATCTTTTCCCCAACTATGTTGGGGGTCTGCTTTCAGTCTAACCGGATGCAGCTGAATAACAGTATTTTTTTATTTAAGCTTTTATGCACACACATATTAACAATATTTTTACTGGGATTTACCTGTCTGAATAGGCAGTCGCTCCCAGTAAAATACTGGTAGTGGTAGGGTAAACCCAGTAACTGGGTTGTGAAGGCAGACTGGTTGTCAGACTTGTATTTCTGACTACCCGTAACGACTGTCAAAGATCTACGAAAGAAATACAGGTTCAAATTAATATTTAATATTTATTAGCGAAAGTATCGATTTCGGGGTTTCGCTACTAGTATTTGACCTTGTTTATACTAGTGAGAAATGTCATCATCATCATTCTCTTGCCCTTATCCCAATTTATTTGGGGTCGGCGCAACATGTCCCTTTCTTCCATACTTCTCTATTAGCCGTCATCTCGATAGTCACCCCCTTTCTAGCCATATCATCTTTCACACAGTCCATCCATCGTTTCTTTGCTCTTCCCCTACTCTTATAGCCATTGACATTCATACCCAAAACTTTCCTCACAACATTTTCCTCATTATGACAACCGATTTTCGCACAATTTTTCAGTCACCGGTGCCACTTTCAGACTTCCTCTTATGTACTCATTTCTTATTCTATCCATTCGTGTAACACCACATCCCTCTTAACATTCTAATCTCAGCTGCATGCAATTGCCTTTCATTCATCCCTTTTGTGGCCCAACATTCTGATCCATACAAGACAGCAAGTCTAACTATTGTTTTATATATCTTCCCCTTAAGTTTAAGGGAAATGCGGGAGTCGCAGATTGTTCCCGTCACCTGCCGCCATTTCATCCATCCAGTGTTAATTCTGTGCTTAACCGCCCGATCTACTTCGCCGTCGCTTTGCACGAGTGAACCGAGATACCGAAAGTCGGAGCAGACTGGGAGAAGTGCGCCATCAAGCGTTATGGCTCCAGAACTGGAGAGACCGCCGAAATCGCAGAACATATGCTCAGTTTTGGTTCTGCTGATTTTCAAGCCAACATTCTCCAGCTTCTGTTGCCATTTCTCCAATCTGCTCTGGATCTCAGGTTCATCTTCACCGACAAGAACAATGTCATCGGCAAACAGCATGCACCAGGGTGCCTCTTCCTGTATGTCCGACGGCAGAGCGTCCATAATCAATAGGAAGAGTTAAGGACTAGTGAGAAATGTGTTTTTTGTTTAAATCTCAGCAAACAGCCTGCTTGCCTTTTTATGCCTAAAAAAATTGTAAATATATAAGGTGTATCTTTTTATACACGAAATATTTTAAGGGGTCATTGTACTCATCATTATGAACAATTTTCATTATGGGACCAACCCTGAAATGGCGAAATAAATAATCAGCTGTGCGAACGTAAATGTAGGGAACAGCAGATTTTATTTTTCGCGATTTCAGGCTTTGTCCTATAGTGAAAGTTATTCATAACTAGCTGCGCCCCGCGGTTTCACCCGCGTAAGTCTAGATACTAGTCGAGATAAAAGGTATTCTATGTCCTATTCCAGGTCAAGGTCTACCCCTGTGCCAAATTTCATCCAAATCCGTTCAGCCGTTTTAGCGTGAAAGCGTAACAAACAAACTCACTTTCGCATTTATATTATTAAGTTAGGATGATGAGTATAATGTCCCCTTAAAATATTTCGTGTATGAAAAGATACACCTTATTGTATAAAAAAACTGTAAATAAATAAAATATTATAAATATACAAAAATATTGTATTAAACAAATTATTTACATTTGGAAACAAATTATTATTGATTTGTGTTCTAATTACAAAAATATTCCGTAGTTAATATTTTTTTTTTTATATTGTATTATCTTTGCCTATCCTTCAACTTCGAAAGTACGGCACGCGTCTAAAGCACAGAAAATCAAATTTAACTCACCATCTCCAAGATAGACCCAGCAATCTTTGTAATCAAATCAAATTAGATGTACTTACTGGATGTTTTATTACTTTATTGATTTTGTTAGTTTTAATGTTTGTTTCAATTGTTTTATTTCGTGCGCGTGTCCCAAATAAAATATTTTTCTTTCTTTCTTTCTTTCTATATTTATTCTAAATATATAAGTTTACACAACTGTAATTAGCATACGGGCAAGCTGTATTGTCTTATTTATAATAAACATATTTAATTGTGATATATTTGTTTATAATACTTAATAGAGAATGCTACATTGTTCTCACATGTATAATTTCAACATGAATGATGTAACCCATATATTGTAACAATATTTTGAAAGTGTCCGTGGAGTTTCTTGCCCGTTCTTCTCCATAGGTACCTACTACGCTTTGGAATGGGCAACTAGCTTCAACTAGTCAACTAGGCAACTAGTCAAGGAGTCGGTCAGTCAGAAGACTGACCGACTCCTTGACAATTCAAAAGTTCATGTAAATGGTTTAATTGAAATAAATGCTTTGAGTTTGAGTTTACAAAAAAACCAGCGCTGGGGAAAGAGCACCTACTGTATTATAAAACTAATTTCCTCCGCCGCGTCTGTCTGTTCGCGATAAACTCAAAAACTACTGCAACGATTTTCACCAATGGATAGTGGTTCTCGAGGAAGATTTTAGTATACAATAACCGACATCCACGCGGGCGAAGCCGCGGGCATCAGCTAGTATGTAATAATAATAACCGGTTAGGATTGTGATTCTTACTGGCAAACATTAATATTGGAGCCGATTCTGTTGTACCCCGAACTAAACTATCACTTAAATTCCTTACTTTTGGCTATGAGAATCTTAACGCTATTCTGACAAAAAAAATCTCTAAATTTAAAAATTATTTTGACACAACTAAAATCGAATTTGACAATTGCGCCTCCACTTGGTACCTACTTGTTTCCCCTACCCCGTTATTTTTTTTAGAGCCGGAGGCGCGCTGACACAGCAGCTTCGACGTGATTTTTAATGGAATTTTTCACATTTTGTATGGATAATATGCAAGAAAAAAATTACCAACATGTTGAGCCTCAGGGGGTCGAAATTTTCATTATTTTTGCGATAGGCCACACCATTTTCGAGATATACTCAAAAGAAAATAAAAAAAGGATACAGTACTGTTTTGCAACTGAAGTCGAGGTGTTGGTTTGAATTTTAGTTCATGACATCTAATTTTATCCCAGACTTTTTTAATCGCGATTAAAAATAGTCAGATTTAGTTATACGACAAAATTTTATGTTAAATCGTCATATTCAGAAAAGCATTTTCACTAAACTTATATCTAAGTTCACGAACTCGCTTCGCTCGTTCTTGGATCGATTAGTTCAAGAATTGTTGAGATACGAGTCACGACTTCATTTAGGTACCTACCGACTTGCGGTATACCCTGTTGACCGTACCTACAACATATAGGAATATAAAAACTTTTTTACAAAATAAAACAATCGACTTAAAAAAAAAATCGGTTAAGTATTTTTTTTGCAAAAAAGTTTTTTCACACAGCCTAAGTGGGGAAAAATATGTAGGTATTATTGAGTAGGTTGTATTTTTTTAAAATTACTGGACTAGTCTTGAAAGCAGAAATTATTATATAGGTATACACATTTTTATATGTATGTATACGCGCCCACTTGAGTTCGAACCCACGACCTACAAGTCTACAACTCATAAGTCGGTGCCCGTGCCACCACTACTGTCTGCTCTGCTCTCTCAAAACTGAAGGAATACATCGTGAGCAAACCGGCATTTCTTAGATTCTTAGAATCAAAAATCTATGTATATGTGACATCTACCAACCCGCACTGGGCCCGCGTGGTAGATTACAGTGGGATCACTGTAGGCTGATTATGCTCTATGGGCCCGCCTGGGAAGTGAACCCTTTCAAACAAAAAAATAATTTCACAAATCTGTCCAACCGTCTTTGAGTACCTACCTAACCAAAGATTAGGACATTAGGTCGTATCGTACATAATTACATACATAAAAAAACAGATTCCGACGAACTGAAGAACCCCCTCCTTTTTTACCCGACTAAAGGAGGGTTATGATTTTGACCGTTATGTATGTTCATCTGTTCCCTCCTATCTTCACTTCACTCATCACAATTTGACAAATGAGGTATCGTTGGAAGCGTCTTGATCGTCCGCTGGTTATAGGCTATGTGACGTCACATTAAAAATGGCGCCCTCTAGAGGAAATAAAGTCAGGGACTAAAAAAAAAATTGTTTAATCGTACCATGTTGGGTATCAAATGAATGAGCACATTTTATAAATATATATATTACTAGCTGTGCCCCGCGGTTTCACCCGCGTAGGTCTCGACCCCGTAGGAATATAGGGGAAAAAAGTATGCTATGTCCTATTCCAGGTCATAGTCTACCCGTGTGTCCATCCTCTCCTCTCTAGAGTAGGGAGAGTCGCGGAAGCGCGGCGCCAGCGTCGGACGGTTCGCGTACCTATTGCATTTTTATACTCGTGATAACTTCAAAATTAAATTTCCGATTCGAATGAATTACTGCTACATACATACCCTTGATGTTAAAACTATTTATTTGAATTAATATTAAGTATGTTGATAAAACTCCTTCGCAAATAATGCATTAATTTCTATTTGATTACCATAAAAAAGGTTATAGTGAGTCTATCTTAAAAGATAGACATATGCTGTCGCGGATTTTTTTTTAGAACTTTTAAAGAGGAACAATTCCATGATACATGATATTTGCGTAACTTAAACCGTTTACGCAGCGCACGCAACGGAAGCTCTCAAAAAGGAATAATTTTTCCCGTTTTTGCAAAATTTTTCATTTATGCTCCGCTCCTATTGGTCGTAGCGTGATGTTATACCTTCCTCGATAAATCGACTATCCAACACAAAAATATTTTTTTAATTAGCGCGTTCAAACAAACAAACAAACTCTTCAGCTTTATAATATTAATATTATAATTATAATATTATAGTATAGATAGTATAGATAACCCCAAAAGAATTTAAAAAAAATTAAAGTAATAAAAACTAAAACCCAACTAAGTCTAAAAAGGTATAAACTAGACACCACAGACAGACAAATTAAAAATCCGGAGTCACACGTAATCTGTTCGATTTATGCCCTAACACGTGTGACTCCGGATTTTTTATTTGTCTGTGTGGTGTCTTGTTTCGTAGTTGGGTTTTAGTATTTATTACTTTATTTTTAAGTCTGTTAAAAAATCACTTATTTTATATCTTTTATTCCCGTATTTCTGCAACTAAAGTAGATTAGCAAAGCAAAGTAGCAAATATTCTAGAATTAAAAAAACACACCTTTCTTATATAATTATATTTACTATGCTAGAAACGTTGGACACATTCGTCGTTTATTATCTTGACTGTATGGTGAATGCGCGGTGTGCTGTTTCTATTTCAAACCTTATCATGGTTAGGTACCTAGGTACTGCAATATGTAAGTAGGCATGCAGTTTAACTACTGCATGCCGTAATATTGTAAAATGGACTTGACTGGAGAGACAGCTGATCAGATTTCGAGCAGCAAATGGCAGCAGACGCTGTCACGTTTTTCATACGCTTCAGCACTTCGCGTACTTACAATTTTAACCGGTTCCGCGAATAAAAGGTTCCGCTACACGTGCAACTTTACCAAAGTCTTTCATAGCTAGTCATTTGAAGAGTAGGTATAAACGTTGGTACATTTATAGTCACACTCACACACATAATTCACTAAGAGCACTACACCTGGTGCTGACCTTTCAAACGGTCATACACATCACAGAATAAACTAATGAATATCTCCATATATTCAAGATGTCAGTTCTGAAACAAAGATACAGGAACAGTATTATATTTGACGCATATATACCTGGAATTTATTATACATACTTAATGTGAAGAGCTACATAAATCTATTTAGTCTGAAACTACTTTATGATACTTCAGCTGCATAACCTGATTATCCTGATGGTTGCTATAACATTTATCCTTGTACTAAAAAAATACCGAGTATTGCTTAAAGTCTTTAGTCCTGAACCTATAATTTACAGTTTATGGCGCTTGAATCATTTAGCCTGTTTCTAAATAAAAGTGATTTCAGGTAATTTTGTATGAAGCGACATTTATTTCTCGTAATAACAGCTTTAAAAACATGAAAACTAGACTAATTTGTGCGGTTTTTGTAAAGGAAAATAAGATAGAACACTTTTTTGTAAAAATATTAATACTTTTTTTATAATGATTTTTTTTCTTAAAAATGAAACTTTGAAATGCTCTCCTGTAAAGTTCCAAAAATGTCGGTTAATACAAATAGCCCGTGAACCGTCGATATTATTATGTATACAACTAGAGGCCAAGAAGGATCGTTTTCACTATTGGTGAAGGAGAACCATTTTATTGTT
This sequence comes from Lithophane semibrunnea, assembly GCA_947363905.1. Taxonomy (NCBI): domain Eukaryota; kingdom Metazoa; phylum Arthropoda; class Insecta; order Lepidoptera; family Noctuidae; genus Lithophane; species Lithophane semibrunnea. The sequence goes on from OX376189.1 coordinate 9,526,230, forward strand.
TGATAACAATATGCTCAGCTTTCGGCTTCTCGAGCGAGACAACATTGTAGTCCGTGAGCGAAATGCGCGACACTACAGGGTCCGGGGCGGAGATCGTCTCGCGTCTCCGTCTCGCTCGTAAACGGGCGCCTATACAAAACCTAATAACCAGTAACGGTCTCTGTCTTCCCTCTCGGTCTCTGTCACCGCACGAACCGCTAGCTTTACAGGAAAGTTGTACAAATATGTTAATTGTACCTAAATAGTGACAATACTTACTATAATTAAGCGTAAGACGGTTTACATGCCTACGACATGGGTTATGAAACCTGTGTCTGTGTCCCAAGTGTCCAACAAACCAACAGACTCGAAATAAGTTTCAGAAAGGTGTGGTCTTATTTTAAGGGTTTGGTACGGACCATCAAACTGAACAATTTTCTCAATGGGACCAAAATCGTATTCCCCGTTCAAAAGGAGAATAACAAAACAATCCCAAGTACAAACTTAACATTGTAGTGGAATATCTTGGTCTCCCATAAATGTCAACTGCAAATGTAAGTTTAGTTTGTACGCACAATATTGAGAGATTTACCTTGTTATTTTAAGACGATAGATATATAGAATTTCCTGCAATCAAAAGAACTATTTTCTGTATTTTTTTTCCTAAATTTTAGGCTCCGTCAGTAGTTTTGTCCGTCAGTAGTGAGATAAGGGGCGAGGAATGGTCAATTTTCATCTATTATACAATTTTAAAATAAAAAATAAAAAAAACATTTGATATGTCACACGGTACAGTTTGCCAAAAGACTAAAGTTCTTTTGCCCCCAAATGTGACCCTGTATTCAAAATTCATTTATTTACGTTACACGTCCTTGTTTGTGTCACAGAAATACATAAATATGTACCTTTCAACTTAATCGGTCCATTAGATTTGGAGCAAATTGGCTATGACAGACGGACACACAGACACACGAGTAATCCTATACTATAAGGGTTCTGTTTTTTCCTTTTGAGGTACGGAACCCTAAAAATCTATGCTCGCCCTATTAAATTTTTGTTTAAACAAACGACATAACACCAGTTCGCTATTACGGTGTTTTAGATTGTTAACTTGTAACCCACCATAGATATTTGTAATTTCTGTGTTACGTAATTGTTTTTACAGTTCAGTTTCACACACAGGGGTCAAATATTTCAGACGGTGGAACTTCGTGGAGCATTTCCGACGTTTGGCTCCCAGCCTGGACCGGCTCCTGCCCAATCTAGGGGGTCCAAACGCCTCCTGCCGGAGGCTCTAAGCGGGGGTCGTGCGGTCCATGGCCCTTTACGGGCACCGGTGTGGGCGCGTTCCCTGAGGCTGCGGCCAGCCCGCCGGTTGAACGCTTTCCAAAGGGTCATGGCCATCCGGCTGGCCCGGGGATACCGCACGGTCTCCCGTGAGGCGGCGAGCCTCCATGCTGGATTACCGCTGTGGCATCTGGAGGCGAAAGTCCTCGCCCACATCTGGGAGTGGCGCGAGGAGGCGAAACGCCGGGGAGAAACTCCGCTGCCGCAAGAAATCGCCGTACAGTTGACAGAGCTCCGGCGGGATTTCATGGCGGCATGGAGAGTGCGATTGTCGCAACCCAGTGCTGGGCACGCCAAAATTGAGGCGATAAGTCCCTCTTTGAGAAGTAGCTAGAGAGGCGCCACGACGTCCTCCCCTTCCGCTTGACACAGGTCCTCACCGGATACGGTTGCTTCGGGAGGTTCCTGTTTCGGATAAGGCGGGAGGAAACGCCCGGGTCTATATGTGTGGATCGCCCGGAGGACACGGTGGAGAATACGGCGGAGGTCTGCCCTGCTTGGTCAGAGCACCACCGTGTCCTCTTGAAGGCGATTGGCGGCAATGACCTCTCGCGTCCGGCCCTGGTCCAGGCCATGGTGCGGAGGGAGAGGACATGGGAAGCCGTCACCTCGTTGTGCGAAGCAGTAATGCTCGCGAAGGGGGAGGCGGAGCGCGTGAGGGAGAGGCAAGGTATGCGCCCTCACGCCCCTAACCACCGCCACAGGAGACGCCCTGGGCGTCGGGAATCCCAGGCGAATTCCCGGCCACCGTAGGCGCGGGCCGGGATTTCCGGGTCGACGGCGCGTCGTGATCCATGCGCGCCTCAAATAGGTATCAGCACAATTGGCGGGGTCCGCCAAGACCGATGTCTGCCAAGGCTTCGGGAAAGTCCAAAATTTATACCGGGGCCCTAGGCAACATACAACTGAAGGAACACGGGTGAGTTTTAGTCAGTAAAAGTCTGACACGCCCTTGCGCTCCGCCCAGAGCAACAGAAGTAATTTGATGATTTCCCTACATCAAAAAAAAAAGGAGTTAAATATTTAATAGGGATCCAATAAAGTATGCCCTATAAAAGAAAACCATGTCCACACACAAAACTGCATCGAAGGATTTCCGAGATACTTACTTACTTATAACTAGGTACATATTTTATTATATGACTTGATTATGTAGCTGTAGCAGGAAGAGCGGATTTCGAAAATAAGCTGTGGGTATCCACAGCACTGATTATGTCAGTCAAAAGTTGTTAATTTTGTGAAGTTTCAATAAATTAAAAAAAATCAACATTTTTATTTCCATTAGGTAAAGATTTATTTCCTGCGCTGACCTAGGTAATTATGAAAATCTTATAAAATTTTTCATTACTGTCATGACATGACGTAAGAACATACAGCTTGCATAATAGTAGTTAATGGACTAAAACCTTTGTACGTACCGACTTTTAGTCCACTTTCTTTGGACTTTCTGCATTGGAGTCACTATTTGGCTGTAAAAGAATAAAACAGTAACGATAAACAAAAAGAATACCAATAAATTAAGGTTTTTAGGGTTCCGTAACTCAAAAGGAAAAAACGGAACTTTAATAGGATCACTCGTGTGTCTGTCTATCCGTCTGTCACAGCCAATTTGCTCCGCATCTAATGGACCGATTAGATTCGGAGCAAATTACAAATATCAATTTCTGTGACCCAAACACATTGTGATTCGGAGCAAATTGGCTGTAACAGACGGACAGACAAACACACGAGTGATCAAATAAGGGCTCCGTTTTTTCATTCGGACGCCCGGTAAAAAAATCTACATAAAACTTAAACAAAAAATCTTAACTTAATGCACTGTCAGACAACGCACAGTTTAAACTGGGTTTTGAAGCATCAAATATCGCACAATAGGTAGTCCCATAACGATTTTGGAAAATTTCTCCCATAAAATGGCTAAATACGGGATGAACGGTTCTGGGGAAGTCTTCATTTTTGCCGATGGGAGCTTGTGTAATTAATAAATCAGATAATTTAATCTTTTACGTATTCAATGTACGCAGTTGTGTACAATGTGTAAGTGAAATAATTATTTACATAAAACAATGACCAAAGTGAAACTATTGAGAAATAAATTAATATGACGTCGTTGGTGTGTCTAATAAATAAATTAGCAAATAAAGGTCGAATAGGTAGGTACACTATTTGTAAAAAAATAGTTAAGAATTTATTTAACGAGGTAGGTACGGTAAGCGATAAAAGCCGACTAACCCCGCGACCTATAAAGGCGATTGTCGCGCGAATAGAACTTTTTTTTCAGTGAACCTGAACGCGTGGCGCCGACAGAGGGCGCTTTCCGATTTTCCTAACACGCGGCCTATCCCTGCTACAATTTACACATCATCTAAATTTTGACACAAAATTGTTCGATTTAATGCAGCCCCGGATCTTCAATTTTTTTTAGGCGGGGCAAAATCTGATAAAATGCCGCCCCCGCCCACTTATATTTATTTTTACCTATCTTTATAATTTATTTAAGCCTATTTATTTACAGATAAACAGGGTGTTAGGTTAGGTTACACCGTTATGCTTGAAACCAGTGGTTGGTGTCATTTATAGAACGTAAAATCAATGGAAAATTACAACTTTTTTATTTTAATTACATTTTACCACAAGACTATTTTATACTATTACCCTTTCACCCTATGCTCTAAGGGTCTAAGGTAACGAACTTGCGTCTCAACACGGGTGGGGGGCGTGAGCCGTGACCTGACCGGCTGCGAGCGCGACCCCTCCCTCAGTCATTCAGCTATTTCGCTAGCGAGCACGGTGTCGGATGGAAACTTTTTAAAATCTTTTAATGAAAATAACTTTTTTTTTGTTGTTACTCGGTCATTTATTTTTATATTTAAGTCAACTCCCCATGGTGGTTTGAGTGACAACGGTGTTTACCCTTAGACCCTGTATAGACATGAATGTGTACCTCCTACAGTCAATAGACGTTCAAATATCTAACCTACACTGTAGGATATATATTTTATAAACAACACAGGATTTAAAATAAAAATCAAATATTGCATTTGTGAATTGAATTGAAATTACAATTTTACTCTTCGAGGTTTTTGTTCTGCAAATAAATCTATGGCTCTGTCATAATTTAGCTCTTGTTCAATTCGATTTTCTATCGCTATTGCAAAGACCCAATAAGCATTCCTGCCTCATAGAAGATAGCAATAGTTTTAGTTTGCTAAAACTATTGCGCTCATAGCTTGCGGATGTTGTAGGATGCGTAGAGTACGCCTAGCCTAGGTATCGGTCGAGTTGCGATGGCCACAGTAAAACAAGAGTGAAATTTCTGTACTGGTACTACTATTTATTCTGTGGTCAAAGTTAAGTAAATGATGATAGTTGTCCATTCGTCTGTAAAGTGTGAATTTTGCCGCCCTCTGAACTTGCCGCCCGGGGCATAGGCCCCGGCTTGCCCCCCCCCCCCCCCCCTAGATCCGGGGCTGATTTAATGTACTTCAGCATAGTAATTATAGTATCAACCAATGGCTTAATTGCCAAGAGCCTCGCCCAACACCTTGAGCAGCTGGATTAAGGGCTTGATTCAGAAAGCGGTACTTCTGGACTCGGCTCGCATTGTTAGGAGGTTCCTCTCTCTGGAGCCCTGACCGCCGGTCGCTTGGACCTTGTTTCCGATACCGTGGGGGGTACAATTTTTTGTATTTTTTAATGTTTTTTTTTTTTTTTCTTCTAATATTTAAAAATATAATCAATATGTAAATAATTAAATAAAGGAAATAATAATAGCTAAGCGTTACTATTCTCTAATTATACTTGTGTTGTTGTTAAATATTTAGCTCAATCATTATGATTAAAAAAACTGAGGTGATAAAAGACTTTGGCTCTCACACCGATACCGCGCCCGAAACCGATATGTAAGTACAGCCGCTAGTGATTATTCGTTTTTGTTGTGATAATTTGCTGAGGCCGCCAGTATGAATATAACTAGAGTAGAGCTGTCATGATGAGAGCAGGCCTGGGTTCGTAGAGCACGCAGGGTCACGGTATGCATGGCTAACCAAAACATATCAAATAAGTATGACAAAAATATAATAAATGACTAGATAAGTACTTAACTCTTAAACAATCTAATCTGCCAGGGTTTCGTTGTAAAAATATACCTTTTAGTGGTATTGTATCACAAAAATAGATATTGGTGCCGATTCGCTTATCACAAAAATCTCTAAACTAGACTAAAAATCACTAAAATTTAGTTAATTCCTGTCAAGCGACGATTTCCCGTTCTGAAATAGACTATATTTTATTGACACAACTTAACTATAATTTAGTTTGACAGCACTAAGATGGCACTGTAGTGAAAATGCTATTCTGAATTTGACGAAATTTTGTCCTCTAACTAAATCTGACTATTTTTAATCGCGATTAAAAATGCGTGGAATAAAATTAGATGTCATGAACTAAAATTAAAACCAACACCTCGACTTCAGTTGCAAAACAGTACTGTATCCTTTTTTAATTTCTTTTGCTTATATCTCAAAAATGGTGTGTCCTATCGCAAAAATAATAAAAATTTCGACCCCCCTTGCGACACCCATAAACCCCTGAGACTCTACATGTTAGTAATTTCTGTTTTGCATGTTTTCCATACAATATGTCTGCTGTCCATGAGCGCCTCCGGCTCTAAAAAATTCACGAGGTAAGGAAAACAAGTACCAAGTGGAGGCGCGATTGTCAAATTCGATTTTAGTTGTGTCAAAAAAAATTTTTTTTTGTCAGAATAGCGTTAACATTCTCATAGCAAAAAGTAAGGATTTTTAGTGATAGTTTAGTTAGTTCGGTGTACAACAGAATCGGCACCATTGCTTGATTTATTTTAGAATTTAGAACACTACTGTGCCCCTAGATTAGAATGCATAGACGGAAACAATACGTTTTAATACCTACTTAAAAAAAAAAAACTTACCTCAAAATATCTATGGTATAACACTACACCGTACACACAGCCAATTGAGACTAAAATTTGAATGACTAGCCATATAATTACATTGACCACTTGAGCTTGACCAAAAAGTTCTTTGCCGTTCTTGATGCACAACATAGACTCAGTCACCATAATAGCTCCATATACCCAACACTGGGTACCGACTCGCTTACAATTTGGATCCGTAACATACGTGTAATATTGTCTGAAACCAATGTAATAGAAAGGTTAGTTAAACCTAAATGCTTATTAAATAATATCTCCCTGACTGGAGTTTGGCCGCGGCGGTTAATCCCAATATCACAACGAAGACTCTAGCCAAGTAGGTACGGAGGATATAATTATTATAGTGCACAAATGCGTGCGCAAACACAAGTGCACTCTCCTTCCCTCACTTTCTAGTCGGAAGGGACGGCAATCCGACACTACCAGGACGAAATCAGGGCCGACGGTTTACCTACATGTTCTCAGAGACACACGCCTTCTTGAGAGGTCGCAAGCACATCTCCTGAGCATGAAGTCTTGGGTTAGATCCCAGGTAGAGCGAAATGTTATTGGATTTTCGATTACGAAACTGTCAGTACCTAGCTGTCCGAAGTCTCGTTCCGTTATCATTTGTGCACTGTTGCCTTCAACTACAAGCTAAGTATGTGGCCAGCATGTGGCGAAATGTGGGTGTACCTACGCCTTTTTGGGGACTACGAGCGTGATGTTATGTCTTCCAAATATGTAGGTAGGGCCTACCATAAAGGAATCAAATCATACAAATAATCAGATACCCACTGACTAAACACTCCGCCACTAACAGTCATCTGAAGATCTGAGACTGGCCTGTTGTGACCTGTGTGTCTGTGACGTATTACTATACCGACCTATCTGTACTCGTGTTGACAGGTCTAGGCCGGACAGGCCGTGACATCAAGGCCGATTCAAATACAAATTTACAGGTAGTCAAACGGCGGCTTGGCAAGCGTGGTCTTTCGTTAAGCACTCGTGGCGACGTCGTCAGGGGACATCCGGCCGATCGCGGACTGCTGGCTCAAAACTCAAGTCAGTTAATAGCCGGTATGCAATCATTACCCGCAGGTAATAATCGCTCTAGTGAGTGCTATGTAGACCTTGGCCGGCAGGTAAACTGTAAGTCAGTTACCATTTTTGAAGCAATTTTTTAAAACTACAAATGACTTCTTATTATTATATACCTAGTTACCTATTTGGGACAGTTTAGGTAGGTAAGTAGGTTCTTTTTAACATTTAGTATCTTGATAGTATATGTGCACAAAACTCCAGCTTGATCACGATTTTCCTGTGTATGATTTGATTATAATACTTATTATCAATACGTTGAATTTCCTGAACTATTTACGTATGGACTTGCAAATGAACATTATTATGCAATTACATTTTCTAGAACATAACTGATTTTCACGTAAGATTTGGATACGGTATTACGGTAGTGGGCAAGTTACAAAGACCATTGTACTGAGTAACCTACTGAATCAAGAACAATAAAATAGTGATAAATAATGCCATAAAAAAAGTACATTACCTTACAGACGGAGCAACAATAACTCCTATTAGACAAAGTCGTGCGATGACCAACGGATGGGAAGGTGGCATTTCAAATATATGTTTTAAGAAAAATGTATTCAATTCAGAAATTTGCCAAAAAACCACCAATTGACTCAATGCGCAGAATCTCATGTATGTGCTTGTAGGATCCAACCATCGAACCGGCGTCCATTGTACAGGTGTGAATTGTAATATAGCTCGCTTTATTTTTCCAGTAGTAGATGAAATATCCCTACAAAAAACAGTTTTGGTAGATACAGAATAGAATTCGACTTTATGCAACAGTTAGATAAAAAAAAACAGTTTCTATAAAAAAAAAAACTTAACGCGTTAATTCAAAAGAAATGGCAATATTTTTGGACATTACGTTAGTACCTAATACAAAAAAAAAAAAAAAACTGGCACTTCTTTGGATTTTAGAAATAATGATCATTTGCAGTATTTGATCTTAGTCAGCAACACTATCATATCGCTCACTATAAAACACAGGGTGTTTTTTTTTACAAAAGGGATCGCGTTCGATTCCTTGCCCAGGCAGAAGCTTTTAAAGAAACGAAATAAACAGTTTTATTTTTCTCCAAAATCGAGATCATGGTTCCTTTAACTACTTTACTCTGCTACCCATTGTTTCGGATGCCGCCCGGAAGTCCCATCTCAAAAATCTCCCTGTAAACATAATTAAATAAAAAAAAATGTGATGTCACGGTCTTTGACATATAAAGTTATAAGTCAATATAATGTAAGTAAGTATAACTTAATTGTTATAATTATTATGGTGTATCCACACAGGCCGTCGGCCGACCGGCGAGCGGTATGGCCGCTGGCGCATGCCGCCGGTTGGCCGATGGCCTGGCCGTCGGCTTTGCGTGCGGCAATCGCATCAAAGCCGGCGGCCATTTTGCTGGCGAGGCCGCCGGCCTAACCACGCGGCAGCGGGGGAACACAGAGTTCGCACAGAGCTAGAATATCGACTCACAGCCGTACTTGCCGTCTGCCGGCGGTGCTTGCCGGCATTGCTTGTGGTCAAGCCGCCGGCAGTGCCGCCCGGGCTGTGAGGATCCACCATTAGGTAGGTCAAAGGCAATATTCCGTTCGATTTTGCCAATTATCTTGCATACATACAGGATGGATTTTTGAGACGAGGCAGTATAGGCCTCAGACCAAATAAAATAAAACCGGCCAAGTGCATGTGGAACCACGCACAATGAAAGGTTCCGTAGTTGGGATGAATTTATCCCACGAACAAACATTGTAGTTGAAAAACTTGTTTTTGCAACTGCAAATGTAACTTAAATTTGCAGTTCGAGTCGTTATTACCCGGTAACTTATAGAGCCTACTTAGCTGTGATAGTTTTCCTTTTAATTTCTCTCTACTGACGTGATTTTTTTCACATATTCAAAACCAACCATTTAGCTGGCAGGGAGGGAGACACTCCGCTAGGACCGATGCCTGCCAGGGTTGCGCGAAAGTCAGAAAGGGATACCAGGGCCCTTGGCAACAGGCAACTGAAGGAACACGGGTGGGTTTTAGTCAGTAAAAGTCTGACACGCCCTTCCGCTCCGCCCAAACCGGTAGAAGTTATTTGATGATTTCCAAACCTCAAAAAAGAAAAAGGGGGGGGTGACACTTGACTCGCAACAAAAATTAGCACTTTAAAGCGTAATATTTTGCAAACGGATCCCCGAATCTAAAAATGATTTTCAAACTCACAATATTTTTAAACGTCCTTTCGAATTATTCCCTTTATGTCGAGTCCCGTTATGTCGAGCCGAAAACCTTGTCTCGCTTCTATTACCCCTATGTCGAGCTTAGTTTTCTGTCCCGTTTCTATTCCCTTTATGTCGAGTTTATTTACCACGCTTTTATTACCTTTATGTCGAGTGTAATAATATCATATTTTAGAAGTACAGTCACGTCCAATTAAATGTATACATGCAAATAATTTAGAATCAATTTTTACACAAAAAAGAATTTAAAAACAACTAATAACTTTAACCATACAGTACTATGTACCTACTATTATATTTTTTATTAACTATCAAAGTATGTAATAATATCAGTGTATATTTTTTAATATTCGAAATTATGTGCATTATGAAAAAGTACCTATCTTTTAAAACATTAAGTAAATCAATAACGTTAATTTAAAAGAGTTATTTATTTATTACAAAGCTATATCTTTTTTTTTACATTTTCACTAATAGTGATGATTATACTGTGATTTATTTAGATTAAGAAAGTTACTTTTACAAGAAGAATTATTTTTTACTGTAAAACTATGCTGTTTAACATTTGCAACAATAGTGATGATTATACTTTGATTTATTTAGATTAAGAAAGTTACTTTTACAAGAAGAATTATTTTTTACTGTAAAACTATGCTGTTTAACATTTGCAACAATAGTGATGATTATACTTTGATTTATTTAGATTAAGAAAGTTACTTTTACAAGAAGAACTATTTTTTACTGTAAAACTATGCTGTTTAACATTTGCAACAATAGTGATGATTATACTTTGATTTATTTAGATTAAGAAAGTTACTTTTATAAGAAGAATTATTTTTTACTGTAAAACTAAGCTTTTTAACATTTGCAACAATAGTGATGATTATACTTTGATTTATTTAGATTAAGAAAGTTACTTTTATAAGAAGAATTATTTTTTACTGTAAAACTAAGCTTTTTAACATTTGCAACAATAGTGATGATTATACTGTGATTTATTTAGATTAAGAAAGTTATTTTTAGCAGAATTATTTATATACGTGATGATTAGACATCGGATTATATGCACTTTCAAAATGCCAAAATATGCATGCAAATATGCACTAAAAAAGGGTAAAATATGCATAAAATATGCACAATCAAAAAACATTTAAAATTAGAATTTACGTTTATTAGTATAGTTTAGTAGTATAGTTTTTTTGATCGCTTAGGTATTTTTTTGATGAAGGTAATCGCTTTTCGCAAACCTTGCAGAAAATCACAGTACCATCAGTCGTACTTTGGAGAACAATAGACTTCCAGGCTCGACATAACGGGACTCGACATAAAGGGAATAAATCGTCCTTTCCAACGACACCCCACACTGGTGCAGACGAGAAAAAAAAAACCGGCCAAGTGCGATTCGGACTCGCGCACGAAGGGTTCCGTATCATTATCTATAAAAACGGCAAATAAACACGTTTGTTGTGTGGGAGCCCCCCTTAAATATTTGTTTTATTTTAATTTAATTATTTATTTTTAAAGTAAATATAAATATAAAAATAAAATATTCACAGTATAATTATGTAGTTAATCTACATAAATATTTTTATAATCTACATGAATATTTTTAGCGTCTAACCGTGCGTTTGCACTGGCGAAACATTCAAGACAAAATATGTTGAAATCTCTAGTTCCTGTCAAAAATTGTATGGAACATTGACAGAAAATATAGATTTCAACATGTTTTGTCGTAAATGTTTCGCCAGTGCAAACGCACGGTAACTCTTGTCGTTATCAATATCGAGCAAAAATATCACGTTTTTTGTATCGGAGCCCCCTTAAATATTTATTTTATTCTGTGTTTTAGTATTTTTTGTTATAGCGGCAACAGAAATACATCATCTCGGAAAATTTCAATTATCTAATTATCACGGTTCATGAGATACAGCCTGGTGACAGACAAACAGACAGCGGAGTCTTAGTAATGGGGTTCCGTTTTATTCTTTGGGTTCGGAACCCTACAAAAACATCACCAACTTACGTGTATGACAGGGACACTAAAAATGTTTGTTTATTTTTTTTATCACTTTCTCGGCGTGATTTATATCTATACCCATACGAAATTACAGCTTTCTAGTACTAAGAGTCTCTGAGCTAAACCGTGTACAGACAGACAGACAAGAGTAAGAGTTGCTTTTTGACTACGGAACCCTAAAGACAGAGCACTACCAAGAGGAACGTGAGCCTGGTTTCGTAAACATGTGTGCACTTAGTGTGAGTAGTTATGTGAGCGTGTATGCACAGAGCGGAGGTGTAGTTTGGCATGTTTCACTGTATTGTTCACAGTGCTATGTCCTGGTTTTTTATTTGGTCTGAGGTAAGGACAAGTACAATAAACGTTGTAGCTACAGGGAAACGTTCTAAGGAGACTGTCCTTAACTTTTGAGTAATTGCTTAATGCATTTCCAGATTTAGAAAAACTGGTTAAGTCAGCTAGAATAACTTCAATTTATACTTTATATTTTTATAATGCTAATTGATGCAGTTTCGTATATGGATTATTCTAAAGACTCTTCTATACCAACATAGGTAAGAGTACTAGAAAAGCCACAAATCGCAAAAAACTATTCTGTCATAGACGCAATCCAACATCTATTGAATCCGTGAATCTAACTGCCGCATCAGTGGTTTTTATTTTGAGAAGAGAAAAACTTTTTTTAGTAACAGCCGATACATATTAGTCTTACCTTATGCTGACCCACTTGTATTCTCTCATTTCTAAGACTTTGCATATCTTTAGCCCACACCATATTCCTAGACCATTGCAAATTAAAACATCCAATATAACCGAGTCCCACCAACATTCTAAGAAATTAGGAAGCAAGTGTGCAAATGCTATTTCGGTTATTTCCCACATTATAGAAATAGCCCATAACAATCCTGCATGCCTGAATAATATGGCTTTAAACAGCCACCCTAAAAAGTGTCCCCAAGCAAATACATCCACATGAGACCAGAATTTTGCCAAGCTTATATCTGAGCAATTAACCGCATACTCCTGAAAAATATAAAATGTAACATAAATATTTGCACATAATTTCATACATTCATACTTATATTACGCTGACTGAGTAGAATTACTATAGAGGAAACCAAGCATTAATAATGAAGGTAGATGCAAAGAGGAGCGACTGACAGTAACCGTCTGGTTTTGGTTTGGTTGCATTTGTAAAATATTTCAATATTTCATCTTTGCAACCATAATTGTGCCCTTTTAGAATAATTTATTATGGTGGTTTTATCAGTCAAGACCCCTTACTTAGATGAGTTCTATATTATTACTCTTTGCTTATGCAACTTTGGTGTCAAAGATCTCAGAAAAGTCAAAAATAAAAGATTGCATTTTTAGCTGAAGAATATTGTTGCTTCTTCTTTCCAATGATTATTTTTAATTATTTAAGTGAAAGAATAAAAGAAAATAAGTTTACGTCTACATTTATATATTTTTCATCGGTTTATATGGTGGAACATACCTACATAATAAATACTTTCGCCTTTTTATCCAAAATTTGTTCAGAGTATAGTTGAAAATGCTTATGTTAACATTTATCAATGAATGAGAGAACATACCTTATCCATATCAATGTGGAAGTTGCGCAGATTTGGGTCTATCCAATACATTACTTCATAAACAGTGGAATAACTTTGGAATAAAAGAAACAATAGTGCCAGTAAGTATAGTACTGATGAGCCAAATACAATCCTCCAAACAGCTGGGTGTGGTCGTGTAAATGGTCCATTGGGGAATGTAAGTACTGATACTATAAGAAAAAAAAACACTACACAGCATATTCCTGACCATATATTATCTTGAATACTAGACGTATCTCTGAAATAATAAGAAAATGTTCATTGTTGAATAGATTAAGCTCTAGTCATAAGATATAATTCTTAAGTTTTGTATGGTAGGATCTAAGTAACTACTTAGGTTTAGTTTATGCACACTTAAGATTGAATAGTTAAAATAGTAAGTTGCCTTTTAGACTCCACAAAATATATTGTACTTGTTTATGTCACAGGAAAACACAATACTGAAGGACTACTTACACAGGCACATCAACAAGCAAAAATATAAATATTTGTTTTAGTTAGAAATTAATGGTTTAGTGGTACCTGAACAATTGTGGTTACATCATAAGTTATCATCGTAACTTAATTATAAAAAAAATATGCTATAAATTGTGGAATACCTTACAAATGCTGTGTAGATTACTGATGCGATAGATACTGCCAACAGCGTAATAGTATGAGGTTTATAAAAAAATTCTAATGAAATATCGTCCACCGGTCTCTCATTTATTGAGCTAAAAGCGACCGTATATTCATTACTAAGCATTGTGCTGCTACCAGACATTGTCCTTTCCTTTGTTTCCTTCATGTTTGTATTATGGTCTGAATTTTGTACTAGAACACAACACTCATTAAATATTATCACGTTAAGACCATGATGAAAACTGTGGGCCCTGTGGCGTGTGGTGCCAATCGTCACTAACTCGTGCTAACTCGCAATCGTCACAATCACATTGAATGAATGAATGATGAAATGAAATTTTATCAGAATTTCAGTGACATAGACATGACATATTTGTCACTTGTCAGCACAGAACACAGAATATTAGAACCTCCGTGAATTTAGCCGCACGATTTCATTATTATGAACTTTTGTTAATGCTAATCGTTAGAGAGAGTTAGAGAGAAAAGAAAAATCGCTAGAGAGTAATTAGTTGACGGCACGACGGCATGACGGTACGGTTGGCGCAGTGGCTCAGCGATCCCGGCGGGCGCCGCCACCCGGCTCACACATCGTGGTCGGGGGGGCTCGGATCGCTGTCGAGTCCACCATGAAGTATCTGGGATTGGTGCTCGACAGCCGGTGGGACTTCGGGCCCCATTTCCGACGGCTGGCGCCCAAGTTGCTGGGCGCTGCTGGGGCGCTGTCAACGCTGCTTCCCAATCTGGGGGGCCCGAGCGCCGCTTGTAGGCGGCTCTACGTGGGGATCGTGCGATCGATGGCCCTTTACGGGGCCCCGATCTGGGCGGCTGACCTGACGGCCGGTAGTATCGCAGTCCTGCGCAAGCCGCAGAGAGCGATGGCCGTCAGAGTCATCAGGGGGTATCGCACGATCTCCTACGAGGCGGCTTGTGCACTGGCCGGATCCCCGCCCTGGGACCTCGAGGCGAAAGTACTCGCGTCATCGTCTCGGTGGCGCGAGGAAGCGAGGGCGCGGGGTGAGCAACCGATGCAGCGACACATAGAGCTGCATCGATCTCAGCTTCGCGAGGTCCTGGTGGCGGAATGGCGGGAAAGGCTTTCACGCCCTACCGCCGGCCTCGACATCATCGAGGCGGTCCGGCCGGTGCTCGAGCGCTGGCTCGGGAGGAGGCACGGCTCCCTGTCGTTTCGGGTGACGCAGGTGCTCTCGGGGCATGGTTGCTTCGGGAAGTACCTGTGTCGCATAAACAGGGAGCCGGACGCTCGGTGTCACCACTGCGTCGACTGCCGGGAGGACACGGCGCGGCATACGCTGGCAGAGTGTGCCGCTTGGGAGGAGCCGCGCCGTGCCCTCATCTCAGAAGTAGGCAGTGACCTCTCGCTGCCGGCCGTCGTTGAGTCGATGGTCGACAGCGAGGAGTCCTGGGACGCGGTGGTTTCCTACTGTGAGACAGTCGTCTCGCAGAAGGAGGCTGCGGAAAGGGAGAGGGAGATCTCGTCCACTCACCCGGCCCGCAGCAGGCGCACCGGGCGTCGGCGGAGGGCGGATAACGCCCTCTTCCAGCCCCCCTAAATGGGTCCAGGGGTGACGGACTCGGGGACGTCCGTCACCCCCAAACATCAGGACCCGAGGTGGCGGCGCGTAGTGTTCCACGCGCGCCCCTCTTAGACGTCACGGGGGGAGTCAAACACCTCACTCCCCCCCCTGACCCGAGGAGGCCCGCAGCGGCGGGCCGGCACCAGTCGGGAGTTGCGGAAGATTTTTAAGTTCCCGCGACCCCCGGCGTAGGTGTGAGTCGGAACACGGGGTGGTTTTTAGTCAGTAAGAGTCTGACAGACCCCTCCGCCCGCCCGAGGGCGGAGGACATCCATGAGGATTATCCACCCCGGAAAAAAAAAAAAAAAAAAAGTGGCTCAGCGATGGACTGCTGCGCAACGTGTCGCGGGTTCGATCCCCGCACGGAACAAATATTTGTATGTTCTGCAAGTAGTTGTTCCGGGTCTGGGTGTTAGTGTATGTGAGTTTCTATGTTTGTAAACGCACCCACGATACAGGAAGAAATTTTTCGGGTGAAGTTGGCCCCCTTCCCGCAAAAATAGACTTAGACATAATTTTATTTTTTTAATCGTTAGAGAGAGATTGTGAGTTACACAAAACCGTAAGAGAGTTAATATTTTATTTTCTAAGAGCATGCGTTAGCCCACCTCTGTGAATTTTGCCCCGATATAATTATTCTCAACTTTTGTTAATGCTAATCGTTAGAAAGAGTTAGAGAGAAAAGAAAAATCGTTAGAGAGTAATTAGTTTTATTTATCTACGATTTTAATTACTTTTGTGAAATTGGCACCCATTCCCGCAAAAATTGATGTAGACGTAATTTTTTTATTTTTGTAATTTGAGAATCGTTAGAGAGAGATAGAGAGTTAAAAAAAAACATTAGAGAGTTAATATTTTAATTGATATTTAAATTATTTCTGAGAACGCGTTTTAGATTAAACAGGCTCGCTCTTATTATGGGCAACATATTCGGCCGAACGGTACTTTTACTGTACCTACCTAGAAGTTAGTGAAGATACAAGGCATTTCGTCATCACATGAGACAGCTTTGATCAGAGGACTTACGTCACTATTGTTATAGAGTGTATTACATTATTGTCTGGTATCTTGGATGGGCCGGCATCAAAATTATATATCTTTATACACAGTGTGTACAGAGTGTGTGTACAGAGTGTTTCTTTTATTTACGTTTAAATTTAATCGTTTTGTGAACATTTCACTACAAAACAAAGTTTTTTTTTTGGAGTGGCTATATTTTTTTTAGCATGTATACACGCTATACTATTGCAGGGAACGCCCTTTGTTAGTTAACATACTGTATCTAAAGAAACACAAAATCTAAAGAGAGGTCTAAAAGAATTATGCTACACATTTTTTACTGAAAATATCCCATTTCATCTTATTTCAGAATATGGTAGGTACATAGAGGAAATAACTTATTAGAATTTTTGTTTGCATTGTCGTATTCTTTACAACAAAATATTGATTGACTGTAATGACAGTACCATGTGTCAATTTTGAAAAGTTTGTTATTTTCTGGGGTGTGTTCACTTTAATAGCCTAGCCTAGATAATTAGAAAAGTTTGTTCGTTTTAGGAGTAAATTAACACTAAATTAAAAAATGATTTTTCTCAAAATTGGTAATCCTTAAAAATGCATGATATAGTTAGAGCTACTACTTTTTGGGATGTCTATCCAAATATATTTAACTTATCCTGGCTAGAATTATTGAATAATAAAAAAACATTTTTGGACATGTCCTTTCGAATCGATGTGACCTGTGGAAGATGCTCACATCCATTCATCAACTTGAAAAGATGTAATCTTCAAAGGGCTGAACCGATTTTCTTGAATCATAGCTAAGAACACTATCAAGTCACCTTTCAAACAAAATAAAAAATATCAGAATCGGTTCATCCGTTTGGCAGCTACGATGTAACCTACAGACACACAGATAACACATTAAACTTATAACACCCCTCTTTTTCCGTCGGTGGGTTAAAAACGACCCGACCAGCTCCCGACAAGCACCCACCTTTTGTGTGTTTTGAGCATAAATGATGCACTATAAGTACCGAATCAAATTGAAACTACCAACAATATTTCGTATTCTTATCAGGTATCACTGTTAAATGATCGTTGATCAAATACACAACTTTACCACTCATAACTATTAAGCTTAAAACACAGCGGGTCGGGCGGGCGCGGCTCCCGCTCCGCGCCCGACCCGCGCCCGCGTTCTGTGTGTTGACATTCATATAATTCCTTGAATTACAATTTATTACACCCGCCGTACTCCCACGCCCGACCCGCTCCCGTCCCGCGCTGTTGTGTCGGCGGGCAGCGGGCACGGCTCTCGCACGGCTCCCGCTCCGCGCCCACGTTCTGTGTGTTGACATCCATATAATTCCTTGAATTACAAATTATTATATCCGCCGTACTCCTCCGCCCGACCTGCTCCCACCCCGCACCCGCTCTGTGTGTTTTCGGCTTTACGTCCCTCTGCATCATGTCATGTATCAGTAGTACAGTTCGATTCAAACTTAATGGCGGCTCGGAACATGAGGCGAGTCGCTGCGCAGTAACAATTTCATGTGACAGCGGGGGTGAGGGGTGGGGTACTGCGCAGCTAAAAGCTAACTTCCGAGCCGCCATTTAGTTTGAATCGATCTGTACCTACTACTCACGATACTACTCGCGCTCACGGTGCACAATGAAAAACGTTAGTGTGGCCGCTTCATTCAATGCAATAATTCTCGCGGTAAATCTCTTTGATCTGCTTTAAATGCCGCCACCAGAGTTATCAATCACCTAACGTCAAACGCCAATCTAAATGCCGTTGACAAATTCTCGAGGTAAGTCGTGGTGTAGTACACCAACGAATACCGTCTATCGCGATAATCCGTTGGTGTGGCCCCAGCATATAAGAGATTTGTCATATTTAAAAATCATTTAAAAAAAACTTTGTATCTCCGGCAGGGGGGAGTGGGGGATCTACTAACCCTTCCCCCCTCTCCTCCCTCCCCTATCCCCTATCGAGGCGGCACGTTTCTAAATTTTAACCTGCTCAGGTCCTAGGGTAAAACGCGTTCTCAGAAATAAATTAATATCAATTAAAATATTAACTCTCTATCTCTCTCTAACGATTCTCAACCCATAAAAACAAAAAAATACGTCTACGTCCATTTTTGCGGGAATGGGGGCCAAAGTCACAAAAGTAATTTAAATCTTTGATAAATAAAACTAATTACTCAACGGCAGCGGCGGCAGCGGGTCGGGCGCGGGACGGCAGCGGGTCGGGCGCGGTTGTACTTTGACAGACGGCAGCGGTTGTACTTTGACAGACGGCAGCGGTTGCAGTGTGAAAATGTTGGGTGATTCTGATACGGACGAAGAATTATTATTTTTTACTTATTTTAAAGAGAAGAACGCGAAAATGGAAAAAGTTGTAGGTTCTTGACATAATAAAAAAAAACATCAATATGGAGAATATCATCGATACGTGTATTGCAACGAATGTAACGCCGCTACACCCACATTGTTATTCTGTAACCATCTTACCTTGAAAACTTAGGTGAAGTGAGAGTGGAGTGAGTCATTGTCATCGATACCTACTGATGCTAAGGCAGTGACAGTTCACTCCAAGCTCACTTTGATATTTTATTACACTTAGTTTTCACGGAGATATTTTTACAGAATAGCACAACCGCTCCCGACCCGCGCTGTTGTGTCAGCGGGCGCGGCTCCCGCTCCGCGCCCGCGTTCTGGGTGTTGACATCCATATAATTCCTTGAATTACAATTTATGACTCCCGCCGTACTCCCGCGCCCGCCTCGCGCTGTTGTGTCGGCGGGCGGCGGGCGCGGCTCCCGCGCGGGTCCCGCACCGCGCCCGACCCGCGCCCGCGTTCTGTGTGTTGACATCCATATAATTCCTTGAATTACAAATTATTATACCCGCCGTACTCCCGCGCCCGACCCGCTCCCGCCCCGCACCCGCTCTGTGTGTGTTTTGGGCTTAAACGCGCAAACGACGCGGTAGTTATGGATAGGTAGGTAAGGAAATATTATATTATGATGTTAGAAGGTAAGTTATTTTTTATTCGTTACAACCACGACAGGTTTCGGGCTCGGCTCACCATACAAAGCTAAATTGTTACAACTCACGTGCGGTTGACTGTATACGCCTACAATAAGCATCACTTTGCTCATACGTAGTATCTCTAAGTAGTCTGTGCTTTGCTCGAACCATATGCAAACTGGAACAACCAGTAGACCAGTACCTACCTACTTGAAAAAAAATAAGTTTTTTATTAACGTAACGAAGGTACAAATAATCTGTGTCAAGAATACATCATTCAAATAAATAAAAGCATTGCATGACATTTCTTTCATTGCTCGTTTAGCCCAAATTTACAAATATTTTTAAAATTAGTATGTAAGTATTTAAATGTAATGTACGAGACTAGACCAAAATAATGTAGCTTAGGAAATAGCAGTATTCCAGTGCACGGCACGCGACTTTCTCTCTCTCTCTCTTTCTAACCGTGCGTTTGCACTGCCGAAACATTTGCGACAAAACATGTTGAAATCTCTATCTTCTGTCAATGTTCCATAAAATTTTTGACAGGAACTAGAGATTTAAACATGTTTTGTTGTAATGTTTCGCCAGTGAAAACGCACGGTAATATATACGAGTGTGTGTGTTGGTGCGATTATCGTGTAAGGAACTTCGTTCCTGATGGTAATTCCCCGACCGCACACATTTTTTTTGTTCACACTTGCTCGAATCGGATCATACTGAACCGCTTTTAAACGGGTGATAGACGTGCGAGTAAGTTCGTGTACCTACTTATGGCTCGGCGAGCTTACTCGCCCGTGTGTCATGCTAAGTATGTACATACGTGGACTTCAAAACCGCCGAGTAAGTTCGTCAGCGATCCAACACAACAACCGCCGCGAGCCGCTAGCCGCATTGAAAATGAAATTCTGAGAAAGCTTCACGTGTGTCGACGGCGTGCCGAGTAAGGTCGCGAACTTGAAGACCGCATACTTTAAGTACCTACGCACGTTTATCACCCACTATAGGTTCTCCAATGCAGTGTATTTATTATACGTGCTTTATACTTTGCATTGCTGCACTAGTGCCACAGTTAAGGTAACTGCCCTTAGGGCCTGCTGCCCCATCTCAAAAGCCTCAGTTTTATGGACATAGAAAGACGCTATTTGACGAGATTTTAAAAATTAAAATAAAAAGATAATAAACGCTTTGATCACCTTGTAGACGCAATCTAACACCTCATTACTTTTTATCAAGGTAGGTAACCTAACCTAACCTCAAAAAAGAAACTAGAACTCATAACATTTTATTATGATTTACAACACTTTGTCAACAACATAAATAGGTGATAGGATACGTTGTAAAAGATCTTGAATAAGACGAATAATTAAATGTGTGAGAAACGTTTTATAGAATTTGTAGTTTTTCTAGTTGGTAGGGGAGACTGGGTACACTTGATCCCTCTGGGACACATGGTACATTAATTTTATAAAACAACCACGCTTGCTAGATTATTAAAAACTAGCAACCCTGTTTGTCTATGGTACGGTATGTATTTTAGGAAACACCACAAATGTCAAAACTGACAGTATGTGTCATGGCGACCGGTGAGTGATTTTCGTGTAGTGAAACAATATTTTGGTAAGTTTACTTTTGTTTAAAAAATAATCGAATAATATGTTTTAGAGTTTGAGTATTAAATTATTAGAACTGCTATTTTATGTGCAATGATTGCGCTAAAAGTTCAAACACAAGTGAATAAGGCTAGGAAAGAGATTTTTTTTTTTTTTAAATCGGTTTCTGGGGAGAGATGATACGGAGCGTTGTGGGAGACTTGATCCGGGGGGATCAAGTCTCCCATAGCGGGATCAAGTCTCCCATAGAGGATTGTGAAGATCACTATTAAAATTTGTAAAAGATATAGCTCAAGGTTTTCAATTAACGTTATTATTGCAGGTAAAAAAATGCCGCGAATGGTATATAAGACGAAGCAGGGTGCTAAAAAAGGGAAAAAATTGACCCCCAAACATTAAAAAACGCGGTCTATGATGTCGTATTTGCTAGCAAATCAATAAGAAGCACATCCAAAACTTATAAATTATCCCCTATGACATTAAAAAGATATATCAAGAAAAAAACAGATGCTATTACTGCTGGGGGTACCTCCCCCGAATACGAACCTAATTATAGGCAGTCTAAAATTTTTTCTATTAAAGAAGAAAAAGATTTATCTGAGTATTACATAAAAGCAAGTAAAATGCATTATGGCTTTACCCCAAAAGCAGCACGGGAACTTGCCTTTGAATTTGCTGTAAAAAACAATAAAACAATACCACCGCACTGGCAAGAAAACAAAATTGCCAGCTATGAGTGGTTGCATGGCTTTATGAAACGGCACAATGATTTATCCTTGCGAATTCCGGAAGCAACAAGTTTGTCCCGAGCCACAAGTTTCAATAGACACAATGTGTCACAGTTCTTTTTAAAGTTGAGAAGCTTATATGAACGCTTGCATTTTGAAGCCAGGGACATTTGGAATGTCGGCGAAACTGGCATTACCACAGTCCACAAACCTAAAAAGTTAATAGCTTCCAAGGGTCTCAAACAGGTCTCAAAAGTTACATCTGCCGAGCGGGGTGAATTGGTCACTGTATGTGGTGCGATTAACGCAGCAGGAACCACCATATACCACCATTTCTAATTTTTCCGAGGAAAAGTTGGCAGCCAAGAATGATTGAAAATGCTCCGCCTGGCTCTGATGGAGCTCCTTATCCCACAGGCTGGATGACAGTGCAAAATTTTGTACGCTTTCTGGATCATTTCAAAAAAAATGTCAGGTGCTCAAAGGACAATCCATGCCTCATCATCTTATATAATCATGAGAGTCACGTCAGTATTGAATCCATAAATTTTGCCAAAGATAATGGTATCCATGTCTTGACAATACCACCGCATACATCTCAAAAACTCCAGCCACTAGACAGAATCGTTTTCAGCTCTTTGAAGTCACATTACAACACCGCATGTGACGACGGGATGTTACAGCATCCAGCTCGCACTTTAAGCATTTATGATGTAGCTAGCTGCTTGGGAAAAGCTTACCCAAATGCAATGACCCCTAGAAACATCGTAAAAAGTTTTGAAATTTCGGGTATATATCCATTCAACAGTGACATCTTCACTGATGATGAATTTTTATCATGTTTCGTTACTGACAGACCAGAAGATACAATTACTCACGGACTGGAAGAATCTGTTATTGACAGATCGGCGGCAACATCTGGTAGCATCATTACCGAGAGGCCAGAAGAATCTGTAGCACAAGGGCTGGAAGAGCCTGTTACAGATGCCAGTGGTACCGAAGATGCTGAAGGTGACGTTACTGACATACCAGAATATACAATTACTCATAAACTGGAAGAATCTTTAACCCACAGGCCGGAAGCACTTGTTACAAATGCTAATGGTGCAGAAGATGATGACCCACAGCAAAACTCTTCTTCAGGTATAGCATCACCATCACTACTTGATCAAACATCTGAGGTCAATTTCAATTGCAACATTGCAAATGAACATAATAATTTTGTCGTAAAAGCTGCCACAGGATCTACATTGGCTGTTATCCCGACCCGACCGTTGCTCAACTAGCATACCAAACTATTAATGAATCTCGTGTTATCAACTTCTCTGTTGATGAAACTTCTACAACTGCCATTATTTCTCCATCTGATAATGATACTTGTGTGGCTGTACAAATATCTGCAAGTACAACAATTTGGCCAACCTATGCTTTACCTCATGGTGATGAAATAGCTGCAATAAAAACAACAACAGTCACATCGCAACTCGATTTTCCTAGTAATGACATTTCAGCGACTGCATCTAAACCGGTCGATACAACGTGGGCTTCAACATCGCAAAGAGTACTTTCACCAATAGAATTTACAAGTCTAACCAACGAGAATTTCAGAACACCATCCAAAATGTCTAAATCTTCATTACAGTCATCTATTTCTTTACCTTCAACTTCGAAGTACATAAGTCCAGACATAATAAGACCGTATCCCAAAGCAGGACCACGAAAAACTGTGACCAAGGGAAGAAAGAAAGGATCAACAAAAATACTTACTGATACGCCGGAAAAAAATGCCATAGAAAATGAAGCTCGAAAAAGGGAAGAAAAGAAAATTAAAAAGCTAGCTGCCTCTGCAAAAAGGAAGATAGACAAGGAACAAACAAAAAAGAAGCCTAAAACAAAAAAGAAAACAAAAAAACATGATATTTACAGCAGTAGTTCAGAAGACGGAGAATTTGTTATATCCCCATCCCCAGAATCAAGAGAACATATTTGAAGGTGACTGGGTTGTCGTTAATTTTGTATCTGAGAAATCAAAGTTGCACCGTTATGTAGGTCAGATAACAAATGAATCACTGGCAAGTTATGATGTGAAATTTGCTAAAAAACTAACAGATACAAAATTCAAATGGCCAGAGAAGCCAGATATTTGTATAATTGGCAAATACCAAGTAGTGAAAAAAATTTCTCCTCCTGTTTTCAAATCCTCATCCAAGCGGGTAGGAACTTTCCAATTTCCAAAGTCCTTAAAAAAGTTTAAAATTGATAGGTAAGTAGATATTCTGAGAGATTAATAGTTAGATGTGTAACGTACCTACGTCAATTAGTTATTAAGAGAGGCTTTTAATAGTTGTAAGAATACTATTGATCATAATGATACTATTGATCATGAAAAATTTGAATATTTTTTGTTTGTTTTGTGATTTGATTCTGTGATTCTTATTGGGCCATCCTAATTGATACAAATTATTTGATAAGAAGATTTAAGAGACGTAAAAAGTTAGAGATATCTGAAGCTATTTGAGACTAATTATTTTGATTACCTAAACGAGACTGAGACTGCCTGCCCGAAGGCCTAAACAGTTCAAGACTGATTGTTATGTTCAGTTCATACTGGATTTTTCTATTATAAAGAATCATATTTAAAGAAATTTAATTGGTTGTTTCATTTCTTATTTAAACTTGATCGCCTAGAAAGTATCAAGTATCTGTTAAATATGGGAGTTTCATCCCCCCCCCCCGTATCAAGTCTCCCTTTGGGCGGGATCAAGTGTCCCTTAGATATGGGAGACTTGATCCCCCCGTATCAAGTCTCCCTTTGTGCGTGATCAAGTCTCCCATACGCGGGGACACGGGGAAAAAGGGGGGATCAAGTGTACCCAGTTTCCCCTAAGTAAGAACATACCTACAGCATGGCAAAAATAAAACTGGAAAAAATGTGGGTGCCACTACCGCATAATAGGTCACTTCAAATGGTAAATGAGTACAAAAGAATTTAAACAAATAAGTAGTTAAAAAAGCTGTTGTACCTAGTGCAGTGGCCTATTAACCCTAAGGTAAACTAGGCACGTGGATGGGCGCGAGGATACAAAGGGGCGCGCGGAAGATTTTTAACAAAAAAAGAAAATGAATATCAAATTAATTGTATACCTACTTACACAAGATAAAAGATTATTAATTCTATAGAGATGTACAGCTTCCGAAGCGTGCTCCGCCTTCTTGATTATTCCTACATCGCCTGATTTTTTAAAAGAAGTGGGTAAGATACCAATGATACTATATTAATTAAACAGCTATGTTATTTATACACTCACAAAACAACCGAAAAAAGAGTTCCGCGTAGCAGCGGCAGCACACCGAACCGCTCAACTGTCGATTGGCCTTCTAATGGCCGATAACAATTAAAATTCTATTGTGTCTCGTTAATGAAAGTTGCGAGGTATAACCACGTTTCATTCATTTTACATTTCACTACAAGTAAAAATGATAGAAAAGAGTTGGCTTGATGAAAACAACAAGAAAAATAGAGACAGCTAGTGTTGTCAGTTACCTACGCGTGAATGTAAACAAACAGTATTCTGGCCACCAATCACCGACTGTTGGCATCACAGACTAACAAATTTAACGAGACAGAAGGTACAAACTTGTACCTACAACATTTCAACTATACTGTTTCATTTGGCTGCTACTAAAAATCGGTCAGCGATTATCGGCTGTGGGAGGGCAGCCTAAATGTGGTGATAAAAAATAGAAATAGCTTTATTTTAGTATTCTCCGTGATATATTATAGTAATGGTAAGCTATCTATATTTTCTTTTCGTGCACATGACATGTTTAATTTATTAAATAAAACAGGGTAAAAAAAATAAAGGAAAACAAAAGTGTGGGGTACCTAACGATGACTTTACTGCCTAAGTGCCTACGATATTCGCATCCGTTCTTTTATTCTATGTTCGGAGTGAATGCGTCCTTGTCGTCCTCACGACAAACTAATGTATTTCCATTTCTTTCTTTTTTCTAACCTCCAAATATCAGAATATTAGGAAAATAATTTAAATATATTAAAAATCGAAGTATATTGCATACCTACGTCTTAAGGTATGAGATCCCTTGTGTTTTATTAACTTTGGTATCATAATTGGTACACTTACTAAATATACACGATGGCATTTTTGATTTTTTTAGCTGCTTCAACTAAGCGTATTAAGTACTCGTCGCTATGCGTATCGCAGACTAAAGTCAATATGTTACAATTGGGGTGTTTTCGAATCACGATGGCGCGCTTACAACTATAATATCATTGGTAAGTGGTAAGATACTTAGGGCCGGTTGTTTCAAACGGTTGGTTAAGGTAAGATACGTATACGTCAAATTTAACGTTCGTGAAATACAAAGCGTTGTGTCAAAGTTATTCCATTATTTCGTGAAACAACGCTTGTTTTTGATTTGACGATAGTTAGCGCCATTTTTGGCGTTTACCCGTGCGTAAAGTGGACGTGAAACAACCCGCCCTAAGTTAATGATAACAAACGATCATCTGTCAACACACACACAGTCATCTGTTTCCCAAAGAGGATAATGAATTTCCATGTTCGTTTGGTCCCTCTTGCTTTCTTC
Organism: Lithophane semibrunnea; assembly: GCA_947363905.1. Classification (NCBI taxonomy): domain Eukaryota; kingdom Metazoa; phylum Arthropoda; class Insecta; order Lepidoptera; family Noctuidae; genus Lithophane; species Lithophane semibrunnea. The sequence continues at coordinate 9,552,670 of OX376189.1, forward strand.
ACTTTCATCACAATATTCCCTGGCTTACCTAATTATCCCTACATAACTGCGAAAGTGTGTGTGTGTATGGTGTTCCCTTGTTTCGCAGACAGAAATTTCATAGAATTTCGTTTCGCAGAAAATGTTTCCTATAATATTTGGTCCTTGTATTTTTATTTCGAATATTATTGTTTTATCGACTATTTACTTGAATGAAACATACTTCACAGAAACACAATTCAATGAATTTTATAATAACATTTTTTTATTTAACAAATTTTTCAAACCGTAGAATTATTTTTTATCGAACATTGTTTGTCCGAAAATCATTATCCATAACACGTTTGGTATAAACCTCAGTAACCATGTTCAAAAATTCGGAATTTAGTTTTACATAATTATCTTTACTTCTAAAACTATTGTCATAATATTGAGTAATAAAATAATTTAATCTCCTAATTTTGAATGAACAGAAGTCATATGTCCTAAGTATTTTATTATATAAGGTGTATTATTCCGAATGTTCATTTATAATAAAATTGTTAGTTCTAAAACATTTGCTAAAATTAGGTTTTAGTGACACAAACGAATCGCTGTAAATCTGACTCCACGCAGTCTTGTATGCCCTACCCCTAGAGTGTAATTTAAAATTGAGTTGAGTAGTTTAAAGTCGAGTTGAGGAGCAGGTGGTTGTAATGCTCGCCGCCGCGGCTGAGGCTGGCCGGCAAAGCCGGCCAGCAAGACGAAGCTGCGGTGGTGAGCGTTAAACCATCTGCGACGATAACCTCGCGTGGGACCGCCGGAGCCCCGCAGAGCCGGAGCCGTGACAGAAACCATGCCTGCTGCCTGTTGCATGCTCGCTTGTATGCTGCATGCTTGCTTGCATGCTCGCTTGAATGCTGCATGCTTGCTTGCATGCTGCATGCTCGCTTGAATGCTGCATGCTTGCTTGCATGCTCGCTTGCATGCTGCATTCTTGCTACATGCATGGTGTATGCTTTTTTGCATGCTTCTTACAGGAAAACAAAGCACATGTTCACAATCAACTGTTTTTAATTTAATAATAATTATTAAATCATAATTTTATAATAATCTAGTAATATAAGTATTAGGGCACTTCGACCAATTAGGTTAGGTTAGGTTTGAACTACTACGCGCGAGCCGAGCGAGCGAATAGAGCGGTGCCGATGCCGCGGCAGGAGCCGGCGAGCGCTACGTCGAAATTGGTGGCAGTAACAAAATTAGGGCACTCCGACAGTTATGAACCGCTTACCTAAAACTATACTACGGTATATAGTGTTACCAATGATAAAATAGAAAGTGACACTCGATGTTATGTTTTTCTTGGTAATATGTTTTATATAAACTAAACAATATGAGGATAAAGAATATTTGATTTGTCATTCTATGAAACTGAACTACAGATTCAAAACCTACGGCAAAGTAGTCCCAACAATACAGGAGTGCATTACTTATGTAAAATATTTAGTTTCATTTGTCACCGCATCATACTCTTTTTTGCCTAGCCGTACTTAGGTAGGTACCTACTCTAACCTCAGTTGGTCCATACGAAACTGCCGCAGTCATAAAATTAAACGTGAGAATTAACGTTTTTCTAGTTATCAGTACCATTTTTCCATTTCGAAAATCTGTGACAAGAACGTTTCCCGCTACAACTGATATGGCACCTCGACGCTACTACATACTGCCCCGTCTCAAAAATCCACCGTGTTTAAGAGTTAAGTACAATTTTGTCTGGTAAACGACTGTACAGTACAACTATTTTCTTAATGTTCCTCGTCAAACTTCGTGTTTCCTCAGTCGTCGGATTTCTATCAGTTGCCCTAAATATAACTACGTCTATCGTATTTTATAATGGATTTCCAAGTCACGCCTGAATCAATTAACTATGTGAGGAAATAGTTTAAGGAAAATAGTTTAACAGCTCTATGTAGTTCACACGGAAATCAAAACAATAAATTACCTACTTAACACATGGAAATAAGCATTCGTTTGTAATCGGAAATGCGATGATTCCAGAGGGATATTAAAATAAAATACTACTGTAGGTAGGTGCCAAGGTGCTCAATTTTAATTAACACAAATACCTTTTCCTATTATTAGTACCTAACCTTCCTATGTAATTAAAAAAGGTATTTCACTATTAATTAGAATTGATTTACCTATACCTTTGTAATTAACAGTTAAAACAGTGTTTACTACATATTCAGGTTACAATCAACATTCATATAGATATTATTGTCTATTTAATTATATTATTCTTTATTTTTGAACATCACAAAAATGGTGTAAGCAAGCTCGACGACCTTCACCTAAGTACCTACCTACTTAGATACCCTACGTACGAAGTAGGTAGGTACGTGGATCGTGCACTGTTAAAGTAAAGAGGAAATAGGGCCGGTCTCCTCTCCATGAAAACGCTCTCGCCTGTTTTCTCTCTGGTTTATGACCTTAGAGCAATGATTTTTACCAGTAAAATATATATCAACTACTTAGTTCTATGCTGATATTTATTTTACTGGTAAACTGCAGTTCTGGCTTTTTGTATGGAAAAAAAAACTGACCCTATTTCCTCTTAATACATTTTCCTACATTACACAATATTTAGGCCTATGTATCACACAGCTATCATAATTAGGTATGATAATTATCACATTTTTAACCACCAGCCACCCATTCGGCTTGTAGCACCCACATTGGAACAGCAAACTGATTTTTGCACCCAGAGATCAGCACGAGGATCATCATAAAACCCAACACCCCGTCCAGTACCGTGGATGCATAATTCAGATTTCTGTTTTTATTCGATAGTCCTCCAAATCTCTAACAAGATTTGGTACCTAGGTATCAGCATTAGATCATTTAAATTTTTGTCTATTACATATTGGATATTATATAAGATAAAGATATTTATTTTATTTTATCAAACATTTCAACATTCATGAATACGATTTTTTTAAATACACGATGGTGGTCATTCGAGAGGATTGTTGGGTGTGGTGTCGCAAAAAATTAGAACATCAACTTATAATAAGTATATTAACTGTCATCCCTTTAAGGGAGGAATTTTCAAAAATTATTTATTAGTGCTCACCTGCTTTATACAGTATGTTATCTTACGAATCTGTTCAATGGTATAGCGTACGTAATTACAAGCAAAAAAAAAATGCCATTAAAAACAGCTATTTTGTTTTTTTACTAAAATATTCACAAAAAATATTAAATTGAACTTGTCTTTCAACGTGGAAAGACAAGTTTGCGTGTACAGTGTTTTACGTATCAATTTAATATTCACCCTTCGTTAATTAACATATTGTAGTATAATGTGTCGCAGATGGTCGAATTCGCTGTTTTACAAAACAGCTCCGTTATGTAAACAGCTGAAGTACGTTTAGCGTTTTTCCATAATTACTGAATCACTCATCATTAATGAATCACTCATAATTACTGAATAACTCACAGATACAGGATTGCATAAAAGTTTTGCATTTATCAATACAGCGGGTCAAAGATTAGAGGTTATGTAGGTATGTAAAATAGCGTGAAAGTAATCGTCAAATTGTAGATTTAAGTTCTAAATTTTCTCGCTCGTGGCTCGTGTGTCATAACAACAACAATGGCGTCCAAAACAGAAATAAATTAAACGAGTAAGTAAGTAATATAACTGAAAATTACACTAATTCAAGTGAAGAGAGTTTCATGAAAGTCAGTTCTAAAAATACTAAGTAACTGCGACCAACTTGGAAGTAGCGAACGTTATTCAGCTGTAAAAACATAAGGGAACTGTTTTGTAAAACAGCTAGCGGTTATGTACAACAGCGGATTGGACAATCCATCTGCAATGTGAAAAATTTCAAGCTCCTAGGCCCAGCGGTTTAGGCTGTATTCGTTCCCTTAAAGGTAAAACCGATTATCTATCTATATAATCGGTTTTACCTTTAAGGGGATTTGAATCATATAGGTACCTACAGTAAAAAAATCGTTAATCGATCTCCAAATACACTGTATATACCATATAAGAAAACTATAAGAAAAGTTATGCTAGTTTAAAATTTAGCACCGGTTTTTTTATATAAATAATGCAGGTATATACCTACTTACGGTAGATAAAGGCGTTTTCTCCGCAAATATTATTATTATTATTTAAGAATAATCTTCAGACACCGTTTAATATTCAATGAAATAATTAACTACATTGTTTTCGGTGCAATGATAACAATTCCTTCCAATAATAATAGCCGGAGTGACCACACTTATCAAAGCGGAATCGACTTGAAACAGTCAGAAAGAGTATATGGTCTTTTTCTTGCGATACAATTATATGATCCTTGCAGTAAATTGAATTGATCAGAGCATTAAAAATATATTGACCTATTATATCAACTCCTGTACAAATTGTATTTTTTTCTCTTGATACAATGAAATTATCCTTACATGAAACAGTCGAAGTCGAAAGACATAATAAAGGCCTAGGTATTGACGTTTTTTAGGCAGTAAAGTGTAAGTGCTCTCGAATATAATAAAATAACTAAACCTGGGGGTAATTGAGTAACACACTAACAATTGCAATGTCGTTTTGACATTTTCACAACATTCATTACATTCATTGGGTTATTTACGTTATCGAGCAAACAAATTTTTCAAACATATGAAGCAATGGATCAGAAATTTCCTTAAAATTGGGGTTTATAGTCTCCGTTATGATTCATTCAGAAGCGAGTGTCCTCATGTGATGATAAAAAGTTAATCTGTCGTCGATTAGTGCTCCGTGATCTTTTAAATACTTAAATTATTTTTTTAAGAATATCTAATAGATTAATTTACTTATTTACATTTCTATTTTTGTAAAGGCATTGTTACATTCACTTTAAAGCTTAATATTTTGTAAACGGATCCCTAAATCGAAAATTGTTCATAATATCCTACCTACACCAATATTTCAAATATTTTTGACTGGCCTATCCAACGACACAATGGAATAGACTGGTAAAAAAATAAACCAAATGAAAAACAAACTTTTGTTACCCCTCTTACAGGTAACGCTTTAAAAAAGATTTTATTTCACAACTTTGTACGCGTGATTACTACAGGGTGTTAGGGTAAACACCGTTATCCTTGAAACGAGTGGTTTGGTTTCATTTATAGAAAGTAAAATCAATGGAAAAAAACAACTTTCTTTTTAAAAGAAAATCTACATTTTACCACAAGAATATTTCATCCTATACGCAAGGGCAACGAACCTGCGTATCACACGGGCGGGAGGCGCGGGGTGTGAACTGAACGGCCGCGCGCGCCACCCCCCTCAGTCAGTCAGCAGCAATTATTTCACTAGCGAGCAAGCGCACGTAATGTAAAGCCGCTCATTTCTCGTGCGTAAATAATAATTTTAGTTATGTGATTATGTCTTACACGAAATGGACGGATCAACAGTGCACTTTACGCTATCGCGGGTGATAAGAGTGATAACTCGTCACAACACCGCCCATTGTATATTTTGTAGTGTTTGTTTTTTTTTGTAGTGTACAATAAAGTATACATAAATAAATAAATAAACACCTAAGGTACTTACTTCTTAAGTTACTACGTATTTTTGCCTGTCCTAAGCTAGGAAAAGTATGAAGGGAAAGTTGCATCACAGGTTATGTGTATTGTATTCATGTGTTGTGTAGGTAGAAGACGGCGGCGCCCGTCACAGTTATTACCTCCTACGTCTCTCGGGCGCGTATCCATGGATTTGCGGACGGTGTCGGATAGAAACTTTTAAAAATCTTTTAATGAAAATAAGGTTTTATTTTTGTTGTTACTGGTCATATTTTTATATTTAAGTCAATTACCTATGATTTGAACAACGGTGTTTACCCTTACACGCTGTGTACGTATACCATGGCAAATTACATTTTTTTAGGCCCACGTGTCTCTGAGTTAATCGCGGTCATACAGACCGACAGATGGACTTGGCGACATAAGGGTTCCTTCTTTTACTGTAGAACCCGAAAAAAACTCTGGACAAAGTTATGCGTGGTCTTAAGAACCGTATTTTCGCCGGTGAAAAATCTCATAATAGGGAATATGCATGTGATTCAAATATGGGTCAAATATTTTTTTCTATAAACTATGTTACTTCAGAATTATGCCTCCATCAATATTTTTGAATAAAATTTCTTTTTGAGCGAGAAATTAATTTTTAAAAAGTCCCAAAAAACTGTGGGTAATTCAAATACTTGAAAAGGCTAAGAGCGGATGGGACGTAACAATCCGGGATAACAATCAAAATGTCAATGTCAAGTCAATCAACAAGTGTCAAGTCAATGTCAAACGCTCATAGAAAAAGGAGTGTTTGATGTTGACTTGAAAGTTGCTTGTCTGTTTTCACGAACTGTGAGGTCACCACACCAAGCGCGCCAAATGGACGGCGTTTAAATAGCCCGGATCGGTTGGATATTTTTAAACATTTTTTTAACTACTTTAAATTGCTTTTTTGCCGTCGAATTTTTTTTAACTATTATTTGACGATGTAAACTATCGAATAAAAATATTAAAAAAATACATGCATATTCCCTATTGCGGGTTCGTATTTCCGAAGATAGACAATAATTTTCGAAACGCATACTTTTGTTGGGAGATCTGTACAGTGTACAGCCACGGACTTTAATTGATAAGCCACCTGGTACTGTTCGCATTTTAGCCGTGTAATGCAAATCGGGTTTATTCGGTTCCCGACACGCAAAGTCATATGTCTTCGTATTAGAAGAAGAAAATTATATTTCATATCTTTACCGGTTGGCTAACCTGAGAGCAGAACTACAAACTTGACAGCAGTGACTACTCAAAGTCAACCAATTGCAGGTCTAGCAATAGTAACCTAGCAACGATAAACAATTGTTACTAGGTTACTGCTGCATAGTAACGTTAGCGTACGGAGAAATTCTCTGACATCGATATTTCAACTGTCACTGTCTTCAGTTAAGTTTTCAGAATTATTGAGTTAATGAGCTATGATTCAAAGGAGGTCAGTATCAAATAGATTGGATAAACTTAATGCAACATTGTATTTATTTTTATCATTAAGAACTTATTAGTCAACCTCTATGGATATTTCCGGTTAAAAGTAATTTATTTGTCATCTTGATATTTCAACTGTCACTGTCTTCAGTGATGTTTTTTCTAATTAACGAGTTAATGAGCTATGATTCAAAGGAGGTCGGTATCAAATAGAATGGATAAACTTAACGCAACATTGTATTTATTTTTATCATTGAGAACTTATTAGTCAACCTCTATGGATATTTCCGGTTAAAAGTAATTTATTTGTCATCTTCTTTACGAGCGTGCGATTTGAGTTCGTGTTTAATCGTGTAATCTCGTGAATGTATGAAACTGCAAAATTGAAAAGTTTGGAGGTGGCTCATCAATTAAAGTCCGTGACTGTACATACCTAATACAAGAAAAAGTAGTACCTACCTAATTGTACTTACTACGAGTTTTTATATTTGTAGGTACAAGAATCGAAGTCTTGATTAATATAGAAAAATATTTTTGTCATTAGAAAGAAAGAAAGAAATTATAGGCACCAAAGTATGGGATTTTATACTCACCCGCCAATAGCCATTAGATAAACAATTGAATAGGCACAAGTAGAAATAAGATAAGATACTTAGGTATCTCAATATTGAATTTTTGTTAATTACTTGTCTATTTAAGCCGTTCGAATTTACAAACAGGGTCCGTGTATATATGTATACAAGTATTCTATAATCAGTAATCACACTACCTACATCTTAACTAATTATGATCCAATTTATCTTATTGCTACTGGCGGGTTGTTTGGAATTATTTTCAAAGCAATATATAACTAATATTTAATGGCATATACCGGATGATGTTTTTTACCGTCTCGACAAGCAAGAAGCCAATGGCAAAGTCAATTTTTTATTTTATTTTATTTATACCCTTTGAACAAATTGATCTATCAAAAAATGCTACCCATTTGAAGTAAACTTTTCATACTAAAACAATAAAAACAGAAATTTAAAAAACAATGAATAAATCGATGAAAAAATATCGAAATTCAAATCATACGCACCCTACTAAATGCGCGGAATTTATCAATGAACTCGTAGATACGTTCCTTTGCGGCCGATAGGCAAGTGCGGCGACTACGCCGCACTTGCGTCGGCTTCTTTGATATCATCAGGCGCACGAGCCGCCGCCGCGCCGGAGCCGCTCGCTCGCGCATCCCCCCACCCGCCCAGGTCCTGCGCTTCAGTCACCTGCGATTAATTACGGTGGCGTGACGTCGCGCGGTTTGAATCCGCGTATGCATCGTCCACCCGGTCATAGTTATCGTATCTAAACATGTACGAATATTCTAACGTAGAGTATCTACCTCGCAATGGCAATGGTGCGATTTTATATCTTGTTTTGTGAAAATAGCCAGTGCTAGGCGAATGTACGCAGAAGAAGAACATCTTCAGTCGCTGCGAAGGAACGGTACTTCTCCTCAAATTGGTCCAGTTTGGATCGAAGATCGATTGATGGGAATAACGTATCTACAAATGATAAGTTCCGTCATTGACACCATGTTGCAAGACGTTCCATCTGCAAGACATGTACTTCCAGCACGATGGATGCCCAGCTCACTACAAACGATCTGTGCGCGCGTATCTCGATGGTCAATTCGGTGATAAGTGGATAGGTCGCGGTGGACCTGTGAACTGGCGGCCGAGGTCACCAGACCTAACTAACACCCCTTGACTTTTATTTGTGGGCCGAACTAAAACTTTTTGTCTTACGTTTAGTGTATACCGAAGAAGCTCAAAGTGTTAGTTATTTAAAACAGCGAATAATAGACGCTTTTAATGTTTTAAAAAGTGATAGAGACACGCCTCGAAGTTTATCAAACAATATGCAAAGACGTGCTAGTTTATGTTTAGAACTAAACATTTTGAACAATAATTACCTACTGCGATATCGCTAAAAACGTAGGTACAGACCTATGTTCATTTTTTGTAAATAATAATAATTTAGTGTAATTTTCGGAATCACAAAGTAGGTAATCATTTAAATAACCCTCCTTTTTGTTTCGCCGTAGTCGGGTAACAAACGGGTCATCTCGACCTTGGACGGCTTAGTTAGTAATGGCAAAGTGATGGGTAATTGCACTGCCTTTTACAAATCCATTAATTTTATAACGCGCAATGCGCGTGCGCGCCGGTCGGTCGTGTCGCCCGCGCGCGAGTACCGCTCAGCTGCTCGGCTCTCGTACGTCAACCCCGGTAAGTGAACTCTCTAGAGGTGGGAAAAGTGTATCATTTTTGCGATTGGATCATTTGCATCTGGATCACTGAAAAAATCCGATACACAGATATGTTTCATTTGGATCATTTGGATCATCGGCTCAAAAGATATAAAATATATTACTTTGCGTCGCGGGCGTTTATTACTGAGTCAGAGAAATGTTATGTGGCAACAATGCTCAAAGTTTTATGTGTACAAATTTATTGTATTTTAGTCTTAGCTCTAATTTTTTGAATATAAAGGAAGAAAGTAAGTCACAATAATACCTACACTACACAAAAAAATCATAAAATAAACAGAACTATGTTTTCGTAAAATCAACGTAAAAAACTCTGGTAAAACGTAAAACGATAACATGTAAGTGCAATTATTTTAAGCAAAAAACAACCCTAGTATTTGATTCGTAAGCGCCTTAGTGGTCATTTTTACGTGCATGGATAACGACAACGAATGAACGAAAATCTGTGATTGTATGAGTGATACACATCTCATTTGGTATCTCTTTCTGACTTGTATAGATTGTAATTATGTCGTCCGCTCACTCGCGACTCGCGAGTCAAATAACTCAGTGTGTCTTGTGTATCACTCAGTCTCCCTCTCTCACTCGCTCACTGCTCAGTCGCTTCGCGAGTGACGCGTCGCGCGCAATGAGCCAGAGCAAAGTAATGTTTCAGATCCAAATGATGCGTTTGAAACGTTATTACTGAACCAATCTTTTAAATCACTTAGTTAGATGATTCGGATCAGTGAGTCGGTTCCGTAAAGAGTTACACACGCCTAGAACTCTCACGCACACATCCAGTTTCCATGTACGTGTGTGTGCGCAAAGCGATAAAATAGGCAGGCCGACGTTACTTAGCAACGGGTCGACCGAACGACCTGTCAATGTTCTCGCTCCCGCATGTATGCACGTCCTTTTCATTTTGAATGAAGTACAGTCGAGTATTCTTGCTTATTCAAGTATTTATTGTTTCGAATTATTTAAAAAAGATTACTTAGATTGTTTTAAGAGTTCGTGCCGAGTCTTTGTTACCGTTTTCGTTTTATTTGTAAGGATGGGTTTTCTAATTATTTTATCTTTTTAATTGGTGAATTGATGGGGTTTTTATTTGTACTTACGTAAGTGTTTGTTGTGTTTTATTATTGTAGGTGGTAGGTTGTTTTTTTATTTGTGTTAAGTTATTACCTACTTACTACTTATTCTTTTGGTTTGAGGCTTATTTAGTCAATCGGGTATTTGTATTGTATGTTTGTGAAGTTTTGGGTATTGTGTTCATTTTATTTGTAGATCAGGGTGGTCTTAGTTTATTAGTAAGTGGAGTATAAATGTTATTGCGTTGATTTTGAATTTGATTTTGGAAACGTTTTAAACACGACTGTACGTTTCGCTCGCACACACGTACAACTTTCATTCATGCGCGATCGCAGCCTACGCCGTTTAGTACCTATTTTGGCTATTATTAGTTTTACGCACGGGCCGTAGGATGGATAGTTTTCATGTTTTTTTATGGAAATTCCGAACCTATACAATCTCATTGGTACTAAGCAAATATTCTCGGATATGGTTTCTGTTCCACTTACAGAACACCCCTTATTATGCTCGAGACGGTAAAAAATGTCATCCGGTATTTAATCGAACCTTAACTGACCTCAAGTAATTCCCACTTTGGGGAAACCAAAGTTAAAAATAAAATTAATCACTCAAACATAGTGAATGCGCCTGTTTTTGTGAACCTCTAATAATTCTTATTTTGGGGTCATTAAAATACTAATAAAATAATAGCCAAGTAACTTCAACCAACTTGGATGTAGCGCTCGCCGGCCGCTACCGCGGCACTGCTGTCTGAGCCGTTAGCAGAGTAGATGTGGTTAGAAGGTCAATAACTTTTTAGAGGATCTGTTAAATATTTCCCTCATTTAATTCGCAATCGCTTTCATCTTTCATAGCAAAATATTATACCTATTCTTATTAATTGATTCAGTAGATGTGGACGAGTGTTAGTTGTACTTATAAAAATGTATACCATACAAGATATTATGTTCTAGGAACGTTTCTGCGCCCACTTCATGTCGTCAGCTCGGGGTTTACAACCAGTTACTGCTTCAATCAGAGTCTCTAGTATAGACCAGAAGTGAAGTAATTCCAAAGGCCAGTTGAGCCAGCCAGTGGTGATGCAAAAGTAAGTCTCGTGCGGCGCTACGTGGTGAATACGATGGTGACGACGCGGCAACACTATGTGCCATTCTTGCAACCATACCACCCATATTGGTAAACCAAAATATGTATGGGACCATTTATGGATCTGAAAAACAGTTTATTTGTTATAGGTATGTTAAAATACGAATCGGTTCTTAATACTATCTTTAGGAACAGTGGGGGTACCTACAATTAAACGAACTACTTATTTAGACTTATGTAAAAAACCGGCCAAGCCGGCATGTCGCACCACGCACAATGAAGGGTTCCGTAGTAAGGACGAATTTATAATTTATTTACAAACTTAACATTGCAGTTGAAAAACATGTTCTCCCATACAGAATATGGGAGAACATGTTGCAAATTTTAGTTGGTCGATTATTACTCGGTAATTTGTGGAGCCTTAGCTGTGATAGTTTTCCTTTTAAGGGGCCGGCGGAGCATCAAACGCAACTACAAATGTTGCGCTAGTGTGCCTGTCGGAACGATACACACACCTACCGTGAGCTGTACGACCACTCACAAATTGGCATTGACATGACATTTGCTTGACGCGATAGCACTACTAGCAATTGATTTTTTTTCTTTTTTTCCGTAATACCTAAAATGATGAATGAAAACTTAAGGTTTTTTCAATTTTTTTTCGATAATTTGTAACTTGATAATATAAGCTATGTTTCTGCTGAAACAATATTACAAATATTGTTGTGTATAATACAGAAAAAACAATATGAAAATATGTAATTTATGCTGTAAAAATGTGCGAAATTCCATTCGCTTAAACTTCATTTTAGGTAAGTTTTTTGAAAAAAAAAAAGATGTAGGAACCTAGATAAATACTGTTCTATGGTGGAAATATGCTCAAATTGCACATGATTTAGTTATAACGTTTGTATGGAAAATTCATCAGTCGCCGCATTCTTAATTTACTACTACCGTGAATTTTTTCACATATCCTAAACCAACTATTTAGCTTGCAGGGGGGGGAGACACTTGAAGCAGTAATGCTCGCGAAGGAAGAGGTGGAACGCGCGAGGAAGAGGCAAAGTATGCGCCCTCACGCCCCTAACCGCCGCCGCAGGAGAAGCCCTGGGTGTCGGGAATCCCAGGCGGATTCCCGGCCACCGTAGGCGTGGGCTTGCGGACGGCGAGCAATGGGTAGCTCGCCGTCCGATAAGGACCAGGCCCGGGTCGACGGCGCGTCGTGTTCCACGTGTGCCTCAAAGAGATGTCAGCAAACTTGACGGAGTCCGTTAGGACCGATGCTTACCAGGGTGGCGGGAAAGTCCGAAAGGGATACCGGGACCTTGGCAATAGGCAACTGAAGGAACACGGGTGGGTTTTACTCAGTAAAAGTTTGACATGCCCTTCCGTTCCGCCCAGAGCGGGAGAAGTCATTTGATGAATAACCACCCTCAAAAAAAAAAAAGGGGGAGGAGACAATACGGGATTGACGAGAAAAAAAACTATCCTCACATTACGTGTAGGAGAGGTACCTTAAAAAAATATATTTGTTACAATTTTATTTTACTTCATTGTCGGTGTAATTTATATGTATGCCCATACAGCTAAATTACAGCTTTCCAACACTAAGAGTCTCTGAGCTAAGCCGCGGACAGACAGACAGATAGACGGACATGGAACTATAAGGGTTCCTTGTTGACTACGGAACCCTAAAAAGGGTATTTTTATACATTTTCTTTGGAAAGGAGATGTTTGATTTTGGGCTACCACAAACAATCAAACAATTTTTTTTTTAATCTATTACTTTACGTAGAAATATAAGAATTCAACACCTAGGAAGAAAAAACGTAAAAAAAGGAAGAAAAAAATCTAGGATTCTTGCCTAGTACCTAGACAAAACTCCTAGATGGCGTTTTAAAACTACATTCTCTGGCAATTAGTGAGTCGCTGATGCTGCTATCTGTTAAAAAAAATGGGGGAAGAAAAATAGCCAGCTCAATAGCCAGACTTAGGGTAGTGTCATTTCTTTGTATGGGATTGGGTATCTGTACGTAGTATTATAATATCTGTGACACTACATAGATAAATAGGAAAAAAATAGGGGATTTTCATACAAATACAAACAAATTAATTTCAAGAAGAGTACAGGCGTACGTAAATGATCATTTGGGAAATTTTTTAATACGGTAACCCTACTTTTAGGGCAGCCATGACAGTTTTGTTTGACATGACGTTTGGCGTTTGGCAAGTTTCGTGACTTGACGCCTTTCTTTGTACAAATTATCGTTCAACTATTCGTTTCTTGATTCTCTCGACACCGATGTAACAAATCTCTAGCTGCTCGAATAGGTAATATAAGGTGCTACCGCAATCAAGTAGCTGTTATGAGTCCTATTTTTTATTTATTATTATTTTTGACGGCCGACTCGATGAGTCGTCCCGACCATCAAACAAAATGTTATTGTCAAAATGACCATTCGCATTTGCCGAACCACCTTAGTTACGTTGTATTACTCTCTTTGGCCGAGATAATTTGAAGAAGTTGTTTAAAAAGTTCGTTCTATTTTTAAATAACACGACAGTTAACGATGTTCATAGCATAACATTGCCGGCCGGGCGCTCGCACATATTCGCGACCCAGGAAGTACAGCATTTTCGAGTTCTCTGAAGAAGCAAACATTTTGGAGAAAAAGTTTTAATCCATTAGGTGTACTTGCCCAAAATCGTTTTAAAGTAACCAAAACGTAATAATTAACTATCCTACGTCCATGATACTATTAATTAAATAGAAGACGACATTCGCCTATGATTTAGGTATACGCAACGTCGGATCTCGTTAGGTTTTGCATGCAGTGCATAGTTCTCTTCCAAACTAGGTGTGAACGGTTGGCTGTTTTTGTTTAAGTACTTTTTTTAATCTGAACGCAAAAGATGTACTTACACGCAGAAACATGCAGATATAAATATTAACAACTTTTTACTCAATAAAACTATTTTGTATAAATCGACTACTATGACATCGACAGAGATCTAATGACACATTATCTACTACAATGCCGGTATCGATCGAAAAAACAAAAAACCGGCAAGTGCGTGTCGGACCACGCACAGTGAAGGGTACCGTACCTACTTCAGATGAATTTACACATGCACAGTATTCATTTTAATGACCGCAAAAATAAGTTTATATTAATTCATAGTATTTCTCTAACAAACTATGAAAAACTGTTATTACTGCGATTGCCGTACCGAAAATATATTTAAAAAAAAACTGAAATGCATATAAGTAAAAGTCACTTAAGTAAAGTAAAAGAAATATAAGCTTTTTTATTATGAGATCTACACGCTGATGTGCATTATTTTTTTTCATCCCTCAGTTACCTGTACGGAAGCCACCACTTATTTATTTTTTCTATATTCAATACACCATTGTTACTCATGCGTAGAAAATACCTACCCTTTTTTTAGGGTTCCGTACGTAAAGGGTAAAACAGGACCCTATTACTAAGGCTCCGCTGTCACGGTTCATGAGATACAGCCTTGTGACAGACGGATAGACGTCTGTCTATCCGTCTGTATCTCATGAACCGTGATAGCTAGACAGTTGAAATTTTCACAGATGATGTATATCTATTGCCGCTATAACAACAATACTAAAAAACAGAATATAATAAATATTTAAGGGGGCTCCCATACAACAAACGTGATTTTTTTGCTCGATATTGAAAACGACAACAGATAGACGCTTGAAATATTCACAGTATATTTAGTTACGTATTCACTTTAAAAATAAATAGTTAAATTAAAATAAAACAAATATTTAAGAGGGGCTCCCATACAACAAACGTGATTTTTTTGCCGTTTTCATAGATAATGTACGGAACCCTTCGTGCGCGAGTCCGACTCGCATTTGGCCGGTTATTTTCGATATTGTGCTAAAAGTTTACGAGTAAAATGGCTGTGTAACATCAGAACGGACGGACAGACTGACAGACCAAGGTTCTGTTTCAGACTTTTGGCTACGGAACCCTAAAGAGAGCGTACAAACGTTAAAATTAAATGTTTAAAATGGATCTTGACATTGCGCCCCGCGTTTCACTGCACCCCAACTGTTTATTGTGTTTAATATAAAATCAAAAGGTAAAAAAAAAAAAAAATACCTGATTGGTCATTGCTACGAAGATACAACACAAGTACCAATAAGCAATCCAATGAAATTGTGCATTGATGTTTTCATCGTCATGGGTAAGGAGTTGCCACACAATCCTTGCTAAAACAGGAATGGTAATCGCGAAGTTATCGCCATTAGTCTCGATAAAATCGTGTCGAGTAATTGATGTCGGATCGATGTGATGTTCACGAAATGGGCGCAGGAAATTCTGTAACAGGTAAAGAAGAGATGAGACAATTACGATGTGTTTTTTGTAAACAGCGGGGATAACGTTTTGTAAAGGTGTAAACTTAACTTTGCAGTTGAAATAAAATATCCCCCCTTATATCATTTCACAAACGTGAATGTAAGTTTGTAATCGAAAAAATAATATGTTTATGTGATATAACTACAAATTAATGATTTTCACATTTTTTCCTTTATTATGCTGTGAGACCTTACTTTCATTTCATTATTCTCGCTCAACGAGAAGTAAACGGTTTTGATTTATTTGCGAGTATCAAAATACGCGGCATAACTGCGATTATTCCCTATAGCCACCGCTAGGGGACAATGGCACAACTTTTGACCCAATTCCCACTGGCCATAAGTTTAAATTATTTTATCTAGAGACCCTTTTCTGTAATAATGCGCGGAAATTCAAACTGAATACTTAATTATAAATTCCAGAATCAATGACAGACAACGATAATTTTTCACGCGCCAATATGTTAATTTGTTTCTACAGCTCTATTTGCAAGCCAAATCGAAATTTAAAGTTACGTGTCGCGTTGTCGTCACTACACACGACACAGCAGTACAGCAAACACGCGACTCGCGCGGCGACTCGATGAGTCAACGAGTAACGCGACTCACTGACTCACTCACAGCACGTTCGTGCTCACAAGTAGCCTCGCCTCATTCGTGGTAGCACAGTGTGCTAGCACACTTTTTAAAAAGAGTGCCTCCCACGATCCTCAATTAAAAAGGTATGCTACCCATCTCTACGCAGAGTTTGGGGGGCTCAATAAAATTGTATGAATTTATATGTAACGAATTATAATCAAGCACTCCCGTCAAAGGGCGCGCTTCATACGCGGGTCGACGGTCCCGACCGCCCATAGCGCGCCCGCGCCCTCGACGTATGGACGCAAGTTCTTTTTTTACTATTTTTCCATGTCGTTTTCTCTGCATCTTATTCCTAACTAATATTATAAATGCGAAAGTGAGTTTGTTTGTTTGTTACGCTTTCACGCTAAAACGGCTGAACGGATTTAGATAGAATTTGGCACATGGGTAGAACATGTCCTAGAATAGGACATGCGATACTTTTTATCCCGATATTCCCACGGGATCCAGTCTTATGCGGGTGAAACCTCGGGGCGCAGCTAGTCAGTAATAAATTTAAAAGAAGCAGTTATGCTGAGCATGTTGAGGGTTCAAAAGTTACAACTTTGTAAGTGGCACTACAAATTGGCATAAAGAAGTGCGTTTTCTGATCCGATTCCGTGATGTCAAAGTATCCGACGTTAATGTAAACAAATTATGGTTGTGTACATTAACATTGGATACTTTTAGAAAAAAAAGACTATAGGTAGATTAGCGTGGCAGTAATAGATCGCAGTGCGTGGTGGTACATCCAAACAATTGTATTTATTTATGGGCTGTAGTTGGTGAGTGTCTTAATTTTATATTAGGTACTTAGCATTTAGTACCTAATATAATAAGAGCAATTAATTATTTCAAATGAATGAATTTTTGTTTTCGTTATACAAATTCTATTTATCTAATCTTTGATAGCAAATGGACGTGTACTTGTATCAATAAATGACAAATGATTTATATGCCACACGAAATATCTGCAATGAGTGGCATACTTATACATACAGACAACATTAAGCATAAATGTGAATATGTATAGACATAGCACAGTAACAAGAACATAGCCAACAAGAAGTACTAAAAAGTTTTAATGAGATAATTATTACTTTGCCTATGACAGGTAGATCGACTGCTCCCCAAGTGTCAGCAGCCCAATGCACTACGCCTGAAGCAAAATCTGCTGTTAGAACACCAGAAATTGCCGCTAAAAATAATGAGGCATCCGCTTGTACGTGTCTGGCCATGAGAATACCAGCACACACACACAACGTGCAACAAATCACCACACAGACCCATTCTTGTAGTCTTTTGCCTGTTAAAACAAAAATTTCAGTCTCAATCTTTTGAAATTTCAATTTCTCATACAAGTAAAACGTAGCAAAATGATTATTAGGTGAGTCAACACTTACATTTTTAAATCATTGTTTACTGTCTGTTTCATGGCATCACAAACAATAATAAGTGCTTTAAAGACCTACACATTCATATAAGTCAGAAACACATCAACAATGTCTAGGGATATTTTAATCAACACGTGTACATAATGTATTTTATACGAAATATGGGCAATTAAAGTATTTTCACATCACCTGCTCGATAATTTCAAATTATGTGTCGTGCAAACCTAACCTAAAGCAAGTAATTTTAGTCCAAGGCTCAAGCCGGGCAATAACATTGTAGGTACCTACTGAATTTCATTATAACCCCCTGGCAGTACCCGCTGGTCAGTACTTACTGTGATTTGAATTTGGAACCTCAACTAAAATTTGTATGAAACTTTTACCAAAAAACATTTTTTTTTTCTAAATTACAGCTCGACCAAATTTGAGTTTATATCTCGCTCGCACCATACTACTCGCGGACTGAGTGAGTGCGGGACGGAGTGGGGTGCAGGCGGTTCCAAGGCTCGAAAAGTTTAGGTAATTGCTTTCTACGGTGAAAATAATGGTACTTAATTTAAAAAAAAAAAACATAACACCTGCTACCTATATAGTTGGTTCAGTTATTTATTATGCAGTTTCATGATCTAATTTGAAGTATTTTTTTTAATATCAGCGGTTTATAGTTCGGTTTAGAGGTAACTTTGGCCTTTTTTTCCATCGAAAAAATTGTATGTACTTAATCGTGTTTTCGTCAAACATAGTACCTAGCATCAATCCTCAAACTAAACATATATTTATTTCAAAATTAATGCTGCAGTATTTTCGACATAGCGGAGGATCAAGCTAAGCAGTTTAAGGATGTATGGGCCCTTATTTTTTTTTTAATTGCCTCCTCTACCTCCCGCTCCATTTCTGATTGTTATCATGCACAATTTGGTCGTTGGTTCTTTATCTTATCGAACATTATTTGATAAGAACTGGCTACAGATATTTGAAATGAAAAATAAGCAATACAAAACAAATCGACTTAAAAAAGATTCTCCGAATCTGCACTCCGAAACCGCGACGGTCGTGGAGAATCTTAGCATACAACACGATCTCAAAACTGATGATCGTGGTTGATGCACCCGGTTTAGGGTCAGCAGTGTATGGGCTAGTGATGTGCTGTTACCAGTGATTTACTCCAGTCGAGTATTTTCCCGGTAGCTTTACCAGTAACATTCTTCAAAAATAGTAGCTTAGGTTAACATAGAAAAAAAAAAAACTTAATTGCGATTTTGTGTGGTTCTACCACTTCTACTTTGAATGCAACCAAAATTTGAATTTTAAATGTACTTCCCAATATTTCTAGTGACTTACAGAGTAAGTTTCGAGAAACTTACTGAGTTACTTCTCATACAGAAACTTTCTGGGTATTTTATTGTTCCTATACTATCAAGTTACTTAGTAAAGGACAATGCTACAGAATGTATAGACCAAAAACCCAGAGTCGATTAAAATAATTCATACACGGTGAGGTAGAGCAATCTTGATGATGAAACTTTTAAAGAATTTGTTAAGAAATATTCTAAAACTTTTAAAAGAGCCTGTTCCTCAGCAAAAGCCATACACATTAAAAATAAAATAAAATCTTCTGGAAATAAAACTAAAACAACCTGGAATGTTATTAATTCTGAAACGGGAAGAACGACAGTACGGAATCGTGACTTCCATCTAAAAATCAATGATGTAGATATTAAGGCAGACGTGGAGGTGGCAACTGAGTTTGAAAATTTCTTCACTAATATTCCAATTTTAACAACCAAAACTCTGTCATCGTCGTCCTCGACTTCTGCTTATTCAATAATAAAAGAATGTGTACCAGAATGTGACAAACTTTTTGAATTCACAATTGCTACTGCTAAAGACATTATAGAATCTTTTAAAGAACTCGATGTAAAAAAAACTGCTGACCTTTGGGGATTACCAGTACATACCATGTCTTCAATAATTGATGTTATTTCACCCTTTTTGGCAATTGTTTTTAACTCTTGTACTGCATCTGGTGTATTTCCTGATCTGATGAAACTTAGCAAAGTGATTCCACTGTTCAAGTCTGGCAGCACAACTGATCCCACGAATTTTCGGCCTATTTCTATGCATTTATATGTAGTTTGGTTTACTAGTAGCCACTGAAGAGTTCTACTATTCACCTCCTAGCTTCATCATCTGACCCTCGACACCAAGTGTTATCTATTGGACTCATTAAAACGAATCATATGAGCCTAAACTCGAGGGGTTTACTAGTAGCCACTGAATAGTTCCACTATCCCACTCTTGGCTCCATCACCAGCCCCTTGTTATAAGCCCAATCTATTAGACTCATTAAAACCAATCATTTGAGCCCAAACACGAGGGGTTTACTAGTAGCCACTGAAGAGTTCCACTATCCACCTCCTGTATCATCATATGATCAGATCCAAGGACTCCAAATTATAGTATTGTTACCCACACTACATTTACATGCAGTTCAAAGCTTCATTTCGATACGACAGTAATGAATTAGGTATGTTGAATGATTCCGTTACGTAGATGTTAATGTGAAGAATCACATTAACATCTACGTAACTCAACGGGAATCAACTATCCCCACTATCCCCAAGAGATAGATCTCAGGGTTCTAGAAAGAACCCCGAGATCTACCCGAGAGAACCTCTTGAGGATAGTTTTAGCGAAAACAAATAGCATATAATTATGTGGCATACTTCGATTGCCCTACCTCACCGTGCATGAATTATTTTAATCGACTCTGGGTGTTTTTGTAGCATCCTCCTTTCTTAACAAGTTTCTGTCCGGGAATATAAAAGGTAAGTTTCAAATTAACAAGTTAAAAAAATAAATTTGATTGATTATTATGATTGTTTTATGTCTAAAAGAATATTCCATAACAATGAAAATTGCAAAAAAAGAATGTGAAATAGACTAAAGACTAAAAAAAAGAATAAAGATAGATTTTTTTTCTAAACGGTTCTCATAATAATTTAAAAAATAATTTCTTACTCAAAAACAAAAAATCAACTATAGCAGAACATAGATCGTCGTCACTATTTGGACCAACCTGTATAACGCGTAGATTTATATGAAACTATATTATACAGGATTATTGGTTATATGTCGGCAATCCATTAACGAGATGTACGAGAGGTCATTTACAACCAAATGACCCCTTTTGACTCCTTTGCAAATGTCAATAATTTTCGAGTCATTTGACATTTTATATTTTTATTTCATACCTTGCCCTTGCAAAAACGTGATAATGATTATAGGGGTAGTTTTTGATTGCTACTAATCTTAATTTCAAATAATGGATACATACCAACTAAACGATTTTGCAAAAATCAAACCCTGCTGAGGTGGAAATGTGGTATACAGTTTATAAGAAAAAGTCTATTGGTCATTATACTGAGGATATAAATAAATAAATAAATTATTGTTGGGCTTGGATTCTACTATATTGATATAAGTATGTTTTTGAATTATTCTCATTAGTTAGAATTACCCCACAGTGGAAATAGCCCTGCCTGACTATGAAGAATGGTACTGGAAGTACTTGAAACAACAGAGAACAGGAACCTACAAAAACAGCAAAAGCTTAGTGTACACATAGTCTGTCAAACTTAATAATGGTTTGTGATTTAGGGTGGAAATGGAATATGTATCTCACTGATAAACCGGAGAAAACATAGGTCCTCTTAAATCAATTTAAAAAACAAAATACATGAAATCGGAATTCAGATAATAATCTGATTTGTATTTAGATAAAACACAAACAAATGACTTGAGTTTGAAAACTAAAAAGTTCAAAATGGCATCATAGTAATAAATAAGATCAAAATGTCTCAAAAAGTTAAGGATAGTATGCCAAGACCTTTACTGTAGCTTCAATGGTTTAGGTACTTGCTTTTACTACCTTATCACAAAAATCCACCATTACCTACTACTATCGTCAGAAATTTTCAATAAAAAAATGAAAACTAGCTTTTGATAGTCAGCATTATTCTTTTATATTTTTCCCTTGTATTAGATTGCTGTTTTAAATGAAAATATGGTACTTAATTTATTTTGTGAACTTAAAAGATTTTTTAATAATGATATCAGGTTGTTTTTGATGAAATTTTGACATTATTCTTAAACATTGTTGATGTGAATAATGTAAGTGTTAAGTCCCATACAGATAAAGAACCACTTTGTCAACAACTGGAAGCAACTGACCTGGACTATAAAGTTCAGCTAGCTCTTGAGCTCCACGATGTCGCGGACCCCAACGAGGTTGCTTACCCACCACGCTTGGTACTTGCGTATTTGCATTTGGGTCGTCTTCTGACATAGAATGCTCAAGTATTTCACGTTCACTTTTGACCGGTGCCAACAACGTTGTAGCCATAGTACTAGCATAATCGAAATGTTCGCAGCTTAAGCCGCTAAGACCATCTCTTTTAGCACACGGAGGTATGGGTAACGGCAAAGCCATCACTTACGTTGCCAATGACAATAGCGAACTGAAACAATGAGTACATTATAAATAAAACAATTTTCTAACTTGAAAAGTAGTGCTTGATGACCACCGATTAAATAGTTCAAGTTTATAATCACCGTAACAAGTAATAATGAATAAGTAAATCCTTACAAGATCACTGCAACGAATAAATTAAACTACAGGCAAATAGACGTAATTAACTTTTCTCTCAGCACCACAGAACCAGTCACAGATGTCAGTCAGTCACACACACACACAGACAAATGGTCATTAAAGTCACAGACAGACCACCAGTCAGTTCAATCAAGAAATTTCAAAGTGTCAAACAAACTGTCAATGTCAATGCAACCAAGCCCATGGAATTAGTATATACTTAGTAGAGAGTACAACGTCCAAGACCAAGACCAAAGACGAGCCCACCCATGTGTTGTTCTCCAGTATTTTTGCATAAAATTCAGGTCAGAGATATACCTATCGCATAAGCGCTTTGCGAATATGGGTTGACTTTGGAGCACATCTTTAATAACTGCTCCAATATTAACCCAGCCTTTGATTTATACGTATACAATACACAAATCTCCCTAAAATAAGGTATCCCAAAAGCAAAGAAATCGCCGTTCCCGACATCTATGTTCGCATAGCTCGACAAAATGTAAGGAACAGCTGTTTTTTTTTCGCATTTTCAGGGTTGGTCCCATAGTGAAAGTTGTTCATAATAATGAGTACATACCCCCCGAGATTTCGTGTATGAAAAGATACACCTTTTAAATTCGTAGAAATATAAATCAACTATAAATAATGAAAAATATAAATATTTTAACAAATATGTAGGAAGTAAACTTATATTTTCACTCAAGCGCACCCTGTCACTATTATAAAGTGGGTGATAGACGTGTGCACTTAGAGTACGCGGTTTTTAAGTTCGCGACCTTACTCGGCTCGCCATCGGTGACACACGTGAAGCTTGCTCAAAATTTCATTGTTGGATCGCCGACGAACTTACTCAGCAATTTTAATAGTCCGCGCATCCGCGTACTTAGCATGACACACGGGCGAGTGAGTAAGCTCGCCGAGCCATAAGTACGCGGACTTGCTCGCACGTCTTCGCTCACCCCTGGGAGTGTCAAGCGCCCAGCGAGTTTTCGTACAGTTCCCCGCGCGATTTTCCGACATAAGTAACCGTGCGTTCAAATCTCTACAACATGTTTTGTCTTGAATGTTTCGCCAGTGCAAACCCACGGTTAGTTCAACCATTCAGGGGGCTTACTCTTCAAACTAATTTTAATTCCAATCTAAAGCCAATACGATTCCAATGTTAATTTTGCAGTCACGTGTTTCGGTACTCTTGAAAACAATATTGTCAACATTGGATTGAAATTGGAATTGCCCCGCGATTATTTTGTTACACGTGAAGTTAGCTATGTTACGGCCCGCAATAGTGGTGTTCAACTCATTACGATAAACCGCTAATAGGGCTTTAAAATGCTTTATCCTTTAAATAAGAATGCAAATAAATAAATATGATATAAACAGTTGTTTAATTGATTGATTGTAACATATTAAATTCATTTGGGCGTAAGAATATTATTAAAATCATGAAATTTACCATGACTTTGGCTGCATGCGGAAGGGTCGTTGCCTATAACTACTACAAAAAAAAAATAGGCGGCGTGCGAGTTCTCCAATTTCAAAAACAAAGTAAGGTCAAGAGGTTTTAGAAAAAGTGAATTCGAAATGCAAGTTTGTTTAGCTAGTTCATTAACGTAAAGATATCGATCGCGTGTGGTTCTTTTTTAGTAACAATTACAATTTATTTTCCGTTAAGTTACTAATATTAAAGTTTTATACAAGTGGTACCTAAGTAAATAAACAATATGTTAACATAGCAACCATATGTTCTTCCAATTAGATTTTGGTAACTCGCACTCGCATAAAAAGACAGTGCCACTAAAACCTGCAAGAATTATACAAGTACCTATTAATTAAGTTAAAAGATCTTCCAAACAAAAGTCATGATAATAATATCATTGATAAAACCACGAGATAAAACTAATATATCAAAGACAACATACAACAGAAGAAGTGATATATCACCATAAGGTACTTACCCTTATGGTGATATATCACTTCTTCTCTTAATGTTTTCATAAATTTTCTCAAAAAAATCTTTGCTCACTCTATAATTTGCTTTAAATTCGTCTTCATTCATAGAAAACGCTTCGTCCTTAAAACGCATCATCCAACGCTCACCTCGTCTTTGTTTTAATTGTTTTTTATGGGAATTACGTAAAACACTGTATATTAATGCCAACCCTGCCATGTTATATACTTATTACTTGCTGAAAACCACATAAAACGCAAAACAATATCTAAAAAGTTACATTTTTGTCATTGGAAAAATCCCAATCAACAAACAATCCCAACGCAATACTGGCGCAATAGACGGCTGTCAAAGTAAGTCAAGAGTAGCACCCCAAGCCCGATCCCGATTCCACTTAGTTCCCAAAAATGGACACGCAATTCAAATACAATTTGGCGCTAGCGTCGAACTCAAGAGTACGAAACGTGAAAATCCCAATGTCGATAGATCGGAATTAAAATCAAGAGTAAGCGCCCAGGATGAAATTAAAAAAATAAACATATGATCGTAACTTTTCAGAGTTGCCCACAATTTACTTCTAAAACGATTGATAGACGTGCGAGCAAGTACGCGTTCCTATGGCTCTAATGGCTCGGCGAGCTTATTCGCCCGTCTGTCATCGCCGCGAGCCAATTTGACAATTTATCAATTAAATTCTGAGAAACCTTCAAGTGTGTCACCGACGGCGAGCCGAGTAAGGTCGCGAACTTAAAGACCGCGTACTTTAAGCACAGCTTGTGCTTTACGCACGTTTATCACCCACATAACATATAATGGTAAAATAACTACATGACTTGTATATAATTTATTTTATTTTTAATCCATTATTATTTGTTATGATTATAGTTGATTTATATTTGTACGCATAAACCAATTGTTTACCTACTCAAATAAAAATTCTTAATACGCAGTAGGTATTCTGTAAATCGAGTACCTACCTACTTAGATGGTCATCACAGCACTATAATAATACTGGTATGGTCATTCGAGAAATGATGTTTCAAGATAATGGGCCTTCGCGCTGCTTATGATTCGAGCATACAGGATTTTAATGCATCGAGATAGAGAAATGTCGCACTCTTATTTGATCGATTTCAAGTAAATAGGTATTATCGAGTTAACGTTTTCGAGCAAGTATTATTCGATCTTACGTCATTCGATTTCAAGGAACCCGTTTATTCTTTCCGAAAGTTCCTTGTGCACAGACTAAATACATAAAGATATTGATATTTGTTTGGCAGTGGAAACCTCGCTGCGCCTACGCCAAGTCTGCGCCTGCCCTATGAGTTGGTAGGTCTTCCATGTAGCTGCGCACTACAAATTTTCATCAGTCTTCTTTACTAGGGGAAAGGGAGTTAAGTTCCATAACCAGTGCGACTATATTAATTTCTAAGTATCGGACCACATCGGATTTCAGAAAATATGCCCTGAGACCGTACTGACTATAAACATTGAAATGTTTGCTGGTGCCGGAGCTGTGGATGGGAAATGGAGGATAAGAGGAACCATTGTATTCCGTTATCATCTTCGAACGAGACATTAACGACTATAATTAGGTACCGTCGAACTTTACTTAGGTAGGTACAGGTAAGTTCGTTTGACTATTCAATTCTTTATTGAATGACTCGCCATGATAAGGGAGAAGCCATCTTACCTATTGGGTATGTATGGCCCCCACCTATGAAATTAGCGTTTTTTTTCTCACAAATAGAAAACCTCGTCACTTCTATGATTTAAAATATTCATCAATTGCTTGGTATTAGGTAAGTACATCGAATAATGACCATCATAAACAACTACCAATAGTAAAAAAACCATATTACTTACTTACTTATAGTTTTCTAAAAACATAAAAAATACCATAATAGAGAAATGACCACTATTTTAAAACATTAGTGTGCATGGTTGTTAAATAAATTAAGCAAATGTTAGTATGAACAATTCAACTTCTTAAAAATTCCCCATACAAAACGCTGATTTCATAGGTATGAATAATACTTGGAGAAGATATGATTCGTCTCATATGTTGTGTTGTTGCACTCTGTCAGCTAATGCACCCAAACTATCAGAGGCCAAAGGCACCTGTTTAACCTCGAACACAGCAACGTTTCTAGGCAATAAAAAATATTAAAGTAGGTATAGTCGCGCCATTCCAAACAAACCTGTCTCTCTGAAGGAGCTTTTACTACCTTACTCATGTTCTTTGCATGGGTTGGTCTGCTTCAGAATGCTACCTCGTCATTTCTTGAAACCCTCCTCGGCCCTAACTAAAACCAGCTTGGCAAGTGCCTGAATGCGTTTTATATAGTTACGATACATGACATATAAGATGACATCAGTCCAACACCTATACATACAGCGATACAATCCAGCGTTCTGTTAAGCTAAAAATACCAGCTCTATGCGCATGCGCAGCACGACACTCAACTCATAACACGCCATTTTTTTTAAGAAAGCTGAAATAAAAGCTTTGATTTCTCATGGTTTTATTTGTCAGTGCTTTCGGCAAAATCGTCTTATCACATTAAACCGGATAAATTGACGCGTCATTATTTGTTGGCGAACCAAAATACTTAATATGTCGGTAAGTACTTATATTTACCTACCTCAATACAACAATGAGAAATAGTACAGCTATTTCTTATCATTGTATTGAGGAGAATCATCATCAGAGGTCATTTTCTATTTTAATTATATTATTACTGCAACATGCATTGGTACCTAGCTACATAATTATATAGAGCAACTTAGGAATCTACCTACTTACGTCTACACATTTTGATAGTCGGAAACGGGCTTTAGAATAATTTATATAGATATACTAGCTGTGCCCCGCGGTTTCACCCGCGTAGGTCTCGATCCCGTGGGAATGTAGGGATAAAACGTATCCTATGTCCTATTCCAGGTCATAGTCTACCCGTGTGCCCATCCTCTCCTCTCTAGAGTAGGGAACGAACGTCGCGGCGGCGCCAGTGTCGAACGGTTAGCGTATTGTATTTTTATACTCGTGATAACTTTGAAATTAAATGTCCGATTCGAATGAATTAAAAAGGATTTTACTGCTAAATAAATACCCTTGATGTAAAAACTATTTATTTGAATAAGAATTAATATTATGTTGATAAAACTCATTCGCAAATAATGCATTAATTTCGAACAAATTTGATTACCATAAAAAAAGGTTATAGTGAGTCAATCTTAAAAGATAGACATATGCTATCGCGGACTTTATTTTAGAACCTTTAAAAAGGAAAAATTCCATCATACATGATAATTTCGTAACATAAACCGTTTACGCAGCGCACGCAACGAAAGCTCCTCGCAGAGCCTTCCTCGATAAATGGACTATGCAACACAAAAATAATTTTTCAATTCCAACCAGTAGTTCCTGAGATTAGCGCGTTCAAACAAACAAACAAACAAACTCTTCAGCTTTATATCTAATATATTATTAATAATTAATTAATTAATAATTAATATTAATATATACAGTATGTAAACTAACAAAGGGCGTTCCCGTTAACCTGCAATAGTACCTATAGCGTCTATACATGGTAAAAAAAATATTACCATTAAAAAATTTTTTTTTTTTTGTTTTTGTATAGTAAGATATTCACAAAAAATATTAAATTGTTACGGAAAATAAACTCTCTGTATGTACACGCCCACTTGTCACACTTGTTTTTCTACGTTGAAATACAAGTGTGCGTGTACAGAGTGTTTCTTTAACGTTTTTTAATCGTTTTGAGAACATTTCACGACACAAAAAAAAAATTTTTTTTTTTTTTGAGTGGTAAGTAATATTTTTGTTAGCATCTATACACGCTATACTATTGCAGGTTAACGGGAACGCCCTTTGTTACTTAACATACTGTATAATATAGTATAGATTAGTATTGATAAGGTACCTAGTGCTTTTTTTTTTTGTTTTTATGGTTACAAAAGTTACCTTTTTAGGGTTCCGTAGTCAACAAGGAACCCTTATAGTTTCGCCATGTCCGTCTGTCTATCCGTCTGTCCGCGGCTTAGCTCAGAGACTGTTGGTACTAGAAAGCTGTAATTTGGTATGGGTATACATATAAATCAGGCCGACGAAGTGGCAAAACAATATTTTTTTTTTACCTCCCCTACACGTGAAGTGGGAATAGTTTTTTTTTCTCGTGAATCCCATGGTGAGGGGTATCGTTGAAAAGGTCGTTTAAAAATAAACGGAGTTTGTGAAAACCATTTTTGGATTCAGGGATCCGTTTGCGAAATATTAAGCTTTAAGGTGCTAATTTTTGTTAGAGTCAAGTGTGCCCCTGCTAGCTAAAGGCTGGTTTCGGATATGTGAAAAAAATCACGGCAGTAGTATATATAACGAAATTAAAAGGAAAACTATCACAGCTAAGTAGGCTCCACAAGTTACCGAGTAATAATCGACCAACTTAAATTTGCAGTTGCAAAAACATGTTCTCCCATACATTCTGTATCGGAGAACATGTTTTTCAACTACAATGTTAAGTTTGTTGGATAAATTCATCCCAACTACGGAACCCTTCATTGTGCGTGTTTCGACATGCACTTGGCCGGTTTTTATTAATTTATCTTTCATTCTACAACCTGTTTTTGTGTAGGTACCTACCTACCCTACCAAGGTAAAATTTTTACCCTTTTTAATCATCGCTGGAGAGGCTGCCTGTAGTCGGTTTTTAGGTTTCCGTAGTCAACAAGGATAAGGAACCCTTATAGTTTTTGTAATTTGGTATTGAACGTGGTAAAATAAAATCATGAAAAACAAAAACCGGCCAAGTGCATGTCGAACCACTCACAGTGACGGGTTCCGTAGCTGTGATGAATTTAACCCAAGAACAAATTGAACAAATGTCAGTTGGTCAATGATTAAGCCGGCGCCAGACATAGTCACATATTTGATCAAACATATTCGATAGACTTTGCACACACATATGAACACTTGTTTGAAGAGACCGGCCAGACATAGTCATATATTTGATCAAACACTTTGATAGACTTTGCTCACACAGGCTAGGGGTGAGGCGTATATATATCGTAAGACGTACGAGATCAAAATAACAGATATTAAAAAATAACAACTATTAATTTGTTCCTAACAATATAAAATACCCGTTACTAATTAATTAATAACAGACTCTCAAGACTGCTACCGCGGCTGTTACTGTTAAACATTATAACAATTCCCACACAAACTGTAACCACGGCTGTTACATACACACTGACACAAAGGAAGGAATATAGCAAGGTTATCAATTTCTCTCTCTTTCTCATTAAAGAATGGAAGATATTCAACTGAGATTTATATATAACAGGTTGTTATTTAATAACAGATATTTGGAACTATTTTTTTTTGTAACAGTGATACTGATAACAGATATCGTGTTTAACCTGTTACAAAGAGTATTAAACCACTTGAGAGCTGATAGACCGATTTCGTCTAGGGACACGACTCAACACTGCGGGCCGGGGGACGAAGACATTACAGTAGGAGTGAGGCGTATTTATCGTCACAGATAGAAATCACAGATATTAAAAAATAGCAGATAGCAGTTGCTCCTAACGATAAAAAATATCTGTTACTTAAAATCACAGATCCTCATGACTGTTACTGTTAAAACTTCGGTTACGATTTTCGACTTTAACGAAAAGAAATAAAGGAGATATTCAATTGAGTTAATACGTATTTATCATCCGTACAAAAATAACAGGCTGTTATTTTATTACAGATAGATACAATTTTCGACTTTAAATCAAAAGAAATAAAGATAATATTCGATTGAGATACGTATTTATCGTCCATACAAAAATCACAGGCTGTGATTTAATAACAGATATTTGGATCTGTTATTTTTTTGTCACAGTCACAGTGATCACAGATATCGTGTTTCACCTGTTACAACCCATCTCTACATTACAGCGGTTGTGATTGGCCGATGCAACAATGTCAGGACGAAAGTCCCCAAACATAGTGAGGCACAAGTCAGTTTTGCAACAATAATATCGATATCGATAAAATCGACGTCGATTCGACGATTTCCTAATTGAATAATAAGTAATTCAATTGAATTTCACTTATAAATCCCTAATGCTCTACATGTTGGTAATTTTTTTTTTTTTTTCGTCTAAAAAATTAAGAATTCCATACAAAATACGTCAAGATGGCCAGACTGCGCGCATCTCCGGCTCAAAAAAAACCACAGGGTAGGGCAAACAAGTAGGTACCAAGTGGAGTCGCGATTGTCAAATTCGATTTTAGTTGAGTCAAAATAATGTTTAAATTTAGAGATTTTTTTTGGCAGAATAGCTCTATGATTCTCATAGTAAAAAGAAAGGAATTTTAGTTCGGTGTACAAGAGAATCGGCACCAATGTCGGACGGTAATCACTAATCATAAACAGTAACAGTACCCATGTAGTTGGGCATGGCATCGAATGCAAACCATGAAGGTTTGTACATTTCTTCCACTCCAGATCCTGTCTTTGTAGACTGCTTTATTATTTTTTATACATTCCCTTTAATTAATGGGTCAGTAAAATGTTTCTCTTCTTTTTTAATTCCTCGATAGTGCAATGTACTGAGAATTTATCATTTATCCTGATCCAGGCGTCATTTACCAAATTCCTATTTTTATGTTGTTTTTTACTTTTAGTGTTCCATAAATACATGGTTCTCCTTCAAGCAACTCAATAAATTCTAGGGCACTCGTTGCTCCATTCCATCTTGCGATGCGATTGAGCAAAGCGACCGTTCCGGTCAGTTATTTACGAGGCACTGGGCTTGCAGGCTACGCACACATTTGAAATTCGAACGCGCTACGCACACATTTGAACTTTAAACGCTTTGATGTGCGCTCGAAAAACCGACTCCGAATGGAAAAGTTGATATAAATGATCAAACTTTGATGAAATACCCAAACACCCCTGCCACACATGTGTCAAACATGTGATCATACATGTGATCAAATATTGTTGCTATGTCTGGCGCCGGCTTTTATATGTGCACACCATGTGCACACCATATGGCACAGTTGAAATATGTGATCAAACTTTGATGAAATACCCAAACACCCCTGCCACACATCTCATTGATCACATGTGTTCATACATGCGATCAAACATGTGATCAAATATTGTTGCTATGTCTGGCGCCGGCACAAGATACTCGGTAACTTGCAGAGCCTACTTAGCTGTGATAGTTTTCCTTTTAATTTCGTTACATGTAATAATACTGCCGTGATTTTTTTCAGTTAGCCAAAACCAACCATTTCGCTGGCGGGGGGGGGGGGGGAACCCTGCCAGGGTGGCGGGTTAGTCTGAAAGGGATACCGGGACCTTGGCAACAGGCAACTGAAGGAACACGGGTGGGTTAAAAGTCTGACACGCCCTTCCGCTCCGCCCAGAGCGGGAGAACTCATTAGATGATTTCCAAACCTCACAAAAAAAAAAAAAAAAAAAGGGCCGACAATGACATTTGACTTTAAAAAAAATTTGCTTAATAATATTCCGCAAACGGATCCCTGAATCCAATAATGGTTTTCACAAACCCACAATACTTTTAGCATACTTTTATCACGATATTCAGGCATACTTTTCATCCAGGATGAAAAGTATCGTCATAAAAAGTATGCTATGTCATGGTCTACCCATGTACCACCCATGTGCCAAACATCCAAATTCGTTCAGAGTTTTAGCGTGAAAGCTTAAAAAACAAACAAATAAAGAAACAAACTTACTTTCGCATTTATAATATTAGTTAGGATTATATTATGTTAGCTACGCCATGCGGTTTCACCCGCGTAAGTGTCCATCCGATCTCGTGTGAATATCGGGATGAAAAGTATCCTATGTCCTATTCCAGCGCCCGTGACATAAGACACTGATGTATCCCCTAATTAGAACCTTTAGTAGCGTACAAACATGGAGGACTGCAACCAAAAAAAAAAGTTATAAAATCTAAAACCCAACTACGACAAAAAAGCCAAATATAAAGGTTTAAACAAGAAATCACAGATAGACAAATTAAAAATCCGGAGTGACACGTAATCTGTTCGATTTATATCCTAACACGTGTGACACCGGACTTTTAATTTGTTTGTCTGTCTGTGATGTGATGTAAAGTTGGGCGGGGGCTATTTCGACTGTGGGGTAATTTTAACTACTGAGAATAATTCAAATAAGTACTTACTTGTACTTGTATCAATACAATAGAATATTATTCTCATTACATTACTTAGTTAGAATTACCCCAGTCGAAATGGGCCCGACGTTATAGGTACCTTTTTACCCGACTGCCCCAGGAGGGTAATGTTTTTCGAGAGTATGTATGTATGTCTATTTCTTTGGCACGCTCTGTAGCCTAAACGGCTTAATGGATTTTAACATATGAGGTGTCGTTCGGTTCGTCTTAATTGTGAGAGTGACATAGGCTATATGCTATTTATATAATTCATCTGCAAGTACAAAAAAAACGGAGAGAATGGTTTTTTTTTAATTAAATTACAACAGTATTCGTATCAAATAAAAGCTAGTAATAAGTATTTATTTTTAAAGTAAAGACTTATAATATCTATAATAATACTTATGTACAAGTTGAATTCATTATTAACAAAAAAAAACAAAACTAAAACTAAAAGGACTTACTAAGTAATAGATATAAAAACAAAGGGGCGTCAGGCGTCGAAGTATTCGTCCGCATCGCTGTCATCCCGAAAAACCGAAAAGAGAAAAACAAGCATTGAACTTTGTTTTTTGTAAGGTATTGCAGGCGGGGTATTACAAACCAATAACTTGAAATATGGTGTAACTTTTGTTTGTTCCCCGTACCAAAATTCTACAGATTATAATGCTTGTTCTTGTTCTTTTAAGTTATGCGTTTTTGCAGGCGGGTTTTTTGTTTTTTAAATAATTTGTTTTACTTTTAATTATAGTTATTAAAAGTTAGTTTTGTTAATTATAATTATAGTTATTTAAATTATTTTGGAGCTATAATATTTTTATATTGTTTTTCATTCGCAGAAAAAAATCCGCTGTTCCCTACAATGTTTGCATAGTTCGTCAAAAACTCAAAATATAGGGAACAGCTTATTTTTTGCAATGTCAGTCCCATAGTGAATGTGAGTTCATAATGATGAGTACAATGGCGCCTGAAGAGATTTCGTGTATGATACTTACACCTTATACAGTTTGTTATCTAACGAAGGGCGTTCCCGTACAACTGATAGCTGCGTGCCATATTTTAAACAGCATAAAATATTAACTTTACCATGTATTTAGGTATATTTTAGAAATGGCAGTGTTTGTAAAGTTGAACCCTGATCGTTTTGACCGCATTGTGAGATCTTTCCACGTAATAGGCGTGATAATAGTAGGCTTTGTCTCCCTAGTGCGAGAACGACTTTAATGCGCAAAAGTGTCTGCTACATGGCGCCAGTCATATATAATAAAATTCCGAGAACTTGGAAAGAACTAAACTTGACGTTATTTAAAAAACAACTTCGTAATTTTTTAGTAGACAAAGCGTATTATAGTGTGACGGAATTTTTAATGGAGAAAATAATTTCTTGATAAGGTACTTTATTATAACGATTGGACATTTGAAAAATATGACATTTAATTTTTAATTTTAATTTTATTTAATATTTTATGTAATTCCAATACAAAATAAGTTGACTGTAGAATAATTATTGTGTAATTGTAATTATAGTTAATCAATCTTGATAAGTATTGACATTGTAAATCTTTATTATTATTATCTACTTAGCATCTCTAGTATATTTTGTCTTTTGCATGCCTTTTGGTTAAATATGGCTGTTGCTATTATATATTTTTTTATTTTATGTCACCATTATGTACCCATATTTGCAAAATAAATATCTTATCTTATCTTATCTTCCCGTTAACCTGCAATAGTATATATAGCCTCTATAGATACATCCAAAAAAAATGTGATCATTAAAAGTTTTTAAGTATATTTTTTATAGTAAGAAATATTTACAAAAAATATTAAATTGATACGGAAAAAACACTCTGTACACGCACACTTGACTTTCTACGTTGAAATACAATAGTGTGTGTACTGAGTATTTCTTTGACGTATCAATCTAATAGTTTTGTGAGGTAGGTATACAGTATGTTAACTAGCAAAGGGCGTTCCCGTTAACCTGCAAAAGTATAGCGTGTATACATGTGTAGTGGTATGTAACCCACACATGCAGACGAACTTGTGTACTCAAGTACCTATGACGTCACACGACTCACACGTCCCTTACTTCGAACTCAGGGTTCAGTATTCGGTCACTAGCCGTCAGCAAAGTAGGACACGTTCACTAACTACCAATCGCATCACTTGTGCGTCAAATTATAATCATCATAATCTTACTTATTGTACCGTGTTTAGTTATAGTACATTTATTAAACTCATTGTGAACTAACCAATGAACATTTAATTTAATTACACTATAGAACCCGTAATCACATCACAACAAAAGTTCTATATTGGTGACCCCGACGTGATTTGATACCCGACGTGATTTGATACCCGACGTGATTTGATACCCGACGTGATTTAAAAAATACGGTTCCATACTGTACTATAACCCGCGAGTGCAATTGCGTTAATACAGACTTAGACTCTCTTTAGTGTTTACTGTGAAGTATTTTACGAAATTCCGAGATGACCAACCCTAACACTGCTGCTGCCGCCACGGCTGGCGCCGCACCTGACAACGTCTACGCACCTCAGCAAGCTGCTCCGAGTTACATCGTAGACCAGCACCAGCCGCCAGAGACGGGGGCAATCACCATCAACTCCCGCATCGCCGACTTCTGGTCAGCGCGCCCGCGACTATGGTTCCACCAATTTGAGGCCATAATCGGTGCACAAAAAGCAGGTGACTTACAAAAATACCAATTAGTTATAGCTAAGTTAGGTCGAGACGAATTGGGTCAAATTAGCGACATTCTCGAGAACCCGCCTGAGCACAATAAATACGAAACTTTAAAAGTCAGGTTAATTTCGGCATATGAAGAGTCTGAGTCCAAACAACTACATACGTTGCTTACGAAAGTCGAGTTAGGGGATCAACGACCCACTCAACTCTTACGTAAAATGCGCGAGCTCGGAAGGAACAAAATTCCCGAGGACACTATCAAAATTTTGTGGTTAGATCGCCTGCCTCAAACAGTCCGCGCAGTAGTCACTGTCTGCGATGTTCCATTGGACAATGTCGCAGTTATAGCTGATAAAATAATGGAAACTTCACGGCCATCCGAAGTCTGTACACTAAATCCTGTCGCTATCTCCAAACAACCAATGGACCAACAATTTATTAAATTGCATCAAGAAATTGCCGCGTTAAACACTAAAATTCATGATTTGCAAATCACGCGTCAAAGTAATAATAGGAGTCGTGGCAATTATAAGACGCGATCGCGGTCACGATCACGCTCTCGGTATTTTGATAATCAAAATAAATACAGGCGTCAAACAGCGCAACCGGGAGACAAAGATTTCAAGTGTTTCTACCACTATATTTATGGAGATAACGCCAAGAAATGCGGCGACCAAAAATGCGTCAAAAAAGCGTTAAACTAAAACCGACACCTGCTGTGGCGAGCGTAGGTGTCGAAGGAACTCATCGCTTGAGCGTCACCGACTGGAAAAGTGGTACGCATTTTCTCATAGACACCGGCGCTGATATTTCAGTTATTGCCTACAAAAACGCGAATCGTCAACCAGCTGATTTTACGTTATTTGCTGCCAATGGTACAACAATCAAAACATATGGGTCTCAGAAAATGACTTTAGACCTTGGCTTACGTCGAGCTTTTACCTGGGAATTTGTCCGGCCGATGTACAGCGGTCCATTATAGGGGCAGATTTCCTAGCCAAACATCAATTGCTTGTGGATCTTCACTCAAAAAAGTTAATAGACAAAGTCACTCTGCTCTCTAGGAACGCCAACGTAGAAGATGCCTCAAATATTCCTACTATTAAGGTCATCGACTCGGATAATAAATATCACCGCATTTTAAAAGAGTTTCCAGACATCATTATGAGCGAGTGTTACAAGGATCCACCCAAACACAATGTCATGCATCATATTTGTACCCGTGGCCCACCCGTTTACGAAAAAGCACGTCCACTTAACGCTGCAAAATACAAAGCGGCGAAAAATGAATTCCAACGCATGGTAGAACTAGGAATATGCAGGCCGTCAGCCAGCCCATGGGCAAATGCTTTACACGTCGTTCAAAAGAAAAACGGTGAATTACGCCCGTGCGGAGATTATCGTCGTTTAAACGCAATCACCGAGCCCGATCGCTACCCGATTCCTCGTTTAACGGATTTCACATACATCCTCTGTACCGTGTTTAGTTATAGTACATTTATTAAACTCATTGTGAACTAACCAATGAACATTTAATTTAATTACACTATAGAACCCGTAATCACATCACAACAAAAGTTCTATACATGCTAAAAAAAATATAGCCACTCCAAAAAAAAAATTTTGTTTTTTTAATTTGAGTAGTGAAATGTTCACAAAACGATTAAATTTAAACGTAAAAGAAACACTCTGTACACGCACACTTGTATTTCAACGTAGGAAAACAAGTGTGACAAGTGGACGTGTACAGAGAGTTTATTTTCCGTAACAATTTAATATTTTTTGTGAATATTTTACTATACAAAAACAACAAAAAGAAAATTTTTTTTTAATGGAAATATTTTTTTTAGCCTCTATAGACGCTATAGATACTATTGCAGGTTAACGGGAACGCTCTTTGTTAGTTAACATACTGTATAATGAAAAATAATTATTTTTTTATAGGTAGGTTTCTTTTTTGCATGTATGAAAGCTACATTATCGCGGGTTAACGGGAACGCCCTTTGTTAGTTAAAATACTGATCTGACAACCCCCGAGTAGAAAGCACACACCGAGTACCGAAATAATAATTAATAGTATATTATGCAATTAGTCAATAAAGGACGGATTTAAAGCGAGGGCCATAGGTGAATCACGAGCAAGTGAAGGATTCTAACGACTGAATCACGACCGTAGGGAGTGATTCAAGTGTTAGAATCCTGAACGACGCAAGCGATTCATGGCCCTCGATATAAATCCGTTTTATTCAAGAGTTGCATACTATACTTTATACCATGACTACGAGAAAAAGAACATGCAACTTCGAGTATGTTGTTATGTCAATTTTATGCCTTGTTTTTATAGTAACTACACCGAAGCATAGAAAACAATATACATACTCCATAAGGTCGATGACTTCTTTTTCTTCGACAACTCATTAAAATAAGTTAGGAAAACAGACTCTGAAAATGTGGTCAGCTTGATTTTCATTTTTCCATTTACTCACACAAACAAACTCACACTCAAACTCATCATAGGGTTTGATGTAAACCAGCCGTGATTTGCTGGGTAGTAGCAAGCTTTCTACTATATCGGCCGCCCTCTCTTTCATAAACTCAGGAGTTAACACATCTTCATCACTTGAATACATTTTCAATCGATTTATTAAGTAAAACTAAACTTTTTGTTCGTACAACTTACAATATTTAAAATAGCGCCAATTTACTTATGACAGCAAAGAACACAAAATAGTTTATACCATTCCCCCCTCTAAAAAGCTTATTTTATTCACTGAAAACAGTGAATAAAAACCACTTTAAATCACTGTTTTGGTGTTTGAATTTAAAACACCAATATATTCGAACTCCATCTCAATGCTATACAAACTCCTATTTGATTTGATTTTCGAACAGGAGTTTAGCATTAGAATAAAAACTGTTTTGTGTTCTTTGCTGTCATTAGTAAATTGGCGCTTTTTGATGAAAATAATATCAGTCGTAAATCGGTTAAACATTGTAAGTTGTACGAACAAAAAGTTTAGGGTTACTCAATAATAAATCGATTGAAAATGT
The DNA here is from genome assembly GCA_947363905.1 of Lithophane semibrunnea. Taxonomy (NCBI): domain Eukaryota; kingdom Metazoa; phylum Arthropoda; class Insecta; order Lepidoptera; family Noctuidae; genus Lithophane; species Lithophane semibrunnea. The sequence goes on from OX376189.1 coordinate 9,591,152, forward strand.
TTTCAAGTGATGAAGAAGATGTGTTAACACCTGAGTTTATGAAAGAGAGGGAGGCTGATATAGTAGAAAACTTGCTACCTAACAAATCACAGCTGGTTTACATCAAAGCTAACGATGAGTTTTGCAAATGGAAAAATGAAAATCAAGCTTCTGGCACATTTTCAGTAGGTTTTCCTAACTTATTTTAATGAGTTGTCGAAGAAAAAGACTTCATCGAAATTATGGAGTATGTATTCTATGCTACGGTGTAGGTACTATTAAACCAAGGCATAACATTGACATAACAACATACTCGAAATTGTTTTTCTCGCAGTCATGGTATAAAGTATAGTATGCAACTCTTGAATAAAACGGATTTATATCGAGGGCCATGAATCACTCGCGTCGTTCAGGATTCTAACACTTGAATCACTCGCTATGCTCGTGATTCAATCATCATGAATCAGTCCCTACGGTCGTGATTCAGTCGTTAGAATCCTTCACTTGCTCGTGATTCACCTATGGCCCTCGCTTTAAATCCGTCCTTTATTCACTAATTGCATAATATACTATTTTATTCTAATGCTAAACTCCTGTTCGAAAATCAAATAGGAGTTTGTATAGCATTGAGATGGAGTTCGAATTTAATGGTGTGTTCTAAATTCTAACACCAAAACAGTGATTAAAAGTGCTTTTTATTCACTGTTTTCAGTAAATAAAATAAGCTTTTTAGAGGGGGAATGGTATACATATACTTACTTTTTACTTTTTCAGGTGAATATGCCAAGGTACAAGCAACCTAAAAAGCTGGAGACCCTTGCATTAGGTAGACTTGGAGATTGGGTGGCTCAACAGGCTGAGCAGCAAATGATGCCAATCGCAATGCTTTCGCAGCGAGATACTAACGAAGCCCAAAACACACTGGCGCGGAATGTTGAAACCATACGGACGTATTTAGACATTAACGTTCCTTGGATGCTTCATGACTTATTGGTCCATGAAACTATCAGAGCATTGTCAGAACTCTTGGAGAAAACTAAGCAATCATTAGGATTTCGAGGTTGCATGGGAAAATTCGTCAGCCAAATGAATGTAATTATAAAAATGGCAGAAGTGTTATTTACCAAAAACTTAACTGTAGTTTCTATTGACACCATTCCAAAGATATTGCGGTCAATATTTTATTCTAAGTTAAACATGCTAAACGGACTAGTTTGCCTTAATCTAGGTTCGCTATCTGGAGGTTGGAAAACTGCAGATATGGAAGATGCCGTAATTAAATCTTTAAAGGAACTACACTGCTTAAAATATTTAACTATGAATTATGACTGTACAAATAACATATTACAATGTATTGTTGACAATTGTAAATTATTAGAAAAATTGGACGTGTCTTGTTCGAAATGCGTTACCAATGATAGTATGGATATAGTTGTGAAAATTAAAAACTTGAGAAGTATTCAATTATACAGAACTTTTGTGACTTTGGAGGGGTTCCTTAAAGTGCTTTTAAAGTGCAAAAACATCGAAGATATTGGTAGATGTGACGAAATCGGACGACTTTTGGAGCACATTGACTTAAATTACTCTGAAGTGTTGGCATTAAATTTGAAAACATATGTCAGTCGTTACGCGACAAGCAATCAATTGCAGTTAGCAGTACAAATGTGTCCATATTTAAGAAGTATGACCGTTTTTCACAACCGAGACTTCCAAAGTGATTTATTGGTTCTTATAGGCCTAAGGGATCTCAAAGAGCTTAAATTGTTATCATGCGACTTCTACGCAGATCAAATCAAACAAGTTCTTCAAGTAAAGGGCTGTAATATTGTCAATTTACACCTGGAGCATGTTGATCAAATTGATTTAAATGCTCTGATGTATATAAGTCAAATGTGCCCTTTTTTAGAATCCTTAACTTTATACAACTGCACCTTAATACAGCACACGTCCTTGTACACAAAAAAACTAGAAATAACACCATTTCGTAATCTTAAAAAGATTACTTGTGTATCCACTTGTTCAGAAGAGCAATTATTATTTATTTTTACAAATTGCTTGAACATACAATTCATTCACATAGGTACCGCAATACAACTTACCGACGATGTAATGTTCAAAATTCTAGACAAAAATCCACTAATTTATTTAAAAGAACTGCGTATAATGCAGTCGGATTTCTTAACAATGATTTCCATAGAGAGAATCATACAAAGCTGTATGAGTTTAGAGATATTGGTAGAGTTAGAGAGTTGGTCTCTGTTAACTGAAAATGATCGTGAATACATTAGAAATTATATAAAAATTAACAATTATAACATAGACACATCCCCAATCAGGAGATATGATTCATAGTTATTTTTTAAAATTAAATGTAGGTACTTACTTACCATTCGTACCAACATAATATGACGTATTAGGGACTAAAGTCTGGTTTTTAATCTCGTAAAGGGGTGAAAAGGGGTGATAGACGTGCGAGCAAGTACGAGCTTACTCGCTCCTGTGTCATGCCATATTTCAAACCTATTGGATCGCCGACGAACTTACCTACTCAGCGGTTTTAAAGTCCGCGTACTAGCATGACACACGGGCGAGTAAGCTCGCCGAGCCATAAGTAAGCGTACTTGCTCGCACGTCTATGTTTCTTCACAAAACCCCCGGACCGGATACGGTTTTTGTTACACGCTGTTTATGCAATTTTATTGGGTATCGGATGTCATATCAATACCTACCTACTTACTTAGTTTTTTAATTATGTAATGTGTAATCAATCAGCAAAACATTAAAAACGAATAACAACTTTTTACAAAATAAAACAACCGACTTCATATTTTTCACTTTTTAGTTGTGGTATCTAACCCACACAAATTAGAATACCACTACCTACAATGTACCTAAGTAACAGTGACGGAGTCCCATAAGTTGTCCTAAGTGTGAAAAATACGTAATATTGAATCTAACTCAAAACTACGCAAAGTTAATATAATTTATAAATGACACCTCTGAAGCGTGACCTACCAAACAAAAAAAGGAATCATCAAAATCGATTCATAATTGGCGGAGATATCACAAAAAAAAACATACAGACGAATTGAGAACCTCCTTCTTTTTGAAGAAGTCGGTTAAAAAAGAAAGAAATATTTCATTGTGTCCACAATAGTGTTCACAATGAAACACCACAAATTAAACAATGAAACAATAATTAATAGTGTCTGCTGTCTGCCTCATATTTTAGGTAATTATGGTTATGAGTTTACATAATTAAATTATTAATCACCATTTTTGGTCCTTAGTGCCGAGAGTGTTTCGAGAGTGTCCTTACGCGATCTAATGCACGATCGGGCAACGCAGAATTTTAAAAAATATCACAGTTTTTAATTGTGTAGGTACCACTGTTTCATTGTTCGACATCTGACCCTATATTTTTTTTTAGGTAAGTAAGTATATATTTTTATGTATTGGAAAACCACACTATGGACCAAAAATGGTGTTCAAATAAATAAGCACTGTATCAAAAAGTAAAATTGTTTCAATAATTAAATACTTACCTATTTTATTAACTAAAAAAGTTTGTGTTTCATTTATCTAGTTCCTCGTAAGTTTGTTGTGTTGAAAAACGTCGTTTGATACTTACTATTGTGTGCATTTCTATGTGCCTAATGCACTCTCATTTTGGCCCCATTGCTGCCTCACCTTCGGCTCGGGCTGCAATCCCGCCTTGAGTGCAATGACAAACAATGACTTTCCAGATTTGCATTAAATACTTACTAATTATTTTTCCACTTGCGGCATTTCAGCGAGCAGAATGGCGACATTGTCATGCAATTGCAGAAGCCTATGTCCAGCAGTGGTCTGTTAATTAAAGGATGACGATGATGATGATTTACGGACTTTTGCCTCACATGGCTAGATGCATTTTTTGACGAAAATTTAAGCTTTAAGTATGATAGTTCGTTCTCAATTCCACGATGATCTGGCTGCTGCATCTAGGATTAGCTTCAGACGAGGGAATTCCTCAACGGTCAACAGTACCTACAAACAAGAAATTTTTCAACACACTTGCTCGTAAAGTGGCTCTTATTGAACCGATTTTAGGTTCATAATGCAGTGTATTATGGAAGCGTGCTTTTTACTTTATATTACCGCACTTAGTGCGGTAATGTTTGCCACAGATATCTATTTACTAGTCGGAGTAATGACATGGCAGTATGGAATTAGTAAGTACTATCATGGCAGCATGGAATTTGTATCCAATAGAAATTGTTTTTGGTGAAGCTTTTTACCAAAGACAGGCGCTCAAAAGCAAGTTTTTATTTAATAAAAAGAACCATAAGCAAACCAGTGGAGTTTAGTTATGGTAAAAAAATCCCTTACATTAAATGCAAATGCCCATGGATTTTTTTTACCATAACTAAACGTCAGTGGGTTACTATACATTGAATATCTGTAAGTAGTCTGTGCATTGAATTAATAAGAACTATCCTACTAATAAATAAAACAAAACCCGCCTGCAAAAACGCATAACTTAAAAGAGAAAAACAAGCACTATAATCTGGAGAATTTTGGTATAACAGGCGGGGAACAAACAAAAGTTACACCATATTCCAGATTATTGGTTTGTTCCCCGCCTGTAAACCAATAGCCTGAAATATGGTGTTACTTTTGTTTGCCTGCAAGACCTTACCCGTTTTTTGTTTTTTAAATAATTTGTTTTTATTATGCCTACTGTGTAAATAAATACTTTTAAATGACTTACTTAAATAATTATTAAAATTTCATCAAATTATAATATTGTTCACTACCCTAACCCCATTTGCGTACCTATTTTAAATTATTAACATTATTATATTTTTATACTAGCTGTTGCCAGCGACTTCGTCCGCGTTTCCGTCGTTTTTCGTAAAAAAAAGTAGAAAATATCGCAATACGGAACCGCACCATATTTTTTTGCCGTTTTTATAGATAATGGTACGGAACCCTTCGTGCGCGAGTCCGACTCGCAATTGGTCGGTTTTTTATTGCACTCAATCCAACACTCCACTCAAACCATGCCGAATTTGTGCAATTTATAAATAACTAGCGGTCGCCCGCGGCTCCGCCCGCGTGGATGTCGGTTACCGCTGCAAAAAGCCTACGCAGGAAAGACACGGTCAGCAAAATGATTCCCAGGTCAATTCACAGACACCGACAGTATCATCGACGACGCAGTCATTATCCGCAGGCTGCACAGATGGTCTTTCTGTGTATGTTAAAGTTGTTAATGATGAAAATATTTAAAAGTAATCTATACATATAATAAATCTGTAGACGAGGCGTTTCTGTACAATGAAAAAAAAAAAAAAAAATATGGTGGGGTGTCCAAGAATAACCAACAGATTCCATTTCTATCATTTTTGGAATTTTTGTCTGTTTGTCTGTTTGTATGTTCTTTAGTTTGATTGTTCCACTTTAACGTAAAAAGTACGAAATCAATATGGTTAACTTTTATACTCAAATATTGTGTGTAACTCGATGTTTCAATTAGTTTTTGTTTCATCGCAATCGCTTCAAAATATCAAAAGATATATGAATTTAAAGTGTTCAAGAAGGAATTTTCATTACGTAATGTACATCCACGTAACGACATCTATTGACGCGAAATGATACTTACTTCTTAATTACTAGGTTTGTGAGATCGTGTGTTGTTATATGACCGTCATTTTCTTTGCGCGGAAACTTAACGCGATACATTGTGTATTTGTGTATAGAATATAACTCTAAAGTTAGATTAATTAAAATTTTCCAGATGCGTTGTTTATTTATTAGTTTAGTATTAGTGCGATAGGTGGCGCTACCTATCTTTCAAATCTTGATAATCATGAAAGAATAGTGACAAATGTTAATTTCTTAAAAAATATAGGTATTTATTCTTTAATTTTTCACTTTTCTACATAGTTTATTTAGCTTACAGAGTGTTCGAACGTTTTCCCATATATTTTGACAGTATCATTTCGTGCTCGATAGATGGCGTTGTTCGTTTAATGTCATTTTCTGAATCGCGGTGTTAAGACTCTCCGTCTTAGAATGACTTTCGCCCAGATATTCCAAATAATTTTTAGTATAGGTATCTTTGTTTTTGACTTCTTTAGTCTCGATAATATAATAATATAATATAATATAATAAATAAATAAATAATAAATTGTTGGTTGGGTTGGGTTGTCATTCGTTGAAAGTATTGATCAGTGATCTGATTGGTTTTGATTTGGTATTTTGGTTGGTTTCGTTCATTCAAATTAAGAAGTCAAGAAACGAGTCGTTACAGATCGATTCAAACTTAATGGCGGCTCGGAAGTTAGCTTTTAGCTGCGCAGTACCCCACCAATCACCCCCGCTGTCACATGAAATTGTTACTGCGCAGCGACTCGCCTCATGTTCCGAGCCGCCATTAAGTTTGAATCGAACTGTACTATACTTCGTAATTTGTTCGTATGATTCGTGACCGCCGCTCATTCGATTCGATCGTTGTTGGCGTGTGTAAGGCCTCGGCCTTGAATCTTGCGGGCAGCGGGGCGGATGGCGGCTCGGAAGTTAACTTTTAGCTGCGCAGTACCCCACCCCTCACCCCCGCTGTCACATGAAATTGTTACTGCGCAGCGACTCGCCTCATGTTCCGAGCCGCCATTAAGTTTGAATCGAACTGTATTATACTTCGTAATTTGTTCGTATGATTCGTGACCATCGCTCATTCTATTCGATCGTTGTTGGCATGTGTAAGGCCTCGGCCTCGAATCTTGGGGGCAGCGGGGCGGCGGCGGCGGCGGCGCGGGAGCGGGGCGGGCATCAAAGACCCGTTCTCGAAACTAGCGGGCAGATCGCGCGTCACTATAGCCGCGTAGTGTTGTGTTCACGATTTTGTCGTCGAGATATTTGTTTTTATTCGCGAAAGAAATGGCTGAACAATGGCGGCAACATCTTTTTGATTCAAATTTATTCCTAACGCTCAATTTATTGTGGGCAACAACACTGCAATGCAGACGCGCGGGCGGTCACCGCTTGAATGGAGTGCACCGCTCGCTGCCCGCCGCCTCGCCGCTGCCGCGCCGCTGTTTTCGAGAACCGGTCCATTTGATTTTACGCATAAGATCCTGCTGCGCCCGCGCCGCCACCGCTGCCGCCGCCGCCGCCCCGCTGCCCGCAAGGTTCGAGGCAGAGGCCTTATGGTTGAGTCGATTTGTTCGACTATCGGACAGCAATAAATACACAAATATTGGCACATGTTTCTGGGGAAAGTCAACAATATACATCGATAAATACGGTTCCCGAAGAAGAAGATGCCACACACTATCCAGTAGAGTTCTTAGAATCCCTTAACACACCCGGTCTCTCAGCACACAAAATTTGTTTAAAAGTCGGAGTGCCAATAATTCTTCTCAGAAATTTAAGTCCTCCCAAACTTTGCAACGGCACTCGGCTCATAGTCACCAATCACCAACAAAACGTCATCGAAGCCGAAATCTTAACAGGTTGCGGCGCCGGTGATGTTGTTTTTATTCCAAGAATTCCTCTCATTCCCAATAATTTCCCGTTTAGTTTTAAGCGTGTGCAATTCCCCGTCAGCCTGTGTTACGCCATGACCATTAACAAAGCTCAGGGCCAGACATTATCCGTTGCGGGGGTGGATCTTAGTATTGGTTGCTTTTCCCACGGCCAACTTTATGTAGCTCTTTCGCGTGTGAGCAACCCTAGCAACTTTTTTGTGTACGCTCCAGGTGGTTCCACCGCTAATATTTTATAAAGAGAAGCATTTTCTTAAATAAAAACACAAGTTTTTTGGCAGTTTCTTACTAGGAAAAATCACCAGGCCTGGTCGAAAGATTCGCCCTTTTTAAATGAAGGTACAACTTTTCTAAGCGACATATTATTGTTTTCCGACATCCATGCGAACGAAGTCGCGGGCACAGCTAGTTAATACTAAGTTTTCACTTCTGCCGGCAGTCCCTGGGTGCATGGGTATTCTTGGTATATGGGCTAATTCACCAGCTGCAGGGCCGGTGATAATCTTCGCTACTATTAAATTATCTTTTAGCTCCTTTATAAGAAGTCTCGTGCCATTACACATGTTGGGGGGGCTTAAATTTCTGAGAAGCATTATCGGCGTGCCAACTTTTAACGACAGTTCATGAGGTGGTAGCCCAGCGGGGTTCAGAGAATTTAAAAATTCCTTTGGGTAGTGCACAGCGTCCTCGATGTTACTGACGGTGTCTATGGATTTATAGCACTTAACTTCACCCGGTACTTTCTGCATAATTTCGTTGACTGTTTCATTCCTGGGAGAAACTATTGCTGTACAACACAGCCAACGAAAATCATTAGGGAGCCGACCTCGCGACTGAGCCGCGCGGGTACCTTACTCATAGATCTAAACTCCCCTCCCGCACGCGCACCCCCGCCTTGGTGACGCCCACTTCGCAACGGGCCGTGCAGCAGAAATAGTAATATTTTAATTTCGCCATAACTTCAAAACCAAACGTCCAATTTTAATCATTCAAAGACCAAATATTATCTACATAAACTGTACTTAGTGATGAAATTTATTTTGATAAGGATGAATAGCATGAGTAAAATAAACGCGTTTAAATGTAGTCCAAAAAACATTCAAGATTTTTAAATAAAAAAACGGTTGTTGTGCCTCACTCGACATAGATAGGTATAGTGTGTCGCGGACTTTTTTGTAGATATTTATAAGATCTACAATTAATTAGAACATTTTATGGTTCTGTCTTTTATAGTTTAGGCAGCGTACGCAAAATAAGTAACTTTTCTGGTTGATTTTTTACACCTTGTGTCCGAAAAACCCAAATATCTTACGGAACCCTATTTTTTCCAAAATAAAATATAGCCTATGTTACTCGTGGATAATGTAGCTTTCGAATGGTGAAAGAATTTTTAAAATCGGTCCTGTAGTTTTTGAGCCTATTCATTACAACCAAACAAACAAAGTTTTCCTCTTTATAATATTAGTGTAGATATTAGTGTAGATAGGTAGGTACGATAATTCCATTTTATGACAGACAGAACTTCAGTTCGGTGACATTGACGTTTGACAGGACAACGATGGAGGAGATTGCATTTGGTTATTTCAAATTCTTATTTATTTCTTACTAATATAATAATATTTATTTATTTAAAAGTAGCCGCCCACGGCTTCGCCCGCGTGTTATGACGATAAAAAGTAGCCTATGTCCTTCCCCTGAATGCCAACTATCTCCTTGCCAAATTTTATTGAAATCCGTTCAGTGGTTTAGGCGTGAAAAGGTAACATGCAGACAGACAGACAGAGTTACTTTCGAATTTATAATATTAGTATGGACACTAGAGTAAACCATTGTTTGATTTACTCTAGTTATGTTTATATTAACAGTAGTAGAGGATATTTAAAGAAATTACATTTGTGTAACCTGTAGGTATTAATAGTACTTAACAATTTCTGTATAAAGGCATAATTGTTATTATTTAATTAGAGTATGGTTGCTAGCACTGCAGAATACACATTAATCCAATACAAAAAAATAGCTTACATTTTATTTCATAACTCCATTTAATTTTCTGGCTTATATCAAGAATTTATAAGTGCACTAAGTATTTGTTTTCGATAAAGACCTCTCTAATTCTTTGCGATTAGGTACTAGTGCAAACATGTACACAGGATATATGCCATTAGGAAAGTTAGCTTGTTTACATTGCTTGATTCTCTTCAAGTGACAGTTTTTAAATATTCTAATGTATTGCTTGTATGTTCTTGTGACCGATGAATCAGTAGAATCCTTTTCTATTTTTCCAGATGAAGTAACATTTTCTTTTACAACGATGATGCCACTTGCAGATAACGAATCCCTGAAATGAAGAATAAAATAATTGGATTCATTACACCTCACAACTGTCACTAACGAGACACAATAGAATTTTAATTGTAATCGGCCTTTAAAAGGCTAATCAACAGTTGAGCGGGAAAATTCCAATACCTACTAAAAATTTAGGTGCCTATGGATTTTGTATACACATAACAATATTTTGGAATAAGTTACCTGCATCGTACTAAATAAGCCTCTAAATCCTCATCTGTAAGATATCCTAATACCCATTGATTCCAAATAACATCATATTTCCTTGAAGGTATAAACTCTTGCAAGCCAACCTTATGCAACGTGCCTAATTTCGAGCCAAGCTCTCCCACATAGTCTTTAATGGAATTGACAAATTTTTCATCAGGTTCAACAACATCAACTAGATCAAAATGAGGTAATAATAATTGTTTTGTAATTCTACCAATGCCAGCACCACAATCTAATGCCGTGTTTGTAGAAGGAGCATTGCCAGAAGAAAGTAAAGACTTTAAGAACAGTTCAGATCCTTCAATGTCTGCATTCGAAATAAATCCAAATCCCCCAAGTACTCCATCAATTGTAGGTGGAATGTCTGCCCAGTATTCTAGGGATTTTTTATAATTAATACTGAAGACGTCATTGCTGTCGTTCATATTGATGCACTGAACCAATTTTTAAGTCTAAATGTACGTGTGTGTGGGATTCAAAGATCTTTGGTGGGATTATACAAAATTAGATGTTATTGATAAGATTAAGACATACGAAGATCACACCACTGCTGGCAATTGCTTGCAATAGTAAACAAATAATTAAATGATAGTTTAACGAAAATTATTTCTACAGAACACAGAGACAGAGACACAACAAAACAATATGAAAATGCTGGACAGGCTATGCTAACGGGCTAGACCGACTTGGGACTGTTTACAGGTTCACCAGTATTATATAGTGCTCTGTGAGGTTCACACGTGTGAATGACCTTAGGTGAATACAGGTGAGTATATGTTCCTTGGTGAATGACACTCAAGGACTTGAAAAAAAATGTACTCTGTGCTCAATTAATTAAAATAGTGCAAGTGCAAGCAAGCAAGACGACGCATGACAAGTGAGAAATGAGTACAAATGTGACGAGTTGACGAGTGTCACTACTGACACTTATGGACATTTGACACTTCCAAATCAAAGCCACAGGCCTACATAACTTCATGTACAGGATGTCACTGGATCCGCAGACTAGACGTAGATATTTAATCTGTGCTAGACGTAGAGATCTACGGCTGGATCCCAAAAAGAACCTATTCACAACACAACCGCAAATAAAAATAATCTTTGCTACAATAAAATAGTCAGGCTGTAGATTTAATTATTTTTTATTTTAGTACATTACCTTTAGAAACCATGTCATGTTAACGCCTTTTTATTAGCAAATAAAAAAGTTTTTTTATTTATAACAAAATCGACAACGGAATCTGAATCTGAAAATTGTTGTTTTGTGGGCAACACTGATCATCATTAGTATTTATTTGGTCTTTTCTTACGTCAAAAACGCGAGTCGAGACGTTTTCAAAATGGTTTGTGAAAATATTTCTCATCTTTTTAAATATGACCAATCTTCTTAAAATGAAAGATTGTTGAGGCTTTAAACAAATTAATGAAATTGATTGCCTCGTTGAATTGATATATTTCTTGACGGAATTCTGTATGGAAGTCATACAAGACCAGATTGGCCATACCCCAATGATAGAATGTTTTGGTGATTAAATGTGATTGGTTGAACAATGTGTTCTTTACATTGTTTTTTTATGTAGTTATTTTCTTTCTTTCTAATTATGTGTATATTTAGTGGAGTGAAATCACCAGTTTGTTGTTTACTTAGTGTTATCCGTTTTTATTTCAGGGTAAGGTTAAGTGCTCTGAGTTACGCACGAAAGACAAGAAGGAGCTGTTCAAGCAGCTTGAAGAGTTGAAAACAGAGTTGACGAATCTTCGTGTTGCTAAAGTGACAGGAGGCGTTGCATCCAAACTCTCCAAAATGTAAGTTTTTAATTGAATTAAAATTCATGAATTTCAGTGTGTGAACTGTGAAACATAGGTGTAGGTTTACCACTATTTCAAATTATACTCGAAAGAAAGTTCTTGGGAAGAAGGCGTGAGTTTATGTATAAATATGCAATGTAAATGTACTCTACTAACATCAGTGTTGTTGAATTAAGGCACCCTCAAACAAGTCTCGCTTCTTGAAATTTGTGCCATTACAAAATGGCACAGAATTTTCATAATAATAAGGAATGACTTGTCAAGGGAGCAATGTACTTTATGGCCCGGCGATTTCAGTGGAGCCCTTGTGAATATAAGTTTTGCACATCTTTTCTTATAGTCCTGCCCTGCGTTTTTGCAGGACAGTATAATGTTAAAAGTTATTTTTTAATTTGCAATCACAACAAAAATAGAGCTGTATTCACAAAGAGAGTGCTTTATTCACAAAGTTTGAAAGAATATCTATAATAACCTATGCATTTAAAAAATAGGTCACCCTAGGAGTGGTCAATTAAAAGTATTTATCTAAATATCTTACCCTTATTCTGGTCAAATTAGTTGAAAGGTTAAAAATTGTTAAACCTTAAAAATACCACTGCTAAGATATTTAAGAAATAAAAAATTTAAATAAATTTTTAAATAAATCATTTATTTGGACCAAACATTGTACACATTTTATAAACCTGCCAAACTGCGCGGCAGTTTGTCGGCAGATAAGATTTACTGTGTTGTGTTTACTCATATTTTCTTCATAAAATACCTGCTCAAATGTGGAGTAACAGACACCAGCCTGATGTACAAGAAAATAAAACTGTCTCTAACGAGGCACAATAGAATTTTAATTGTTATCAGCCTTCTAAAGGCCAATCAACAATGGAGTGGATAAAAGCAGGAGAAAATGTTTTAAACTCTGCACCTAAAAACAGATTTCAAATTCGTCAATTCAATAAAGGTACTGACTAGCACACACGAATACCAAGTGATTAATTTTGTTTTCTTACATTGTTTTAGACGTGTCGTGAGGAAAGCAATTGCACGAGTATACATTGTGTACCACCAGAAAATGAAAGTTAATCTCCGAAATCATTACAAAAATAAGAAGTACAAGCCCTTAGACTTGAGGACCAAGAAGACCCGTGCTATGCGTAAGGCTCTTAGCAAGCACGAATCTAAAATCAAGACCAGGAAAGAGATCAGAAAGAAGTCTCTTTTCCCTCCTCGTGTTTATGCTGTTAAGGCTTAAAATATATAACTAACTAAAATTTGCATTTAATTTATACTACCTCTTATATCAAGACCTACAACTACACCAACGAGGCAGTAGAGTTACAAGTATTTTATTTGAACATAATATTAAATTTTATAAGTATGACAAGTGAAAAAGGAAACAATTACCAAAATTAGTTCTTGGATGTGACATTTATAATGTCCCACAAAAGAAGAATGTTGGTAAATATGGTCAGGCCAAGTGCGAGTTGGACTCGGATACGAAGGGTTCTGTACCATACCTATTAAAATCGAGCAAAAAAACACCGAATAATCGTGTCATGCTCTGCTGCAGAGCCACCATTTTAGAAACCGATCAATTATATCTTAAAATAATGTACCTACGTAAAACGTACATAATGTACGTATTATCGTTATCGCTGTATGTGCATTAGGTAATGATAAAATAGACATTGATTGTGGCTCTGCTGCAGAGCATAGTCTCTAGCAGAGCCACAAAGAACATGTACTCGGGAAAGATAAACGCTACTGTTTGTTGATGAAAACTGTTGTATGAATAGTGTTCTTTGCGTACCTACGTGTTGACAAATATCGTTATTAGACAGTGGTTTTATTTATTTTAACTTGACTAAAATTGTCATAGAAAGCGCCTGGTTATTTTGTGTCAGCCAAATGTTGTGTAGCCAATAGCCATTGCTATCAATTTGTGATTAGGCACACAATTATAAATAATAACTAAGATCTACGAAAATTTGCATGTTATATAATACATAATATTAGGTCTTTACCTATGAAATTGCCGGTTTGTATGAAAAAATTTAAACGAATCTTTTTCATGTATTTTTTATTTGTATTAATCGAAGGAATCACCCATGCAATCAATGCATCTTTGCCAACGCAGTGGCAGTTTATTGATGCCCTTCTTAAAGAAATTCAGTTCAGTTCTTCACAGTACACATCTGCAGTAATGTTCACCCCGTTTGGTAAGAAGCTGTGATGAATCACACCGGCACTAGACCACCAAACAGTGACCATCACTTTTCTAGGGGTAAGTTTTCGTTTAGAGCATTGTTTAGATACTGAACCAGGATTCAACCAACTTGCTGAGCGCTTGCGGTTATCAAACAGAATCCATTTTTCATCGCAGGTAACAATGCGGTTCAAAATTCCTTCATTTGTGTGTCTGTTGAGCAGTGCAAGGCACGCCTCGACGCGTACTTCGCGCTGGCGATCATTGAGTTCGTGGGGCACCCATTTGTCAAGCTTTTTTACCTTGCCAATTTGACGCAAATGGACCAATATTGTTTTGACGCTAACGTCGAAAGCTGCTGCTAATTCAGCCGTAGATTGTGTATCATCAGCTTCCACAATCGCCTTTAATTCGTCATTGTCGACCAAAGTCTTCGGACGACCGCAAGGTTCATTTTTCAGGTCGAAATTTCCAGAACGGAAGCGAGCAAACCAATAACAGGTGGTGCGTTGGTTTGTAGTGTTAGCTCCGTAAACGTCGTTGATGTTGCGTGCCGCTTGTGCCGCGTTGCTGCCACGACGGTACTCATATTCTATAATTACTCGAATTTTTAACGTATCCATGATGACGAAAAAGATTGGTATGCGATGAAAATGTAACACTAATCATTAAACAAATGAGTTCTTTTGAAAAAAGAATTCCATGTTTTTTAAATAAAATTAATTTGAAATTAGAATTCTTAGCCAAACAAAAATTATTTTGATTTGAAATGGCCAGTAGGTACTGCAGAACGGCAAAATCCACTTTCAATGGTTTCGATCTAATTTATTTTTTTGACATGTCAATTTATTAAACTACAGAAAAGGTAGTATTAGAAAACGTGAAGTTTTTTCATACGTCCATACAGTTTTAAATACCGTTAGTGACGTTAGTGTTCAGTGGGAATTTATGTCTTATTATATTCTTATTTACAATAATTATTATAATATATCAAATTACAATGAAGCGCGCAAAATGTTTGTCGGTGTGCTTAGATGAACAAAAAGCAGCATTTAAGGACTTCAAATATTTATTTACCAATGCGAAAAAGTTGCCTTCGAGTGAGGGTAGTATTTTTAAGGGCATAAATAAGAATTTGGCGTTTCGTATGACACCTAAAGCCCTATATCTATCAGCAAAGAGACACTTCGTTTATTTTTTTGGTGATGAAAACCTGGAAGATAATGAAGGTTCCAACAGCGCTGAATCTGTAAACGTTGAGGACGATGTAAGTTCTAGTAGCGATAGCATTACTAATAACGTTGACGTGGAGTCTTTTGATGTAGACCGTGATTCGTGGCACAACGTGAAACCTATACTGGTAACTAGCAAAAGAAATGATATCAATAAACTTCTACTTACATATAAAAGAAGGAGGAGGATGCCTAAATCAAAGTGGAGTAATATTTTTTGTGAATGGATTTGGCGTTACACAACTAATCGTTGTGTATGGACTTTTAAAAATAGCTCTGTGACGGATGATTACCATATGAAGTGTACAGGCACATGTAAAGAGTGCAATGGTAAAATTAATATCACAACCAAAGGAAATACTGATAGCGTTATGTTAACATGTTCGTTTCAAAATGTCGATAGAAATATGAGTCATACGTCAAAAAATAAGTTGTCTTCTCATAAAACGAAACAACTATCTTCACAAATGCAAAACCAGTATCCTATTGTCATGCGAAAAAGTAAATGTAAAGATTTTGAAGAAGATTTAAAACATAGTGTGAATAAAAAATGGTGACTTTAGTCGAGAATCAGTGTTTAAAAGCAACCCTAAGCTGGAAGAAAATTGGCGCAATCAAACAGAAAATCGAAAAACCACACGGTTAATAGAAAAAGTAAAACCCAAAACAAAAGAAATAGAAATTCTACCTAATGGAAATATTTGCACATCAGGTATAAAAAATGTAGTTATAACGAATACACGCGCTTTTGATGCCATACTTAACACTTTTCTAGTTATTTGTACTGATCACATAAATATTTCCATATTTATTACTTCTATGAATTCGGCTTTTTCGAGACTGGTTTCTGCTTTGGTACATAAAGAAAGTAGAACAGAAATCTTACAAAAACATTATCAATCTACGGTACAAGGACATGTTGAACTAATTGATTGCAATTGTAACGTCACTTGTGCTAGAAAAAATTTTAATCGATGATATTTATAGTGCAACTCTTTCCAAAGTTTGTTCTGACTGTGAAATGCGTCTAACAAGAAAAGTTTCGATTATTCCTTTAAATATATTAATGATATCAGATGGTAGTGTGGCCTCATTAAATGAATCGGCATCATCTATGTTGGTAAGCGAAGTCTCTGATTGCAAAAACAATAATTGTACTGGAAAAGTATGCACAGAATATTTAATTTCCGAAAAACTAATATTTTTTGAATTAGATTTGACTATGCGTCTTTGCGACATTCCAGTGGAATTGCTGCTCTGCGACAAAATATTTGAATTAGCAGCTGTAGTTGAATTTATTCCAAATTCCGGAGGTGTTGGTCACTATAAAACTAACTGTCTACGGGGTAATTCTGAATGGGAGTGCTACGACGATATGGCCCGTAAGGCTGTTCCAGTTAAGAACAACATTGTAGTTAATTCCCATCTGCTAATATATAGAGGCTGGAGAGTATAGTTTGGAAAGTGTTCATAACAAACGTAGTGTAGATTATGTGTTTCGTCGGTTATGTTAATTCTTCTATAACGGGAAATATGGCAAAGAATTAGCATTGTCATTCGACGTGGCCATGCTGCCAGTTTTCTGGACACGTTTCCGGATGACAGCGATGCCACAGATATTATAATAATGCGGACGAGTACTTCGACGCCTAAGTGTCCTTTGTTTTTGTATTTATGCATATAATTTAGTATCCAGTGTAAATAGTTACACTTTCTCTAAATAACCTTTAATTAAAACTATTTAAATTCGTCTATTAATGTAGACTTTAAAGATAAGTAATGCACTGTTTTCTTTTGGCAAATAAACATTATCTATCTTATCTTAAACTAACAATAACTCTCTAACGATTTTGTGTACAACTCAATGTCTCTCTAAAGATTCGCAAACGATTAAAAAAATAAAATTACGTGTATGTCCATTTTTGTGGGAAGGGGGGCCAACTTCACACGAATGTGTCAATGGCGGTGCTCTCGAAGTTGTTCGGGAATACGTTTACCTCGGGCAAACTCTGCAGTTTGGTAAAAACAACTTTGAGAAGGAGGCTAACAGAAGAATTCAGCTGGGCTGGGCAGCTTTTGGGAAGCTCCGTCGAGTCTTCTCGTCGCGTATTCCGCAGAGCCTAAAGACTAAAGTCTTCAATCAGTGCGTCCTGCCTGTCATGACTTACGGAGCCGAAACGTGGACACTCACGGTACGGCTGGTCCATAAATTCAAGGTCGCTCAGCGAGCTATGGAACGAGCTATGCTTGGAGTATCTCTGAGAGATAAAATCCGGAATGAGGTAATCCGGCAGAGAACCAAAGTTACTGACATAGCTCACAGAATAAGCAAGCTGAAGTGGCAATGGGCCGGCCATATTAGCCGTAGAACCGATCACCGTTGGGGTAGACGTGTTCTTGAGTGGAGACCGCGAATCGGCAAACGTAAGGTAGGACGCCCTCAGGCTAGGTGGAGCGACGGTCTTCGCAGGGTGGCTGGTAGCAGCTGGATGAGAGCTGCCGAGAATCGAGCTGTATGGCGTGCAATTGGAGAGGCCTATGTCCAGCAGTGGACTGCTATAGGCTGATGATGATGAAACATCTCACGTAATCGTTATTATTTAACGTACCTATGTTTCGTTAACCAACCGTTTGAAACAATCGGCCCTTAGACGTATTTTTTTTTAAATAGTTTGACAATCGTTAAGTGGGTGATAGACGTGCGTAAAGTATGGGCTTTTTAAGTTCGCTACCTTACTCGGCTCGCCGTTCGGTGACACACGTGAAGCTTGCTCAAAATTTCATTGTTGGATCGCCGACGAACTTACTCAGCGGTTTTTAAGTCCACGTACTTAGCATGTCACACGGGCGAGTAAGCTCGCCGAGCCATAAGTACGCGTTCTTGCTCACACGTCTATCACCCCTTTTACAGAGATATCATTAAAGAGTTTTTATTGATATTAAAATATTTCTGAGAGCGCGTTTCGACCTAGGACCTGAGGGTTAGTAGATCCTCCTACTCCCCCCTGCCGGAGATACAATGTTTTCTTTAATATGACAAATATCATTTACTGGGGCCACACCAACGGGAAACGCCGTTGATTATCGTGATAATGGACGTTAACCGTTGGTGTAGCCACAACTTACCTCGAGAATTTGTCAACGGCATTCCCATTGGCGTTTGACGTTGGGCTGTAACTCTGGTGGCGGTATTTTAGGCAGATCAAAGAGATTTCCCGCGAGAATGATTGCGTTGAATAAAGCGGCCACACTTACGTTTGTCATCGTGCACCGTGCGCGCGACGGGATTGCACGTACATAATTATTTAGCGGAGCCGATCAGCCCATTAAGGAGTGGACTAACGAGAAAGTCATTGAGTTTCTCGAAGTTCTGCAAACAGAGCCATGTTTGTGGGATGATGTTTGATGATGATGATATACCTATGATGGATGTTTCTTGATCATGATAGATGTTTGTGGGGTAATAATAAACTATATTCAGCTAACAAAACAAACGGCCAAGTGCGTGTCGAACCACGCACAATGCAGGGTTCTAGAGTTGGGATGAATTTATCCCAAGAACAAACTTAACATTGTAGTTGAAAAACTTGTTCTCCTATACAGAACGTAAAATGTAAGATAGTCGATTATAACTTGGTAACTTGTAGAGCTTAGTTAGCTGTGATAGTTTTCCTTTTAATTTCGTTATAATTTCGCCGTGAATTTTTTCACATAACCAAAACCAACCATTTAGCTGGCAGGGCGGGGAAGACACTTGACTCTAACAAAAATTAGCACTGCTTAATATTTAGCAAACGTATCCCTGAATCCAAAAATGGTTTTCACAAACTCACAATATTTTAAACTTCCTTTCTAACGACACCCAAAACCATGTTACTGACGAAAAAAAAAATCACTATGTGTATGTTTTTAGAAAATTTTAAGTTCGCCGGTAATAACTACTGACCCCGTGGGAGTCATGCTGCGGGAAAGTCTGAAAGGGATACCGGGACCCTTGGCAACAGGCAACTGAAGGAACACGGGTGGGTTTTAGTCAGTAAAAGTCTGACACGCCCTCCCTCTCCGCCCAGAGCAGGAGAAGTCATTCGAAGACTTACAACCACAAAAAAAAACGGGGGTGTCATGCATTTGGCGCTCTTTTACTTTGAACTTACGAGTAACAGAAAGCAAAGATAAGAAAGTATAAAGGGAGCCTAACACAAACTGTCATTTCTCGCCTGTCGCTCAATGCGTCTCTCTCTTATCCTACTTATGGCATTACGTATGTTAGTGAGGTATACGACAAGACAAGCAACAAAATGACAGTTCCTTACTCCTACGACATAAGTTCATAAAAGTTAATATGCTGAATACAGTTTTTCTTTATAGAGATAGGTAAGTATTCAAATTAAGTGGTTAAGTTAAGCTGAAGCACGCAGCGCCCTGTATGCCCCGGCGCCCTCCAGTCGCCGGCGCCCTTGGCGACCATATTGGATCCACTCTGTACTTTATGGACCGCGCGTGAGAGAAGTCTTCATTAGATCGCTTCGCGAAGAGCGAACCTAGAGAGCTTAAAACTTGGGGTACCCCGGCTTGTCCGAGTCGGGGTACCCCGGCTTAGGTTAGTTTTCTTACCTTTTATATCAAAACATTCTATATTCGAAGAAATTGGTATATGAGGATTGGTATAGTGGAGGACCACTTAAACTTTTCACGGAATACCTGAGTGAGCGCAGGTATGTAGTAAAAATAGGATCAGTCAGTAGTTCCGAAGAAATAGTGACTTGCGGAGTAGGACAAGGTAGTGTGCTCGGGCCGCCGCTGTTCCTCATTTATAGGTATAAACAGCCTATGTAACATGAGTATCGAAGGTGCTCACATATTTTCTTATGCTGACGATACAGCAATTGTTTTCTCGGGAGAAACATGGGACAGCGTTGGTCGCATCGCCGAACGTGGTCTGTCTACAATAGCTACCTGGCTCATCGGAACCTTTTAACTTTGAATATTTCTAAGACAAATTACATCTGCTTTTCCATATTTTACCGTACCCAGCCATCAGATCTTCAGATTCAAATCCATACCTGCTCCAGCGCCACTAATACCACCCGCTCTTGTTTAAAAATCAATAAAGTATCCAGTACTAAATACCTTGGTGTTATGCTTGATCAAAGGCTTTCGTGGCACTTGCACCTAGAACTATTAATGAACAGAGTTAGGAAATTAATTTGGACCTTCAAATCTCTTCGCCACGTGACCACTAAGGATCTTATCAAGCAAATTTATGTCTCCCTGGGTCAGTCTATACTGACATACTGTTTGCCAATTTGGGGCGGAGCAAAAACAACAAGCAGCTAAAACAAAATTTTTGGAGCTAGAGAGGGCACAGAGAGCTTTACTAAAAATCATGTACTTTACGATTAGATTCCCCACGGAAAGTTTATACTCAATCTCAAACCTTTTGTCCGTTAGGAAACTCTATGTCCTGCAGATTGCTTTAAAAAAACACAAATGTCTTTCCTTCATTACTTCCAAGAGAAAATAAAGTGGCTGAAGATTGCCCAGTGAATACTACATTTGCGACAAGGCAATTTATTAAACAATCTTCCCGAATATATAACGCTCTCAATGAACAATGTGCCATCTACTCTATGACATACCACAACTGCAAAAGCAAAAAAACACTAACTAAATGGCTCAAGAATAAAAGTTACGAAGAAACCGAAGATATCCTACACAAGATCACATAACTAAGAAGCACATATTATTTGCACACATATACACACCACACCCACACGCCCTCGTGCTACACATACCACACACTTACACAAACGAACCCACACACCTCCACACTCACAAACATATTCTACACCCAGTGCGCTCCCTTACTGATATATGAATTATAAAATATTAATTAGTCTTAAATTAATCTTATTGCTTACTTATTTCTTATTTCTCACACCACTGTAGAATGATTGTAAACTGGGGGAGAGGAACCACCTAATACAAGCAAATCTTTGCTTAAAAGGTGACTCCAAACCTAACATAGTTATATCCATGTTATATAGTGAAGAAATAAACATTTTTATTTTATATTCTTTTACTTGTTTGAATATAAATACGTTCCATTTTTGGGGGAACGTGGGCAAATTTCACAAAAAAAAAAAAAATCGATCTTACATAAAACTAATTACTCTCTAACGATTTTTCTTTTCTCTCTAACTCTCTTTAACGGTTAGCATTAACAAAAGTTCATAATACTTAAATCGGGGGCAAAATTCAAAGAGGTAGGCTAACTTCACGCTTTCAAATTCTCTAACGATTTTGTGTAACTCTCAATCTGTCTCTAACGATTCGCAAACGATTAAAAAAATAAAATTACATCTAAGTCCATTTTTGCGGGAAGGGGGGCCAACTTCACACGAAAAAATAAAATTGTTTGTACATAAAAACTAATTACTCTCTAAATGCGGCTAAATTCACGGAGTTCTATAACTTCATGACCTCGACTCGCGTACCCAAAAAAATATGTAGGTACCATAGATTACTATTATTTATTGTAGATCTGTGGGTGGACTCAATTTTTGTAAGAAACAGTAAGAAACGATCAACCAACTTTTTTCACAACATGCTAAAACACTATAGCATATTATTACTTCTTATTCTCCATAACATCGAAAGTATTTTCTGTTATGACAAAAATGGCTTCATTCAGTACTGTCCTTGTATGGGTACGTAAACACAATTCAAGCATTCGTTGAATATTTTCCACTTGATACTTCCTACTTTTACTACATTAAAATAAATGTTCTTTTTAGGCAGATTTGGTAATCAAGCAGATCACTTTCTGGGAGCATTGGCATTTAGTAAAAGTTTGAATAGAACTTTGGTTCTTCCTCCATGGGTGGAATACAGATTTGGTGAGCCTAAATCCGTGCAAGTACCTTTTAATACATATTTTAAAGTCGAAGGTTTATTATTATATCATAATGTGATAACCATGGAGGACTTCATGAATGATTTGGCCTCTGTTATTTGGCCAATTACGAAACGAATCTCATTTTGTTACACTCAAAGAATGGGTGACCACGAAAAAAGTTGTAATGCAAAATCTGGAAACCCATTTGGTCCATTCTGGGATACATTCAACATTGATTTTGTTGACTCTGAATTTTATGGGCCTTTGAATTATGATGTATATAACAAAGCAATGATAGATAAATGGAAACATAAATATCCTCCTAAACAATGGCCGGTTCTGGCTTTTACTGGTAAGTGTATTCTTATTCTCTTCTTGCTCTCTCTCTCTCTCTCTCGTGTCGAAGCTTCCAGCAAACAACCCCATTATGCTGGACTGGAATATTATAGTAGCTACATAGGTCACATAAAAGAGGATTCTATCTATCTCCTTCAAACTTGTAGGTGAGAATGCTGCACATTTCTTCTATAGCTCTTCCAATTTAAGTTCAAGCAAAAATGGGTTTTAATGTTAATTTTAATGTTAGTTTCAATGTTAATTGGATAATGGATAATATTTTATAATCCGCAGGAGCTCCTGCAAGTTTCCCAGTACAAAAAGAAAATGTCCATTTACAAAAGTACCTATGGTGGAGTGATGATATAGTCAATAAGACAAGATTATTTATAAAGAAGAATATGAATGGTGGTGGTTTCTTGGGTATACATTTGAGAAATGGACAGGATTGGGTAAAAGCATGTCAGCATGTTAAAGACAGCACTATGTTATTTGCTGCCCCACAGTGTGTGGGATATAAAAATGAAAGAGGACCACTGTCGTTATCTATGTGTCTACCACAGCCTGTTGATATAATCAAGTAAGGTCTTTGAATTAATATGACATTATTTTTTGTGATTTTTTAAAACTCTTATGAATACTTTTGAAATTCTATCAGCTACTAAATAATGTATGATTAGCGTACACTGTACAGTGACATTAGGTAATAGGTAATACGGGCTGGTATCCGCAACTCCACGTCAAAGCGCGTATTTTGCGTACGCACAGTGACGTTAAATAGCGCCGTAACGTAAACAAATATCTTGGCGTGGTGTGCTGGCCACATGGCATATCAATTTCAAAGCATGAAAGTCTAGGTGTCCTACTACGCTACAGTATTTGTGTGCTGCGCTGCGGCGTACCACGTTGCGAGTGAGTGTTAAAGTTTAAAAAACTAACTAATTAATACTAATGTAAGATAAAATTACAGGCAAGTGAAACGGGCCATCAAGAAACTGGATAACATAAAATACATATTTGTGGCATCAGACACAAATCATATGATAAATGATTTCAACAAAGCACTACATCACACTGAAGTATCAGTTATCAGGTTACAGCCAATGAATCCACATCTAGACTTAGCAATTCTTGGTCAAGCTAACTATTTTATTGGCAACTGTGTGTCATCATATTCAGCATTTGTGAAGAGAGAAAGAGATGCGAAAGGCTTACCTTCAGAATTTTGGTCTTTTCCACACAGAAAAAAAAGTAAACACGAAGAATTGTAATTTTATACTTAGATACCTAGATAATTATTATAAAATTGAAATTTTTCATAGTTACTTTTGTGTACCACCACGTTCTACTCCCATTAATAAGGTTTCCTAGAAGCCGGTGGCCGCCACATAACAATAAAAAAATAGGAAATTTTGTGTCAAAAAATGGCTCTCTAGAATTGAGTGACGTCATTCGACGGTAATTTGCCGGCGCTATATAGCGTTCACCGCAATCTTAGGAAACCCTAGCAGCCCAAAATCGGTAACTTAATAAACTTTCGTTTCGGGATAATTATGTGATTTATTTCTCATTATTGTTTCTGATTCCTTATAATTTTACCTAAACGTACTTTTTGAGATTTAAAATCCATAGTTTTTACTGATTTTTTTTAAATAAGGACAATCCATCCTTACTTATATTGGGTATAAATTCGAAAGTAACTCTGTCGGTCTGTATGTTACCTTTTCACGCCTGAACCACTGAACGGATTTCGATAAAATAGCGCAAGGATTGAGTGTGCGTTACGATTGCTCGGCCAAGTTACCCAAACAAAAAAAAACTTCGGCCAAAAAATTGTCGAAATTTGTCAAAATCGAAGGGTACAAACCAAAAATTTGTCAAAGTAGAAATAAAAAAGTTATAAGGGTTTTAAGTTGGCCGCGCGAACGTAACGTGGAGGATTGCGCGGCCATGGAGATCTCAGCAACTACTTGGGTTAGAGATGTAATTCTTTTTGTCAATTGAAGACAGAATTTGTCAAAAATTGTCGAAAAAAGAATTATAAGCTCTAGATCAATATTTTACGAAATATTCCCCTTCGAAGTTATGGCCGCGCAATCGTGCACTTGTTGTTTCTTTATTGTTGATTATTTCTTTAAAACTAATACTTCATACAGTAAAACTGTTACAAGAAGAATGGTCTTAATTTTTCAAAACTAACGAAAGCAATAAATACTACTAAAGTTTAGTTAAACAGACGAAATCAGTCCAAAACCCAAAGTACGTGGCCGCGCGGTCGAAACGTTACTTTGTACGCTGATATCTCATTATCTATAATTGCTAGGATTTCGGTGTGAACATCCATTTATTCGACATGTTATCCTCATTAGAATGGCATATCGTTTTACCCTCAGATCAGTCTTGAACGCGTGTAATCTCAAAAATGATGTTATCTCATACAATGTTCGAGCAGGGTAACCATAATTTCGAATTTATTTGGGAATACCTCTGACTGGATTGGACAACATCTAGCTCAATCTGAAAAAGGAGAATGAGCGTTTCTGCCCACAGTAAATTAGCGTGCTATCTTCTCGTCTCATATACCACAGTGTGTCAAGACAAAAGTTATTGACCAGTGTGTGTTCCCAGTGATCAAACTTTGATGAAATACCCAAACACCCCTGCCACACATGTGTTCAAACATGTGATCAAATATTGTTGCTATGTCTGGCGCCGGCATAATGTCAACTGCTTTTTTTTGTAAAGAAGTTTTTATTCATCACAGCTTGCAAACTCCATAGTGAAAAAACCGGCCAAGTGCATGTCAAAGTAGCATTCATTCCATACAAGCCCAAAAGCCCGGCTTGCCTTCAAAACTGAGCCAATTAATTAAAAAAAAAACTACACCTATAAATTTCAATGTCAATCATTCATATCGCAAGAATTGATAAGAATAATAACATTTAAACTTCGCGCTGCACCAGCCGCGCGCTATAAGTACAAGCTATGATGCCAGGTTTTCTTACTCAAACAAAACACCGTTGCCAAACTGTCTCGGATGCCATAGTTGCGATCTCGCTCTAACACGATAGCGTTAGGCGAGATCGCATCTATGAATGAAGACGTCAATTCTGTAGTACATTGCATCTCGTTCTCGCTCACAAAAGCTGGCTTCTGGACCTCTTATTTTTTTGTTGATGCTATTAGTATCTACTTATTTTGCAAACTGTTCTAATATTTAAGCCCGGCTTTTGAGTTTTTATGAATGGAACGAATCGTGTGTTTGTATACTGTGAGCAAAGGAGAACATTCACCGTCCATACATTTTTGGGGTAAATGTGAAAGTGCCCAACAAAAAAAATGCTTTATTCCGAAAGAATACGTTGTTCTCTTCATTTTTTTGTATGGTTTTTTTTTAGGTATGTAAATACACTGAGTTTTCTGACAGTAAGTAACTCTTTACTTCACCGTAATCAATCCCAATTATTAATTTGTACCTATTACTCGGAAATAAAGACAAGTATTTTTGTCAGTCGAAGAATTTTGTATTGAAATTGGCATTCGAGTGTTTAGTTAGGAGTATGAAAAATTAGGTAGCTGGCGTCATGAAAGACATCAAAATTTGTATAGGTAGTGTTTTTTGTATGGCAATTGTAGTTTTGGTAAACCACTGAAAAACAAACTATTAATACATCTCATCAAGATCACCAAACACAATAATTTTCGTATCGAAAATTCATGTTCATTCATGTGTTTTGAAATAAAGATAAGAGTTGGCTATTGTTACTATGGTTAATTATAAAATGTTATATATCTAATGTAATATTATCTCATTTAACATTTTTAATCGACATCTAAATTAAATTTCATAAAACTAAACATGCGTACGGTTACAGTAATAGAACAACAAATCGATAATTTGGAGGCCACCTAGCGGCCTTTGACAGAATAATTTTGCATTTGACAAACAAATATTTATTAGGGTGAAAAGGTCCTACTAAGCGGTGTGGTTACGCGCATTCGTTAATATAGATGGCGCTTACGACAATTACGAACTGATTGATGTTTGAAATTATGTAGAACTCTTCACATTTTAAAGGTTTTTCTAACCAACATTATAATGGTGTTACCATGAACAACAAAGAAAATCCGTGGATCGCCCACTTGGCTGTTTTTTTTAATCGTAAAAAATCTGTCGGCTTGCCCTTATTTTGACCGCTAGGTTCCGTAGTTGGAATGAATTTAACATTGTAGTTGAAAAATTTGTTCTCCCATACAGAATGTAAATATGGGAGAACATGTTTTTGCAACTGCAAATTAAAGTTGGTCGATTATTACTCGGTAACTTGTGGAACCTACGTACCCGTAACCCGTAACCATCCCCACTTAACAAGGTACCCAAAAAAAAAAATGTTTTACGTTTTTTTGCGTGATTTATATGTCCATACCAAATTTCAGCTTTCTAGTACCAACAGTCTCTGAGCTAAGCCGCGGACAGACAGACAGACAGACGGATGTAGCCTTAGTAATAGGTCCCGTTTTACCCTTTGGGTACAGAACCCTAAAAACAAACAACAATAACTGGAAATGTCAAATACCGTCTACGATATTAAAAAAAACAGACTTTTATTTAATCGGATTCTAACATTTTCTGCATTTTATTATATTTATATTTTTGGCCCTGATATTAGTGAAACTATTCAATATGGCAGATAAGGTGAGTTATTATTTCTTTATACCTTAATTAAATGTGAGTAAAATAGAAATGTATACCTACTTATTGAAAGTTAATTTTGCGTTTTCGTAAGCTATATAGAATTGGGGTATTCCTCGAAGCGCACCTACTTTAAAACGCAACAAATGAAGCGAACCTAAAGTATTCCTCGAAACACGCCAACGATGCAACATAGAGAAGAGCATGAAGGATTCGTAATAAATGATATCGATAGCCGTTTTTTAAAATTCAACTTTCAAATTGATGTATTATTGTTGTTTTGAAAAGTACCAGGGTGACACAAATTAATAGAAAAAAAATAGGCGCCTAAACGATCTCACTAAGTTGCAGAACAACCAACGACTAAACACAAAGGAATATAAAGTATTCGTTATTATTCACTATATCGATAAAAGTCCTAAAACTGTCCTATACCTAGAGTTCATATGCACATAGTTCCATTTGAATAAATAAACAATTAGGACAGTTGAATTTTAAAACGTCTATTGATATCATTTATTACAAATCCTTCAGGCTTTTCTCTATGTTTCATCTTTGGTGCGTTTCGAGAAATACTTTAGGTGCGCTTCATTTGTTGCGTTTCAAAGTAGCTGCGCTTCGAGGAATACCCCATAAAATTTCAATACATTAGCTACATTAACCGTATAATTTGGAAGCGCCCTCGATTGGACCAGAAAACACGAACCTCGCCGGCTCGGTAGTCACCCTAAATTGACTATATAAATATTTATTATGCTAACCATTTTTGTAAAAGTAACTTATTTGTTTGTCAGGTAAAAACAAGAGGCCGCAAAAGAAAAGTGGATAGTGAGAAACTAAAAAACGCATTCATTAAATACGCAGAGGTATGCAAAAATAATAAATATATTAAATACAATGATCCAATTTTTAAAACCATAAGCATTGAATTAGAAAATATGATGTCTCCATATGCATTATATAAAACGTTGAAAAGACACTACGGTGAGTATTTCAAAAATGATGAAGATGAAAACGAAGATGAAGAAGATATACTACCAGCTCAGAGCTGTTCATCTTCACCGTCTCGTCATAGTATGGTATCCTCACCGTTGACATGTCAAGACAAAGGAGACAAAGTAATAACGTTTACATTTTTAATGGACGAGCATGAATTGAAAAAAATACAACCTATCTCGGTTCATTATACCAGAAGAGATATAAGCACCACATCAACACACAAATTATACAAAAGTCTGCCAAAGTTTAAGTGGGCGACTTTACTAAGAGAAAAGCTCTGGGAATTCTCTAGGCTACCATGTACTTGGAACTTTAAAAATAAAAAAGTTGACAGTAAAAAAAACATTTGGGTCCAAGGAAAGTGCTCACAATGTGAAAGAAAAACTGTAATCAAAGCCGAAGCAGTTACTGAGAAAACTATAACCATGACATGCGATATACTTTCTTCTAATGAAGCGAATCTACCACATAACCCTAAGAAAAAATCAAAATTAACGCCATATAGAAGAGGTCAGTTAGCAAAAATTTTACAATATAAGCCTGCCGTTGCTGTACACACAGAACTTGCGGCGAAATTAATTAAAGACCCAAACACAGTCTGCCCACCGGTGCTGCCAAGTTTAGGAGCTCTCCGAAAGATCAAGTATGACAAAAGACAAGGCCAGAGACTTCATTCTCATCCAATTTTAAGTATACTTATGATGAAACAAATGGAACACATAAACTTTATTCGTGAAATGACAGTGATACCCTATTTACATTTGTATTATTGGTCTGATCAGCAAATTGAGTACTATGATATGTATCACCGTAGTTTCCCTAAAGTAACCATTACTGTAGATGCCACGGGGTCTTTTTTTCGGCCTATAATGCTTCCAGATGGATCTATACGCACGAAACGATTATTTGTTTATATTGCCATGATTGCTTCAGATTCGATTAAATCTACACCAATTTTTCAAATGATAACTGATTCCCACAATAAAGACTCAATTACGGCGTGGTTAAAAAAATGGTTAGTTGAAGTAAGATGCGCACCACATGAAATTATTACAGATGACTCTTCAGCATTAATTGCAGCTAATGTTTCAGCTTTCACAACATTTAGCAGCGTAAAAGATTTAATTAAACGATCGTTTCTGGTTTTAGGAGGCCATAATTACGCATTACCAGAAGTATTCATAAGACTTGACACAAGCCATTTTATCAAAACCCTTTACAACTTACGTTGCTTTGAAAATATAGATAAAAATGCTAAAATGTTTTACGTTCGTTGCATTTTATTTATAAAAGAATGTGAATGTTTTCAACAAATTAAAATTCTCATTACTGATGTTGTTAAAATATGTCTAACTGAATACGACGATACAGAAAATCTTGTTTGTGAAATGTATATAAAGAAAATAAGATGTTTATTAGGTAATAGCGAATATATGGAACCTAACCAAGAAACCGATGAAAAGGAAAATATTTATAAAAATATAATCTTCGATGATGATGACGGTTTACTTTCATGGTTTGATGAAATCGTTGAAAGGGAAAGAATCCTACATAAAACGGAAAAAAGTGCGAAGTGCGGAGTATCGCGAAACATTTTTTACATGCCTCATATAATTAAAACATTCAAGCGATTACTTCTCAAGTTGCCCCTCTGGGGTAATGTTATGTGCCCACTATATAACTCTCAAAATAAAACACCAACATCCTCAGCTATAGAGAGCTATTTCAAAACAATGAAAAATTTATTCTTTGGTACAAGACTGAAAAAATACAGCATTGATGAATATCTCAAAATTCATTATGATTATTTGTTAGGTGAAATGAATCTTGCTTTTACTTGTTTAAATATTGCCTCTGAAATTTACTGCAAAAAAGAGAAAAAAATAACGGATAAAACAAAGAAAAGAAAAATACTAAAACCAAGAAATAAATCGTGCAAAAAACAAAAAACTAATGTATGGAAAACGTTTTCAACTGACTCAGTGTTCTCAGAAATACCTTCGTATGTTGAAAACTGGAGAGGCGAAGGTGTCTCTACTGAAAATGGTGAACCTCTGAATATAATGTTTTAAAAAAATGGTAATTTAACAAACTTTTCTTTACAAAACATAACATTAACAAATACATGTGCATTTGATTCCGTATTTTTTTTGCTGGCCTTCGGTTATAAAGAAAATACATACATCCGCGATATATTTGACAATTGTAGAAATAATGATATAACAGCGTTTTTAAAAATCGTATGTGATTCTGATAACTATGTTGAGGCAAATAGACTGAGAATAAAAATTGCTTCAAAATATTTCCAAAATAATCGATATAGTTGTGACTGTAACGCAGCATTCATTTATGAACACATCGTAAATGACATTATTTTTAGCGCTAGTTCCAATAGTACGTGCATGAATTCGGACCCATCAGAGAGAAAACACGTATTTCTACCGTTAAATTTAGATATAATCAACATTTTCACAATTAACAACTTGGAAGATGCTATTATTATTAATGATTGGGAGAATAAACGATGCAGAAAATGCAATGAATTAGTTGAATTTACTTACACGTTATCAAAAATAGTAACATTTGATTTAAATGGCACACAAATGATGGTGTTACATGACATACCTCAAAATATTATTGTTAAACAAAATACTTATAAATTGGTAGGTGTTATTGAATATATTCCTCCAATCCTTGGAACAATAGGTCACTATAAATGTCATTTTATAAGAAATGCCGCGATGCTTTGTTACGACGACAACGAAACTAAATTATGTGAAAGTACAAAAAATCCTGTTTTCATCCATTTTCTAACATATGGTTTTGTAGAGGTGTAGGTAACCAGAATTTTTTTTTTTTTGTTGATTTAATGTAAATAATTATTGATTTCCATTTTTTTTGTAATGGTTCCTCCTGTCAATTTATAAGTATTTTGTTTAAAAATAATATTTTGAGATAAGTCACATAATTTAGTTTCGTTGTCGGCGGTAGCAAAGTATCACGGCATTTCTTGTAAAATTACATTTAGTGACCTGTTGTTTCAAGGATTGCAGGATAAAATCTATTCAATAACACCTAACAATTTTTAAGTATTTTGTATAAAAATAATATTTTGAGGTATGTCATGTAACAACATCTTTCTTTAATGTGCCATTCAAATCAAATGTTACTATTTTTGATAACGTAATAAGTAAATTCAAATAATTCACTGCATTTCTGCGTTTTCCCTCTGATGGGGCCGAATTCATGCACGTAACATTGGAACAATTACTATTGGAATAGTGCTGACAATAATGTCATTTACGACGTGTTCAAACCTAAAAGCAGCGTTACAGTTACAACTATAATTATGTATTATTTTTTAAATATTTCGAGGCAATTTTTATTCTCAGTCTGTTTGCCTGACATAGTATTCAGAATCACATATTAAAACGCTGTTATATCGGTATTCCTCCAATACTTGTCAAATATATCGCTTAAGTATGTATTTTCTTTATAACCGAGGGCCAGCATAAAAAATACGGGATCAAAATGCGAATGTATTTGTTGAATGTTATATGTTTTGTAAAGAAAAAATTGTTAAATTACCATTTTTAGGGTTCCGTACCCAAAGGGTAAAACGGGACCCTATTACTAAGGCTCCGCTGTCTGTTTGTCCGTCCATCTGTCACTGTATCTCATGTACAGTGATAGCTAGACACTTGAAACTTTCATAGATGATGTATATCTGTTGCCGCTATAACAACAAACACTAAAAACAAAAATAAAATAAATATTTAAGGGGGCTCCCATACAACAAACGTGATTTTTTTGCTCGTTTTTGCTCGATATTGAAAATGACAACAGGTAGACGCTTGAAATATTCACAGAATATTTAGTTACACATTCACTTTAAAAATAAATAAATAATTAAATTAAAATAAAACAAATATTTAAGGGGGGCTCCATACAACAAACGTGATTTTTTTGCCGTTTTTATAGATAACTAGCTACCGCCCCGCGGCTTCGCCCGCGTGGTATGTCGATAAAAAGTAGCCTATGTCCTTCCCCGGGATGCCATCTATCGCCATGCCAAATTTTATCGAAATCCGTTCAGTGGTTAAGGCGTGAAAAGGTAACATACAGACAGACAGACATAGTTACTTTCGAATTTATAATATTAGTATGGAAGTATGGATATGGATGGTACGGAACCCTTCGTGCGCGAGTCCGACTCGCACTTGGCCGGTTTTTTTAAAACATTATATTCAGAGGATCGTCATTTTCAGTAGAAACACCTTCGCTTCTCCAGTTTTCAACATAAGAAGGTATTTCTGAGAACACTGAGTTGTTTGAAAACGTATTCCTTACATTCGTTTTTTGTTTCTTAATTCATTGCATTTTCTGCACCGTTATATTCTTCCAATCATTAATAGCATCTTCCATGTTGTTAATTGTGATTTTGTTCCGTTTTTTTTTTCTTTTTTGCAGTCAATTTCAGAGGCAATATTTAAACAGTTAAAGGCAATTTGATTTCACCTAATGAATTTTGAGATATTCATCAATGGTGTATTTTTTCAATCTGTTCCAAATAATACATTTTTCATAGTTTTGAAATAGCTCTATAGCTGAGGATGTTGGTGTTTTATTTTGAGAGTTATATACTATAATGGGCATAACATTACCCCAGAGGGAGAAATTTCAACTAATTCATTTTATTTTCTGCATCATTAACCTCTGTGGGCTCCGCAACCGTCTAACGTAATTAATAATAATAATCGTCACTGGAAAAGCAATAAGTGTCGCATAAGTCATATTTACCTAATGTAAAAATATACAAATTTAAATTTAAGTATATTTATATTAGTAGTTGTGCTCTTCCTGGAATTTGTGAATAACTTGGTTTAATTTTCAACTAATTCATTGTATTTTCTGCATAGTTTAGTCTCCAAATATTATGTTTGAATGAAGGAATTGCTAATTTTTTGTTATCTTTATATTTCTGAGATAAATAAACTGTATGTATGAAATATACATGTTTTTTAATTAATATTAGTATTTTAGGAGAATGGGCACCTGCTTATGGGTTTCTGCCCTGAAGCCCACTAGAAATAAGTTATATACCAATGGAAAGAGCTTTTCAAGGGCAACCTTTCTTACTACTTCGTTCTGTTCGGCCAACCGACTATTTAAATCATTGTTCTCAAAACGGCATATAGGAGGCCAATGTTTTAAAATATCCATTTAAAACATAAATGAAATAAAAATAATTAATTAACGAAATACTTGAATTTCACTAATGCTTAACTATTCACATTAAGAACTCTCTGTAGCTCCATTCGTACTAACAATCGAAAGAAGCTTAAAAACATTGTTCCTAAAACGGCATTTATTGTAGGCCAATGTTTTAAAATGTTCGTTTCTAAGCTTGATAGACGATGTTTGCAAGGTAAAGTTTATTAATTGACGAAATACCAGAATCCCAATAATATTGAATCATCCACATTTAAAGCTCTGTAGCTCCTTTCGTACTACCGATCAAGAGAAGTCTTCATAATAAGAAAATACCTAATATTTTTCTTGATGAGATCTTTCCATTCGTATATAATCTCGTTAAGATTGGGTTCCAGCGCAGAAACGCCCATTCTCCTTTTTCAAATTGAGTTAGATGTTGTCCAATATAATTGACAGTCTCTTGTCAGAGGTATTCCCAAATCGAAATTATGGTTACCCTACTCGAACATGTATGAGCTAACATTATTTTTGAGATTACACGCGTTGAAGACTGTTCTGAGGGTAAAACGATATGCCATTCTAATGAGGATAATCTGTCGAATAAATGGATGTTCACACAGAAATCCTAGCAATTATAGATAATGAGATATCAGCGTACAAAGTAACGTTTCGACCGCGCGGCCACGTACTTTGGGTTTTGGACTGATTTCGTCTGTTTAATTAAACTTTAGTAGTATTTATTGCTTTCGTTAGCTTTGACAAATTAAGACCTTTCTTTTTGTAACAGTTTTACTGTGTGAAGTCCTAGTTTTAAAGAAATAATCAACATTATAGAAACAACAAGTGCACGATTGCGCGGCCATAACTTCGAAGGGGAATATTTCGTAAAATATTGATCTAGAGCTTATAATTCTTTTTTCGACAATTTTTGACAAATTCTGTCTTCAATTGACAAAAAGAATTACATCTCTAACCCAAGTAGTTGCTGAGATCTCCATGGCCGCGCAATCCTCCACGTTACGTTCGCGCGGCCAACTTAAAACCCTTATAACTTTTTTATTTCTACTTTGACAAATTTTTGGTTTGTACCCTTCGATTTTGACAAATTTCGACAATTTTTTGGCCGAAGTTTTTTTTTGTTTGGGTATCTTGGCCGAGCAATCGTAACGCACACAGGATTGAAGGCATCGCGGGGAAGGACATAGGCTACTTTTTATCGAAATACCGCGCGGGCGGAAGCTAGTTATGATGCCATGTTGATTATCAAATAAACCTTAATTTGCACATTTCAAAAATATATACATAATACTAGGGAGACGTTGTCCTGCCCGAACAGCGCCACCTACAGGGTTCAATTGTATTATCAAAAACCATCCACCCACTCAAATTTCATCCAAATCGGTCCAGCCGTTTAGGAGGAGTTAGGTGACAAACACGTACAGAAGAATTATATGTGTCCGGACATGGACTAGCGATATTCTACGAGGGGTGTTCAATAAATAGTGAGAATGAGTATAACGCAATTGTCTGTTATCAAATGTTAAGTATTTTATTTTTCGACGCAGTCATCATCTAATGTCTGGGCTAGGTATGCCTGCCAGTATTTTTTTTTCTTTCTAAGGAGAATGTATCGCATTCTCACTATTTATTGAAAACCCTCGTAAATACTCAAAGAACTTTAAAAGTATTGACAACGCCTGCAAAACTATAGTAGCAAATAACGCGTACTATTAGCACCTCTCCTCGCCTGTTTGTCTATGTCCATTTCTCCTCGTCTTTTCCGCTGCATAGGAAACAACACAGAACGAACCAAAAGCCGTTTTGGGACTAGTTAAATCAAAGAATTCGACTTCGAGTTAGCCGTCTAACGTTACTGGGACTAACGGACTTTTTCTTCACTGATGCATCAAAATTATCTGAAAATAATGTACAGGAGTAGCACTATATTTTCAAAATTAAAAAATTGCCCATACACAAGATGGCCACCACCGACGCGCCCCACCGCGTGGTCAAAGTGGTGTCTAGTTTTCTCTCCAACAGGACCTTCAGAGTGGTGGTCGACGGGGCGCTATCCAGCGCCCGCCCCGTGCGCGTGGGCGTGCCGCAAGGCAGCTGCGTGTCGCCGGCGTGTTACTCGCGTTACACCGACGACATTCCCGCCACTCCAGACTCGATGCTCGCGCTGTATGCCGACGACGCCGCGTACATTACTACATCGCTTAATGCGAAGTTCGCGGCCGTCAAGATGCAGCGCGCCCTAGACTTACTCCCCGAGTGGCTGTCGAAATGGCGGCTTTCGGTTAACGTGTGTAAGACGCAGGCGCTAATCACTAGATTCGCGTCCCTCCCACCACCTCTGAAACTACATGGAGCCGACATCGAGTGGTCGCCCCGGGTGAAATACCTGGGGGTCACCATCGACCGTCGGCTCACGATGGGGCAACATGTCCGCAATGTAGTCGCGCAGGGTAGGGTTGCTCGCAACCTGCTCCGACCTGTGCTCTCATCCCGCCTCCGGGCGCGCGTCAAGCTGGGCGTGTACAAGTTGTACGTGCGCCCTATCTTGACGTTCACCGCCCCGGCGTGGTTCGCCCTCACGAGCGAGGGACACCGCACCGCAAGCAGCTCCGCACGCAACAGAATCATGCGTTGCGTACTATCGTAGACGCCCCTCGTTTCGTAAGGAACGATATCATCCACCGGGACCTCGGGATTGAGAGCCTGGATGAGTTTGTTCGGCGCCTAGCGAAGGGGATGTTCGCGCGTGCCGACGCGTCTGCCTGGCCCCATGTCAGACAGATCGCACCACTGCATGCGCGCCCCCCCGACGCTAGACCCCTGCCCCGGGACCTGGCTGCAGACATTGCCCCCTCCACACCAGACTGACGCCTCGAGTGAGCCGCACCCAGGTTACACGCGGCTCACCCGAAACAATAAGACTCTACAGATGTACACATACATCTGTTGCGTGGCGTGTGCTAGGTTAATATAGGCATGCCACGTAACAAATCACAGACACCCACTACTACACAGACACCTATTTTAACGCGTGCGGGCGCGACGCGGGCCGCGACGTATGCAGCCACTGAGCGGCGGTACACTACAATACAAGCCGCTCATACATACATAACAGTTTTTCCTTCAAACCGTGAACGGCTAGATCTGTGATCGGGGCGAAAGGAAACTACAACTTATCCTGTAGGAGCGTCGAGTCTCTGTCGCTGGTCGTTACCCGCTAGGCCTCCCCCAGGTAACTGGGGGTCTCACCTGGCGGTGACAGACCGCCGAGATGTGAAGAAAGCGGCGCTATAGATATAGCGTCGTGGCGCGCCTACAGAAATATTCATTGCAACCAGTCACATGGACGCGTTAAGTTACGCGGCCGACAATTGCCGCTCGCCGATGCTCACAAAATGAGGGGCTCGCAGTTGCGGGTCACGGTATGGCCCCCGCGGGCGAGGGGCGGATCCCCGATCCCGCACGCCACGTCTCCTTGCGGGGACGTAGCGATATCCGAGTTCTCGCCGTCGTCGGTGACACACGAATGCAACAACAATGAAATTTTGAGCAGTGAAGCTTGCTCAAAATTTCATTGTCAAATTGAGTAAAAAGAAAACAAAAAATATTAAAAAAAAACAAAAATGTGTATTAAACTAATCCAGAAAAGAAATCTGATGCGTTCTTTAGACTGCTTGATGGTAAGTTATTGCTTAAGTCTCGTCTTTTATTTTGTTTTTGATTAACGTCGATAATGGAATCGATAGATTCAAAGTATGAGATATTCCAGAACTTAACGTCATTGTCATGAGAGCATGAAGCGACATATTGGCCATCGTGACTTATGTCGAGGTGTTCCACAGGGAGTCTATGTTGACCTACCACACCTAACTGACGTTGCGGGAACATATGCGCTGCTCTCAAAATGCCATCTTCACCTGACGTCACCACAATATTCTGGGTGATAGGTATCATGCACTGAATGGCATGTTTTTGTCCAACATATTCGTCACTGTGTAGTCCAAATTCTTTCCAATTAAATAAATATAATTTTCCTGTAGATGAGGCTACAAGTAGCTTAGTGTCTGATCTAAACAATCCCAAGCAAGTTAACTCTGCATCATATTCTTCCGATGTTGTGTAAATTTTACTGAAACAATAATTAAGTACTATTAGCATTAACATTACACAATTACTTTTCATTTTTAAATAACATTGAACTGCCTTTATTATGCAATTTGACTTAATTTTTCTACATAAACAATACATTTAAAATGTCCTACTATAATTATGTAAAAAGACCCTGTCTGATCAGTGAGGGTATTAATAGGTATCATGATATGATCCTATCCATGGACTTTTTTTCGGAGAATAAAAAAAATTGGAGGTTAGACTGAAGATGAATATGTCCAAGACCAAAGTTATGTGCAACGAAACACCAGGGGGCCTACCACGGTGTTTCTGTGTGCGCCTTAAAGAGATGTCAGCACAATTGGCGGGCTCCGCTAGGACCGATGCCTGTGTTGCGGGTTAGTCCGAAAGGGATACCGGGACCTTGGCAACAGGCAACTGAAGGAACACGGGTGGGTTTTAGTCAGTAAAAGTCTGACACGCCGAGCTTCATCTCTTACCTACACTGAAGTAATCTATACTAATTTATATCTATACTTCTATACTATAATATATTAACTATACTTCTATACTAATATTATAAAGCTGAAGAGTTTGTTTGTTTGAACGCGCTAATCTCAGGAACTACTGGTTGGAACTGAAAAAATCTTTTTGATTTGGATAGTCCATTTATCGAGGAAGGCTATAGGCTATATAACATCACGCTACGAACAAAAGGAGCAGAGCATAAATGAAACACACACAGAGCGGGTGCGGGGCGGGAGCGGGTCGGGTCGTTTTCATCGCGTGAGTCGCGCGGTTCATCGTGTTCACACAGAGCGCGGGCGCGGGGCGGCAGCGGGTCGGGCGCGGTTGTACTTTGACAGACGGCAGCGGTTGCAGTGTGAAAATGTTGGGTGATTCTGACACGGACGAAGAATTTTTTTTTTTCTTATTTTAAAGAGAAGAACGCGAAAATGGAAAAGTTGTAGGTTCATGACATTAATAAAAAAAAACATCAATATGGAGAATATCATCGATACGTGTATTGCAACGAATGTAACGCCGCTACACCCACATTGCTATTCTGTAACCATCTTACCTTGAAAACTTAGGTGAAGTGAGAGTGGAGTGAGTCATTGTCATCGATACCTACTGATGCTAAGGCAGTGACAGTTCACTCCAAGCTCACTTTGATATTATATTTTACTACACTTAGTTTTCACGGAGATATTTTTACAGAATAGCACAACCGCTCCCGTCCCGCGCTGTTGTGTCAGCGGGCGCGGCTCCCGCTCCGCGCCCGACTCGGGCCCGCGTTCTGTGTTTTGACATCCATATAATTCCTCGAATTACAATTTATGACACCCGCCGTACTCCCGCGCCCGACCCGCTCCCGCCCCGCGCTGTTGTGTCGGCGGGCGGCGGCGGGCGCGGGTCCCGCTCCGCGCCCGACCCGCGCCCGCGTTCAGTGTGTTGACATCCATATAATTCCTTGAATTACAAATTATTATACCCGCCGTACTCCCGCGCCCGACCCGCTCCCGCCCCGCACCCGCTCTGTGTGTGTTTTGGGCTTAAAATAATACTGCTAGTGGTGGTGGTAGGCCCGTTGGAATCATAAAAGTAGACAGGGAGACAATACAACATGGGTTTTGTCTATTGTCTAATGCAGTGGTTCTCAAACTTTTTAAATGACGGAACCCTTTTGGGAAGCAAAATACTTGATGGAACCCTACAATAAAACAATTCTTTTTATAAGTGTATTTTTTATTAATCAGCATAGTAAAAGTACAATGTAACAGTTACTAATTATTATTTACTTCACCACTTGGCAAGGACAACAATAGAAAACATTAAAAAAGAAAAAATCTAACTAGTGGGAGGAATGGAACTGTTTTTTATTTTTCATCAATTGGTTGATATCAGGTTTGATGGAAGAAAGTTGGAGTCTCATATCAGCTTCGGCGTCCAGTCTATTGCGATATTTTGTTTTCGTGGCTGCGTAGGTAGAGAATCCTGTTTCGCACAAATATGTAGTTGGGAACGGGAGCAGAATATCCAGAGCCATTTTGCCAAGCATTGCATATTCATCTTGGATTCTGCACCAAAAATCATTGAGAGGCGTCGTTTTGAACAGTGACTCCATACTTGTGTCTGATGAAATTTCTAAAAGAGATTCATATATCTCGTTTGACATGTTTTCAGGCTTTTCCAAGTTGGGTAAAAAAGGATTATGAATCCATGAATTCACTTTAATTTTTGTATTGTGTTCTTCGGGAAAATACTTTTCAAAAGATGCGCGCATCGAACTGAGATATTGGACCAATTCAAACACATCATCTTCAAACATTACTGAGTCGTTTTCGCTAACAAACTCACTGAGTAACGTAAAGCTTTCTATTTCTTTCTTACCAATGCAAATGATCCAAAAATCTAATTTTCTTTTAAAAGCAGTTATTTTATTATAGGCCTGAAACACTGTTGTCTGTTTACCTTGCAACGATAAATTCAATTCGTTAAGTTTTTGAAAGATATCCGCCATAAAAGACAATCGGAACAACCAAGTTTTATCATACAAACGGTCCTTCAAATTAAAAGAAGTATCTGCTGAAAGAAACATTTGTAACTCGGTTCAAATAGCCTTGTTAAAGTTTTACCCCGAGACAGCCATCGCACTTCTGTATGGAGCAGCAGTGTTTTATGTTTGCTGCCATAATCTTCACACAATAATGAGAACAATCGGGATTGTAGTGGTCGTGATTTGAGAAAAATTAATTATTTTTACCGCTTCATCCATAACTAATTTTAGATTTGACGGCATTTGCTTCATCGCAAGTGCTTGTCTATGCAGAATACAATGACTGGAACTACAATTTTTAATTCGTGACACTGCTCCTGCTGTTTTACCTGTCATCGCCTTGGCCCCATCTGTACAAATGTCAATGCAATTGTTCCAACTGAGATTATTTTCTTCAAAAAATATATTTATTTTATTAAAAATTTCTTCCCCGGTAGTGTTTGTAAGCAGCGATGAACACATAAGCATGTCTTCTTCAAAAGAACTTTTATATGGATATCTCACAATAACCAGCAGGATAGCCAAACCAGCGACATCAGTCGACTCGTCCATTTGCAAGGCGAATCGTGTATTTTGTAGACGTGTAACTAGTTCTTGTTTGACGTAGCTTGCCAGATCATGGATTCGTCGTGAAACAGTATCGTTTGATAGCGGAACAGTAGAAAGATGCTTTGCAGATTTTTCATCGAGCATACATTTTGTTATGTCTAATACACATGGTTTTATTAATTTCTCAGCGATAGTATGCGCTTCACCTGCTTGTGCAATGCGATAGCTAACTAAATATGATGCCTCCGTGGCCTTTTCGTTGATAGTTTGTGTTACATGCATCATATTTTTTTGACTTTCTAATAACTGATCTTTTTTGCGAACAAAAAATTCTTTATTCTTGTCTTTAGACTCGGGGTGTACAGTTTCTAAATGTCGGCGCAATTTGGCAGGTGCCATGGAACTATTAGGAAGCAGTTTACTACAGAGCATGCAGAGGTGAGCCGTTGGAATCAACAAATCCGAAACTGATATAAGATTCATCATACTTCCTTCTTTTCGTCTTTGAAACCGTCGAGCTTGACGTCGTGGCATCATCTTCTGAATCGGTGATTGCTATATTCTCCGCGCGCACTGCTTTTGAACATTCAGCGTCATTAGAAGATGTTGTTGCAACACGTTTAACACCTTTAAGCCAACGTTCCATTCTTCTTTATTTATAATGTTACACGTCAGGATAGTGGGGTTTAAATAATCCACAATCGTTATTGCGTATAAGAGACTAAATTTAGTACCTACGGTGAAGAAATGTACAAAACTGAGACAACAGAATACAGCAGGCAGTAAAACAATGAACACTAGTTTCTCGCTAGCGAGCTTGTAAGTAGGCAGTAACTTATCGCTCCGAACGCTAATCGTCAACTGACGACGGGCGACGCTTTTATACTTAGTCCTAGACTCGATCTCAAATATTCTCGAAAATACTCGAGTCGGCACCTTTGATAAACAAAAAGCAAAAATAAAAACAGAAATTTAAAAATTGCGTTGTAAACAATATCGACTTTATCCTTTGAAGTTAGAGTCGAAAGTCGCTTGTTGACAACTATAGCGTCTAATTCAGAGGCGGCTTTTATCAAAGAGACTACGCGCTCACAAGTATACTACCCGCTCGTTTTAAGTTTGCCGCTGGCGATAGGTATGACGTTCGAAAAGTAGCGTCAGCAAAACATAATATAAAAATATTTTTTATTTAATTGTAACAATAAAAATTGAAATATTTGGGTAAAACTATGACACATTATAAGTTTTGTTGTCACGTGGGGGAGGGTACGCGCATTCCACAGAACGGCAAACTTAGAGCGAACGGGTTGTACAAGTATAAAATTTTTGATACCAAACTTATGAGATATTGTACCAGCTATTGTAACACATGTTTCTACAAATACAAATAAATAAATAAATAACGTTTATAGCGTTTTGTCTCCGCGCGGCCGCGGAGTCCGCGCGGCCGCGGAGTCCGCGCAGCCGCGGAGCGACCAGAGAGAGGTGTTTTGATTGTTTTTTCTAAATTCTTACGGAACCCCGACAGAGGTATCACGGAACCCTAGGGTTCCGCGGAACACACTTAGAGTATAGCTGGTCTAATGTTTACTACATATAGTGGACCATTGTACGTGGACAGCTCATAGTATTTCGTTTATCCATGTTGATTTTTACCCGACTACAGATGTGTTGAAGAGAAGGTCTTTGATATTGTTTTAATTAGGTACTGGGTCGATTTTGTGTGTTGAATGTCAAAGTCGAAAGTCATTTATTTTATTTAAAATGCGGTACTAAAAAAGTTGAGTAGGTAAGTCTTGATTCGCTTTTTCAACTCACTCTAGACATTGAATATAGGATCCAGGATTTATTTCTGGGAGGGGCACATGGGCCAGCCAGACAGATGAGTCTCTCTTATCTTATATTTCTGGGATTCATTCTTTTTCAATGTCATATAAGATAACTACAAAATAATAATAATTTTAGCACCCTGTCTCGAATAGAATAGATCAGCTATACTCTAAGTGTGTTCCGCGGAACCCTAGGGTTCCGTGATACCTCTGTCGGGGTTCCGTAATAATTTAGATAAAAAAATCAAAACACCTCTCTCTGGTCGCTCCGCGGCTGCGCGGACTCCGCGGCCGCGCGGACTCCGCGGCCGCACGGAGACAAAACGCTATGAACGTTATTCATTTATTTATTTGTATTTG
This sequence comes from Lithophane semibrunnea, assembly GCA_947363905.1. Classification (NCBI taxonomy): domain Eukaryota; kingdom Metazoa; phylum Arthropoda; class Insecta; order Lepidoptera; family Noctuidae; genus Lithophane; species Lithophane semibrunnea. Next base: position 9,634,027 of record OX376189.1, read on the forward strand.
TAGAAACATGTGTTACAATAGCTGGTACAATATCTCATAAGTTTGGTATCAACAATTTTATACTTGTACAACCCGTTCGCTCTAAGTTTGCCGTTCTGTGGAATGCGCGTACCCTCCCCCACGTGACAACAAAACTTATAATGTGTCATAGTTTTACCCAAATATTTCAATTTTTATTGTTACAATTAAATAAAAAATATTTTTATATTATGTTTTGCTGACGCTACTTTTCGAACGTCATACCTATCGCCAGCGGCAAACTTAAAACGAGCGGGTAGTATACTTGTGAGCGCGTAGTCTCTTTGATAAAAGCCGCCTCTGAATTAGACGCTATAGTTGTCAACAAGCGACTTTCGACTCTAACTTCAAAGGATAAAGTCGATATTGTTTACAACGCAATTTTTAAATTTCTGTTTTTATTTTTGCTTTTTGTTTATCAAAGGTGCCGACTCGAGTATTTTCGAGAATATTTGAGATCGAGTCTAGGACTAAGTATAAAAGCGTCGCCCGTCGTCAGTTGACGATTAGCGTTCGGAGCGATAAGTTACTGCCTACTTACAAGCTCGCTAGCGAGAAACTAGTGTTCATTGTTTTACTGCCTGCTGTATTCTGTTGTCTCAGTTTTGTACATTTCTTCACCGTAGGTACTAAATTTAGTCTCTTATACGCAATAACGATTGTGGATTATTTAAACCCCACTATCCTGACGTGTAACATTATAAATAAAGAAGAATGGAACGTTGGCTTAAAGGTGTTAAACGTGTTGCAACAACATCTTCTAATGACGCTGAATGTTCAAAAGCAGTGCGCGCGGAGAATATAGCAATCACCGATTCAGAAGATGATGCCACGACGTCAAGCTCGACGGTTTCAAAGACGAAAAGAAGGAAGTATGATGAATCTTATATCAGTTTCGGATTTGTTGATTCCAACGGCTCACCTCTGCATGCTCTGTAGTAAACTGCTTCCTAATAGTTCCATGGCACCTGCCAAATTGCGCCGACATTTAGAAACTGTACACCCCGAGTCTAAAGACAAGAATAAAGAATTTTTTGTTCGCAAAAAAGATCAGTTATTAGAAAGTCAAAAAAATATGATGCATGTAACACAAACTATCAACGAAAAGGCCACGGAGGCATCATATTTAGTTAGCTATCGCATTGCACAAGCAGGTGAAGCGCATACTATCGCTGAGAAATTAATAAAACCATGTGTATTAGACATAACAAAATGTATGCTCGATGAAAAATCTGCAAAGCATCTTTCTACTGTTCCGCTATCAAACGATACTGTTTCACGACGAATCCATGATCTGGCAAGCTACGTCAAACAAGAACTAGTTACACGTCTACAAAATACACGATTCGCCTTGCAAATGGACGAGTCGACTGATGTCGCTGGTTTGGCTATCCTGCTGGTTATTGTGAGATATCCATATAAAAGTTCTTTTGAAGAAGACATGCTTATGTGTTCATCGCTGCTTACAAACACTACCGGGGAAGAAATTTTTAATAAAATAAATATATTTTTTGAAGAAAATAATCTCAGTTGGAACAATTGCATTGACATTTGTACAGATGGGGCCAAGGCGATGACAGGTAAAACAGCAGGAGCAGTGTCACGAATTAAAAATTGTAGTTCCAGTCATTGTATTCTGCATAGACAAGCACTTGCGATGAAGCAAATGCCGTCAAATCTAAAATTAGTTATGGATGAAGCGGTAAAAATAATTAATTTTTCTCAAATCACGACCACTACAATCCCGATTGTTCTCATTATTGTGTGAAGATTATGGCAGCAAACATAAAACACTGCTGCTCCATACAGAAGTGCGATGGCTGTCTCGGGGTAAAACTTTAACAAGGCTATTTGAACCGAGTTACAAATGTTTCTTTCAGCAGATACTTCTTTTAATTTGAAGGACCGTTTGTATGATAAAACTTGGTTGTTCCGATTGTCTTTTATGGCGGATATCTTTCAAAAACTTAACGAATTGAATTTATCGTTGCAAGGTAAACAGACAACAGTGTTTCAGGCCTATAATAAAATAACTGCTTTTAAAAGAAAATTAGATTTTTGGATCATTTGCATTGGTAAGAAAGAAATAGAAAGCTTTACGTTACTCAGTGAGTTTGTTAGCGAAAACGACTCAGTAATGTTTGAAGATGATGTGTTTGAATTGGTCCAATATCTCAGTTCGATGCGCGCATCTTTTGAAAAGTATTTTCCCGAAGAACACAATACAAAAATTAAAGTGAATTCATGGATTCATAATCCTTTTTTACCCAACTTGGAAAAGCCTGAAAACATGTCAAACGAGATATATGAATCTCTTTTAGAAATTTCATCAGACACAAGTATGGAGTCACTGTTCAAAACGACGCCTCTCAATGATTTTTGGTGCAGAATCCAAGATGAATATGCAATGCTTGGCCAAATGGCTCTGGATATTCTGCTCCCGTTCCCAACTACATATTTGTGCGAAACAGGATTCTCTACCTACGCAGCCACGAAAACAAAATATCGCAATAGACTGGACGCCGAAGCTGATATGAGACTCCAACTTTCTTCCATCAAACCTGATATCAACCAATTGATGAAAAATAAAAAACAGTTCCATTCCTCCCACTAGTTAGATTTTTTCTTTTTTAATGTTTTCTATTGTTGTCCTTGCCAAGTGGTGAAGTAAATAATAATTAGTAACTGTTACATTGTACTTTTATTATGCTGATTAATAAAAAATACACTTGTACCTATAAAGTTTAAGAATTATGAGAACTTTTCTTTATCTTGCCTCGCCTGGAAAGAGACTCAAGTAGTCTCTCAAGAAATCACAAGACGAACGGAAAACGCCTGGAAGAGCTACTGGAACTATTTAAGGGTGAGTTGCCTATGGCACTGAAACGCAGGCTCATGAACATGTGTATTCTTCCCGTCTTAACCTATGGTGCACAGACTTGGTCTTTGACTAACATCCAGAAGTCCAAACTCAAGGTTGCCAACGAGCAATGGAGCGCAGTATACTAGGCGTTAAATTAACGGATCAATACTGCGCTCCAAAACAAAAGTTGTTAGTTGCATGGCTCAAAAGGCTGCCCAACTTTAATGGGGCTGGGCATTACAGACAAAACTATACATTACAATATACCTGATATCACCGTTCACGACAAAATAAATAAAACAATTTACTTGATAGACATAGCTATACCTAACTCACACAACATGCAAACTACAATATCCGAAAAACTTAGTAAGTACCTCGTCATAGAAATAAAAACGCAATGCAAAGCACAAACCGTCCACATCGTCCCTATATTACTCTCATCTACCGGGTGTAGTGCCAAAGGCTCTTACACAAAGTCTTACCACTCTACACATGTCTTCTCATACACTTTACATGCTCCAAAAATCCACCAATCTTAACACCTGTCGCATCACCCAAAAGTTCCTGACTTCTTCTACATTATCTTACCATTACCTTTTCAATTTAAATTTTCTTACACACTTGGTTCCGACAGATCCGGTTCCGGATAAGATCGTAGGTAAACTCTCTCAAAAGAGAAGAAAAATAAAGAACGTAAATAATAATATAAGGCAGTACTCCTTGATACGGCTCGCATTGTGAGGAGGTTCCTGTTTCTGCAGCCCTAACCACCGGTAGCTTGGACCCTACTCCCGACACCGGCGGACTTCTTTTTTTTATTTTAAATGTTTTTATATTATCATTTTAATTTAAGAAATATTTAAAAATGTAATTACATAAGAAAGAAAATAAATAAACGAAAAATAATAATAACTCGCATGTATAAAGTAGATGCAACTCTGCGCATCTTCCTAATGTCGTGTATGGGGCAATGGAGGACGGTCCTTCGCTATCCAGGATGTCGAAATATCCAGAGGAATAGCGAGCCAATAAGGATCAAGCGAAGCATATTACAGGGCGAAAGTTTGAGTCCACTTTGGTTCTGCTTGGCCCTGAATCCAAGCACACTGCTGGAGGACTCAGGTCTAGGCTATTGCCTGTGGAGAGGTGGTCAGGTTAATCTCACCTCCTCTACATGGATGACCTAAACCTCTTTGCCCCCAACAATTTTCAACTGATGGAGCTAGAGCTACTGAAAGTAACTGAAATTTTCAGTAGAGCCATCAGGATGGTATTTGGTGTGGACAAATGTGCGGTCATGCATGTAGAATGTGGAATCCGTGGGAACCCAACTCTCGGACTCCATATAGCTTAGAGCCCTCTTCGCATCCGAAACCTATAAGTATTTGGGTATGTCGGAAGCGTTGGGCATCAATGTTACTGACATGAAGCAATCGTTGAAGGAGCGCTTCTTTGGCCGCCTGAAGAAAGTATTTAAAAGTCTTCTATCAGGCGGAAACAAGGTGTAAGGAGGAAAGAAGGGAAAGGAAAGGAGGAAGTCGCGCCATCAACGATTGCGTTGCGGTTTTGATGTAGTCTTTCGGCATACTCAAATGGACTCAGACTGAACTTGAAGGCCTGGATAGGAGGGTCCGTACGCTGCTGACTGCCTACCGAATAGAGGTGGGAAAAGTGTATCATTTTTGCGATTGGATCATTTGCATCTGGCTCACTGAAATAATCCGATACACAGATATGTTTCATTTGGATCATCGGCTCAAAAGATATAAAATATAGAATGTTACGTATATATTACGTTGCGTCGCGGGCGTTTACTACTGAGTCAGAGAAATGTTATGAATGCTGAAAGTTTTATGTGTACAAATTTATTGTATTTTAGTCTTAGCTCTAACTTTATGAATAAAAAGGAAAAAAGTAAGTCACAATAATACCTACACTACGAAAAGAATAAAATAAATAGAACTATGTTTTCGTAAATTGGCGCGAGCGAACATAAACAATCTGCAGCGTGCCGCATCGACGTAAAAAACTCTGTGGTAAAATGTAAAACGATAACTTGTTAGTGCAAACATTATATGCAAAAAACAACCCTAGTATTTGGTAAGTAAGCGCCTTAGTGGTCATTTTTACGTGCATGGATAACGACAACGAATGAACGAAAATCTGTGATTGTATGAGTGATACACATCACATCTCATTTAGTATCTCTTTCTGACTTGTATAGATTCAACTCAAGTGTGTCTCGTGTATCACTCAGTCTCCCTCTCTCACCGCTCAGTCGCTTCGCGAGTCACGCGTCGCGCGGAATGAGCCAGAGCAAAGTAATGTTTCAGATCCAAATGATGCGTTTGAAACGTTGTTACTGAACCAATCTTTTGAATCACTTCAATGATTCGGATCAGTGAGTCGGTTCCGTAAAGAGTTACACACGCCTACTACCGAATGCATCACCCAGTCATCGGTAATAAGACTATATATCCCGCGAAAGTATGGAGGTCGAGGCTTTTTAAACGCTAAGACGCTATTTCCTAGAAGCCGACGTGGGGTTGCATCGAGGTATGGTCGCGGTGGACAAGGGCCACAGGGAGAACTTACTAGCGTCCGTAGCCTGGCTGCGTTTCGGTGACCTCTTTGGGGAAACCGAAGGTTTTGTCTGTGCAATTATGGACGAAGTTATCATGACGAACAATTACAGGAGATTTATTGTGAAGGACGGCATGGTTGACATCTGTCGGGCATTCCACCGACCGGGAGAATCAATCCGACACATTATCTCCGGGTGTTCTCGTCTAGCTAACGAAGAGTATTTGCATAGACACAACCTTGTAGCCAGGATTATCCATCAGCAACTTGCTACAGCCTTGTGGAATCGGAAGTGCCGTAAAATTGGGGTAACTTTGACACTAGAAACAATAGTAGATTTTTGCATCGAGCGAAAAGCACGAGGGTTATGTTGGTGCTCGAGCGCAAGCGAGGGCACTAAATTAACACGAGTGCATTAATTACTCACTTTAGCAAGGTGCGTAATCTACTTTTCATTCAACTACCAATGTACCTACCGTGATAAAATATACCTACTTAAGGTTAACTCAACTCAACTCCACTCTACTCTACTCAGACAGACAGAGCCGGAGAGACGAGCCTTAGTAATAGGGTCCCGTTTAACCCTTTGGGTATGAAACCCTAAAAACAGTGCATTAATGAAAAATAGTGCAACAATGAAATTTCATACAACATTACTGCACTGTTTTGGTTCTAAGCAAAAAATACGTCTCTTGTGATCGGTTTTGTAGTGATTAATGAAAACATTAATATGTAGTTGAAAGAAAAAACACAAATATTTTTTTTTTTGCTATTGCAGTACCTAAGTATATGCCCCTTTCGGATCGGACAGGGATTTTATCACACATTGTATGTATATACCATGGCCATGCTATTTAATTTATAAAAATATAAAATTATACACTGTTTAACATGAAACTAAATAACGCTGCAGTAGTTTGTATACAGATATTGTGAGCCCTGCCTCTCAAACTAGGATAACCTGTATCTTAAGAGACAGTGTTCAGCTGTGAGGTTATTTAAAAATAGGCATCAAACAACTGCGGACTGTGCCAACTTATAGTAGGTACGTGTAAACAACTTAACAATCTTATAACTTTTAACAGAAAAATATTAAATTTAAGGAAAAATAATGTAATAACAATTTAAGACTTATGTATGTGAGAGGGTGAATGTGTGTGAGTATGTCTGTATGTATCTATACGTATGGTGAGTTTTTGTATGGGAGTAATGAGTGTGAGGTGTTATATGTGAGGGAGTAAAAGCAGAAATACGGCAACATCAGGCAAAGCACCAATTTATATCTTCTTACAATGTAAATCCAGTTAATGTAGGTATCAGACATATTAATTAGGCTTTTTATGAAACTCCATATGGTCATAGATATCGTCTGTCCCACCAGCATCGGAATAACCTGACTTCAATTATTATTATAGCCTATGTGTAAACCGTCCAGTAGATTTATTTACCTTCCTTTAAGATCAATTGATGTTAGAACACCATCTCCACTTGCACAAACTAGATACTTCTGAGCATCATTTGTTATCATATCACTGACATGTTCTTCACCAATTTTTATACTAAAAACAGGATCTGGCTTTCTCATGTCCCATAATTTAACTGTTCCTCCATCATCACCTGATAAAAAATAGATTCAAATATTAAACTACGGCGACGCAAAACGGAGGGTTATGGTTTTGACCGGTATGTATGGTATGTAATGTATGTTTGTATGTTCATGTGTTCCCCTCATATCTTCTAAACTTCTCATCACAATTTGTCAAAAAAAGTATCGTTGGAAGCGTCTTGATCGTCCACTGGTTATAGGCTATGTGACGTCACATTAAATTGAATATGGCGCCCTCTAGAGGAAATACAAGTCATGTTGGGTATCAAATGAAAGGGCTTAATTAGCACATTTCAAAAATATACAGTATGTTAACTAACAAAGGGCGTTTCCGGTAACCTGCAATAGTATAGCGTCTATACATGCTAAAAAAAATATTACCATAAAAAAAAAAATTTTTTTTTTGTTTTTGTATAGTAAAATATTCACAAAAAATATTAAATTGTTACGGAAAATAAACTCTCTGTACACGCCCACTTGTCACACTTGTTTTTCTACGTTGAAATACAAGTGTGCGTGTACAGAGTGTTTCGTTTAAATTTAATCGTTTTGGGAACATTTCACAACACAAAAAAAATTTATTTTTTTTTGAGAATATTTTTTTTAGCATTTATACACGCTATACTATTGCAGGTTAACGGGAACGCCCTTTGTAGTTAACATACTGTATATATACAGGGTGTTAGGGTAAAAACCGTTATCCTTGCAACCAGTGGTTTGGTTTCACTTATAGAACGTGAAATCAATGGAAAATTACAACTTTTTTTTTCTTTTTTTTTAATCTACATTTTACCACAACAGACGCAAGTTCGTTGTCCTATGCGCTAGGGCAACGAACTTGCGTCTCAACACGGGCGGGGGGTACGGGATGTGACCTGACCGGCCGCGAGCGCGACCTCTCCCTCAGTCAGTCAGCAGTTTCGCTTCAGAGCACGGTGTCGGAAAGAAACTTTTTTAAATCTTTTAATGAAAATGACGTTTTTTTTTTGTTGTGTTCGGTCATTTATTTTTATATTTAAGTCCTGGTTAACCCATGGTTTGAATGACAAGACTGTTTACCCTTACAGCCTGTATATTATAACCCCAAAATAATTTAAATAAAAATAAAAGTTATAAAACTAAAACCCTACTACGACATCATGACCCTCCTTGTAATTGTCTTTTTTCTCCTCTTAATTGTCTTTTTTTACCCGACTACGGCGAAGCAAAAGCTTCGCGTAAAGGTATAAAAAAGAATCACAGACAGACAATTTAAAAATCCGGAGTCACACGTGTTAGGGCTTAAATCAAACAGATATGTGTGACTTCGGATTTTTAATTTGTTTTCTCGTAGTTGGGTTTTAGTTTTATTAGCCTATAACCAGTGGGCGATCAAGACGCTTCCAACGATACCTCATTTGTTCAATTGTGACCATCAGTTTAGAAGATATGAGATACATATGATACATACATATATACCGGTCCAATCATAACCCTCCTTTTGCTTCGGCGTAGTCGGGTAATGAACACACATAAAAATCACAAAGAAAACAAAAAAATCAGATTTTCAAAAATTGTCTACCTACTTACCAGTAACAATTTTATCTCTGTCTAAATTCAAAAGTCGATAAACTGGTTCATCATGTGCATTTTCATAGCACCTTTTCAGCTTCCCCGACACAACATCAGTGGCCATAATTGTCTGGTCCTTCAAAAAAAAAAAAAATTTTAGTAACTATGTTTATCATCATTATACAGTTGGTCCACGTCCAACCAGTTAAATAATAAGAGCCGCACGGGCTGAACTTCAAGGTAAAGCAACGCTTGCCTTGCCGAGGTCGGCTCCTGGAGGGTTGATAGAGATGGGTAACCAGATACCCCGCCGTGTCTCGGAAAGCATGTTAAACAGTTGGTCCAGGCTGACATTCGAATCACTGGTTTGCTGTCAAAGAGCTTTTGACAGATTTAGATTAGTCACATAAAAGGCGAAAGTACTAGCGTAGCTACTTTTCAGTCACTTATAAGTTGTAAGATGAAAGCGCTACCAGGGTAGCCAGCAAAATTAAATTTTTCTTAGGTTTATTGCAATTTGCAGCTCAGTATCAGGTTTTAAGGTAATTAAATAACAAATTATTACATTTGTAAATATTTATAAAAAAAACTACGATCAACACATGATGTGTAGGTACTTATCATAATAATTACTATAATGACTTAGTATAATTTAGTTTAAAAAAATCCAAAAACGTAATAAGTTTGATTATTCTAAAATAATCCCAAACGCCAAGTTACGCGGTTTGGACGCCAAGCTATTGGGGTCAAAGTTGCAAATTAGCGCTAGTACAACCCATTTCAAGTAATGCACCATATTATCAATTACTATACATTGGTGCTGATTCTCCTGTCACAAAATTCTCTAAATTAAACTAAAAATCACTAAAATTTAGTTTAGTCCTGTCAAACGACCAAACTCATTCTGAAATAAACTTTATTGACATAACTTAACTATAATTTAGTTTGACAGCGCTAAGATGGCACTGAGATATTAGTTTAGTGTCTTTAGTGAAAATGCTATTCTGAATTTAACGATTTAACCTAAAATTTTGTCCTACTAAAATCCTTTAACGAAATCTGACTATTTTTAATCGCGATTAAAAATGTGTGGAATAAAATTAGATGTCATGACCTAAAATTCAAACCAACACCCCGACTTCAGTTGCAAAACAGTAGGTAGGTACCTAGTGGAGGGCGCGATTGTCGAATTCGATTTTAGTTGTGTCAAAATAATTTTTAAATGTAGTTTTTTTTTTGTCAGAATAGCGGTCTAGCGGGGTCGTCAAGGGGTTAAGATTCTCAAAGCCAAAATTCAGAAATTTTAGTGATAGTTTAGTTAGTTTAGTTCGGTGTACTAGAATTAGCACTATTTTCATTTCAAATGATATTTATATAACACTAGCTTCCGCCCGCGGCTTCGCCCGCGTGGTAAAATTTGGCAAGATGAGATAGATGGCATCCCGGGGAAGGCCCCGGGATGCCATCTATCTCATCTTGACAAATTTTATCGAAATCCGTTCAGTGGTTTAGGCGTGAAAAGGTAACATACAGACAAAGTTATTTTCGAATTAATAATATTAGTATGGATTAATTCATTTCAAACATTAGGTACAAACTTTGGCAGTTGAGTATAGAGTGGTTCCCTCATCATCAAATTCTATGTCTCTACAGGCTTTTAAATGCAATTCTAATGTATTCACTAGTTTTGTCTCTTCATTGTTATATTCATACAATAGCACATCTCCTACAATGTTGGCAATTGCTATTAAATTCTTGGAAGGATGAAGCGATATATCGACAATGAAATCTTCACATATAATGGTAGGAGGATGATCACGGAGCTTATTTTTTTCAGCTTTTATAGCTTTGACAACATCGTCCTCATCTTCATCATCTTTCTCTTCAATTTTGTTTTCACTAGTTTCATCTTCACTCATATCATTTTCATCTGGATCTGAAAATAAAAGATTCTATTATAATGCCATTTTCACACTAGCACCCATGCAGTCCACTTATCCTATCCTATATATTTTGTATATTTGTAATCACGTTCTTGAAAACGGCTCTAAAGATTTTGATGAAAGTCGCAATAAAGGGGTTTACAGGGGCGAAAAATCGATCTAGCTATGTCACTTAACTACACACTTCTCTATTTTCACCCGACCCTGAGCTCGGTCCCCATGTGCTGGACGATAAACTGCCATAAAATATCATGATTTTAAATTTATTTTTACCCGACTACGGCGAAACATAAAAGAAGGATTACGATTTTGATCCGTATGTATGTTCATCTGTTCCCTCATAACTTCTTAACTCTTCTTCATAATTTGAAAAATGAAAGTATCGTAAGTCGTAAGCGTTTTGGTGGTCTGTTGGATAAAGGCTATGTGACGTCACATTGTTCGTTTGTGTGTGACGTCGCACCGGGTGTTTTTTTATTTGAAGATTTATCACCTTCGAGTCCCGTCACGTCGAGTCGCAGTCGCGGTCATATAACAAATTAAATATGGCGCCCTCTAGAGGACATAGTCATTAACAATTTTTTTTTTAAATGTTGTTGTCTTAGGTAACAAATGAAAGGGCATAATTAGCACATTTAAAAAATATTACATATCATAACCCCAAAATAATGTAAATAAAAATAAAAGTTATAAAACTAAAATCTTGACAACAAAAAAAACTGGTATCACACATAATCTGTTTGATTTATGGCGTAACATGTGTGACTCCAGATTTTTCCTTTCAACTACATAGTAATGTTATCATTAATCACTACAAAACCAATCACAAAGGACGTATTTCTTGTTTAGAACCAAAACAGTGCAGTAAAGTTGTATGAAATTTCATTGTTGCACTGTTTTTTATTAATGCACTGTTTTTAGGGTTCCATACCCAAAGGGTAAAGCGGGACCCTGTTACTAAAGCTCGTCTCTCCAGCTCTTGTCTGAGTTTAGTTGAGGTGACCTGAATTGACGTGAGTTGACCTGACTTGACGTGACTTGACATGACCTGACTTGACGTGAATTGACTTGACTTGAGTTGAGTTAACCTTGAGCAGGTATATTTTATCACGGTAGGTACATTGGTAGTTGAAAGAAAAGTAGATTACACACCTTGCTAAAGTGAGTAATTAATGCACTGGTGTTAATTTAGTGCCCTCGCGCCCCACTTTGCGCTTGATGCAACAATCTACTATTATTTTTATTCTTATTCAAGTATATGAGCCGATTATACCTATCTCAGGCCTCAGGGTACCATATCATCAGGTCATGGATTTATAGCAAAAGATTTACTTCTTTTTCTTGACACTTATGCGCTGGTCATGTGTAAGCCAGTTTGGGGTTGTCTATAAAATTGATGATAGATTTTTTAAAAGCTAGCACTGCTGTACTCTATGTATTTATATAATTATCAATTGAAGTTACTTTTGTGAAGTTCATACCACAGTACATTTTTATATCATATTGGCATAAGTACATTCGATTAATAAAATTCATAAATGAATTAGCAAATAGGTACGTAAACAGAATGAAACGAAAATAACCTCTGCCTTAAAGATTAACCCCTAAGATGACCAAGATTTTAATTGCTTGCGCGCCCATAAACCAATTATGGAACATAGTGGCAAACCCACAACTTATAAAATAAAAACAATCATCTCAGCTTACTTAGAAATAAAATTTTAAATCATGTTCTGATCATCTTCTGGGCAAACGTGTTCCACGGTTCCACCGTGTGTTTGTTTATTTCGTGTTGTTACACTGGATTAATTAATGAATTATCTATAGTTGACTACATCGTCGCTTCTTACGATTGTCGCTCTCGAGACAGGGTGGTCAAACTCGAGCCCGCAATAAAACAAAATGCGCCTTACTATTACTGACCATGAGTAACTGATACTGCATCATCATCACTGGAATCAATATAGATGCTAGATGAACTGTCCTCATCGGACGAGTTCTTATCAAATTCCTTAAAATTCTTCGTCATGTCGACTTCTAAGAAATCGATGGTTAAAATGAAAATAAATCCACTATCCTATCCACAAATTCACAATAAATAAATGAAATGAATGAACAAATTGAACAATGAAACAAATTAGTCTCAATTAGTCTGTGAATGAAACTTTAGAAGCAGCCAGCAGCCAGTGTGACCATCTCAAAATCACCGATCCTGCCATAGCTTCACAGTGTTCACAGACTACTAGAGATACTTATACCTCGGTGAAGTTAGCCGCACGATTTCATTATTAAGAACTTTTAATAGTGCTAATCGTTAGAGAGAGTTAGAGAGAAAAGAAAAATCGTTAGAGAGTAATTAGTTTTTATGTAAAAACAATTTTAGTTTTTCGTGTGAAGGTGGCCCCCCTTCCCACAAAAACGGACGTAATTTTATTTTTTAAATCTTTATTATAAACATTTATTTCGGACCAGGTCCATATTCTTGTTAGTAACAATATACTTAATAACTAATGTTAGTATTCAACACATTCCACCTCTGTAGCATGGGGGACTCCCCCCGATCTGCAAATACACCCAGTGTAGAGTTGGAACTACCACGAATGCGAGTGAGTAGGGATGCCTCCCTACTCACTCGCATTCGTGGTAGTTCCATTCCACCGTTTCCGCATGATAGCGGCAAAACCATCAACCCGCGCCTCAGCACACATCCCTGACGCACTGCAACGCCATGGCAGTCCCAACAGTACCCTGAGTGCATTGTTATATTGGACACGCAGGTCGCTGTATGCCCGCTGCGAATAACAGACCCACAGGCTGCAGGTGTAAAAAGATTGGCAATATGCTTTAAAAAGCGTGATCTTAACGGAAGTCGTACACCGTGCAAACCTGCGGGCCAGCATGTTACAACGGACAGCCAGCGACCTGCGTTCCCTTTCTATGTCCACATTATCACTTAAATCATCGGTGACCCAATGACCCAAATATTTATATTTAGATACCCTGCACAGTGGAGTGCCATAAAGTGACACACTCGGAAAAGCTGGGTAAGAAAAACCACTTGCTTTGAAGAGCATTAGTTCACTCTTCCCTACATTATACTTGAGCCCATGAGTCACCACATATGATTCACAAATAGACACTAGCCGCCTCATGGCACTAATTGATGGGCTCAGCAACACCATGTCGTCTGCGTAACTAAGGCTATTGGTACACACTCCGTCAATATGACATCCAACCATGGTGCCGCTGAGTTCGGTAATCAGCCGGTTTATGTACAGCCTGAACAAGCGAGGTGAGCTTAACCCCCCCTGCCTCACGCCGCACTCCAACCGGTACACACCCGACAGAGAACCGTTCCATCTCACACAATTGCATTGATTGCTATACCAAAACTTAAATATGGACATAACTTTAGTTGGTAAAGAAGTTTCAGATAGCAACTTATCCCACAACACGTCATAACTGACAAGATCGAATGCCTTCGATAGGTCCAAAAAACAGGCAAATACAGGCGTTTTTCTATCCTTGTAGTACTGGACAGTCTGCTTTAAACACAATATAGCGCTTTCAGTACACAGCCCCGGCCTAAAGCCAAACTGAGCGTCGTGTAATTGAAGATGCTTAGCTAATTGTTTGTCAAGCAGACTGTCCAGCACCTTGGCTGAAATAGTCGCCAAGGATATAGGTCTGGAATTGGAGACATCAGAGGCATTTCCAGTTTTATTTTTAATAACAGGGACCACAACTGTAAACATGAAGTTATCTGGTAAATAGCAGTTACAAAACACACACACACACACACAAATTAAAAAACATAGCAAGTACACGCGGCAAGTGCACCCCGGCGTATTTCAGATGTTCGATACTGAGGCCATCATGACCTGGTGACTTACCCCTCTTCATTGATTTTACCACAGACGTAACTTCCTTAACAGTAAATCGAACATCAATGTCCCCAGAAATGGCCTCAGTATCGACAATCCGAGTCGTTCTAACAAGAGGTGACTCAACCTTAAAGTGTTGCTTAAATAAGTTCTACTTCTGTTGGCTCGTGCACGCCCGCCACGCTTACCGGACAACCTGACCGCGGATTTAAATTATTGGTCGCTTTCCAAAATGCACCAAACTGCTTATCTGAATGATTTTTAGCCATTATATCCACTTTTATTTGTTTTTCATCATCCTGACAATATTTAAGCTTTAAGGCGCGGGCCCACCGCGGTGCACGGAGAGGCTACGCACGTGTATTAAGCTGCGCTTTGTAAGAAAATGTATGTGGTTATGTCCACTGCAACCCACGGAGAGGCTACGCATGAATTGACGTCATTGATACATGCGTGGCTTGCTCGATTAGGCGGTTACGTAGCTCAACGCTGTCGACGTGGGTCTATGTTTCCACTGGAGTATACGAATATGACCCACGACTATGTACACACGGCTACACATCAAGCTATACATTTCCGGTTTATGCTGATCTCGCATTGTATAGAATTTCCTTAGAATGCGAGGTCAGCTTATGCTGGAAATGTAAAGCTTGATGTGTAGCCGTGTGTACAGCTCACTTATCTCACTACTTACTCACCTACCGCAGTGAAGCCCGTGTCCGTGGATTGCAGTGGCACGGGCGTAGCCTCTCCGTGCGCCTTGCCACGCACGCTATACATAGTCGTGGGTCATATTCGTGTACTCCAGTGGAAACGTAGACCCACGTTGTCAAACAAATTAATATACGCAGCTAGAATGCACCGCGTGCCCGTGCACAGCATGCGCCGTGGTGGGCCCGCGCCTTTATAGAGAGAACACTATCCGTTCAATTTAAATCTGGTCACACTGTCAGCAAGGAATGGATGGAATGATGTCATTGTCAATGTCAGATAAATGTCATCCGAACTTCCACTGTGTCTGACGATGGTCTGACGTTTATGATTTCAATTGTGGACACCATATGACACTGACACAAGCCGTGTCATACACAGAGTACTTTTTATATATGTGTGTCATACTACTGTTCACTACTGTTCTACAATCCACTCAAGCCACTGATTTACTGATTTTATTTAGTGCGTTATATTAGTAACTTACTTTGTATATTCCTTGCAAGACAAGATACAGAGAGTTTGACCGGCGTGTGGACCTGTGGTGTGCACAGAGTACATTTTTAGTGCCGTTGTCAGATTTGGAGTGGTTTATTTTTGCATCTAAGCATTTCCACAGCATTTCCATCATACATCATAATGTAAGAAATACGTTTATTTACTCTAGGTGTACTAATAATGTTATTCTACGTAAGCGGTTCAGCCACAGAGTACAGTTTACACTTAGAAGGTAAAGTAGATTATGTACGTACAGTCAATAGAGTTTAATTAAAAATCTTCGATCTGAATTTAGAACGGTAATTTATCATTTATTTCTGGGATGAGAAACAGTTCAAAAGGTAAGATAACATTAATTTTATCACAAAACTTATCTCTACATTAGGGAATACGCTAATAATTACTATACATTTTTTGGGTTTAATTTAAACAGCTTCCGCCTGCGGCTTCGCCCGCGTGATATGTCGATAAAAAGTAGCCTATGTCCTTTTCCTGGTCAAGTTCTACCCCTGTGCCAAATTTCATCCAAATCCGTTCAGCATTTTAGGGCTAAGGCTTCCTCTAGCGTTTTTGACTTCATTCCTTCTTTTACCGTGGTGGGCCACTGCTTTTCCTTAGCTCCTCTTCCTCTTGGTATTGTATCAGGGAGTCCCCTCTGTCACTTTTTTTGTCCGTTTTATTCTTTGCTCTCGGAGCCTGTCATTGTCTTTTTTTTTTTTTTTTTTTCTTGTTATGAAAGGTTTAACTACTCACATAAGTGTTTTGGTATGTACACAACTCATTTTCAGCTATATAGTGTGAAGTGGATTGTTAAATTAAACATGTAGTTTAATTTAACAATCAATAATGTTCTTAAGTCATCATCATCATTTCAGCCAAAAGACGTCCACTGTTGGATATAGGCCTCCCCCAAGCACCGCCACTTCATCCGGTTCTGTGCTTTTCCCATCCTACATATTACTGCTGTCTTCACCAGGTCATTGGTCCACCTTGTTGGGGGGCCACTACAGAACCTTTCGGCTCCATTGGCCATCTGTAATGTAAGCAATGTGCCGTGCCCACTGCCACTTAAAGGTAATACTTTGGGCGGGTTATTCCTTTTACGACAGATTCTGGTTTGGGCAGATACTTGTTACGGCAGATTCTTTTTTTGGCAGATTCTTCATAAGACAGATATTGTACAGTTATCTACGAGTATTATGTAAGAATTTTATACAAAAGTGTGCATTGATCAGAAAACTATTTGTTGCGGACATGATCAGATCAGGAGCAATATCATGAGTGGTCTCTGTAATCTTAAATCATCTGATAAATCCTCGTCGGATGGCGCGTGTATTCCCGTTCGTCCTACTGATTCGCGGGGAATAAAATTACTAAATTATTCCCGCTCGTCCCACTAACAAAATCGTTGGGACGTACGGGAATAAATTTAATATTATTTATTAAATTCCCGTTCGTCCCACCAGTGGGACGACGGCAGTAAGACGAACGGGAATACACGGGATGGCGGACGCGGTTAGTCTTGTCCAGATCAGATCAAAATCAAGTCGTGTGGCGCGATCCGACCTGATTTTACCGCTCACATAGTATACAATAATTACACTGATTTGCCAAATAAAATTTACAAAAGTACCAGGAGATCAGATTTTTGTAGGAGGTATAAGTAATGGTTTAAAAAGAACAGGCCTGCAGGCGTAGCATGGCGCTTTCTATCTCTACGAAGAATAGACATAGCTTTTTCTATACAAAGTGACAGTTCGTTTCTTCATTTTTGACATCCACCGTAGAAATGTTTCTACAATCTGTCATTTTGTCTTTCATCTTCGATCTCATTGTCATGTCATTTCATTGTCATTTTGTCTTTCGATCTTTGTCTACGTCTTTTTGTAGGTAGGCTATTTCGGAAGAAAGTTTTCTATCCTTACTGTCAAAATTACACTGACAACCGATAAATCCTATGACAAAACCGACAAAACAAAGAATTCTGAGTCGAATTATGTGAAAGAGTGAATTTCCGAAAAAGTGCAGTTGACTCTTTCTACTTTGCTTCAGTCGTACTGTCTACAGGAAACGTAATTTTTGTCTACTCTTCCGTCGACAAAACGGTGCTCATGCTACGCCTGCTGCACGCGAAATCGCGAAATGTTACAGATGAAGTACCTTTAAGGTTTTTAGTTTGTTGACTTTAACATATTCTTGATAAGACACTTTTGAAATTGTATGGTTTATGGTGGTCATGTTACTTCTGCCGTATAACGAATCTGCCAAAAAAAGAATCTGCCGTAACAAGAATCTGCCCAAACCAGAATCTGTCCTAAACGGAATAAACCCTTTGGGCTAAGTCAGTTACCTTGGTTCTCCTACGGATCTCTTCATTTGTGATTCAATCATGTAGCGATACTCCAAGCATAGCCCTCTCCATTGTCCCTTTGGGTCACTTTCAGCCTTCTAATGAGGCCCATTGTGGTGACCATGTTTCAGTGCCATAGGTCATCACTCACAACAAGCACTGGTCAACATTTTTTGTCTTGAGACACTGGTATGTGAGACGAGAAGGTAGTATGTAGCTTCCCGAACGCCGCCCAGTCGAGTCGGATTCGACGACTGACCTCATTCCTGAAGTTGGACCTACCTAACTGGACAGTTTGTCTCAGGTAAGCATAATCGGCCACAACTTCGAGTGTAGAGTCTCCGATCTTTATGACGGTGGGCGCCATTGTTACATGGGCATTCAACTTGACCTTCGTTTTGTCCATGTTCATTTTAAGACCAACTCTTTCGGAAGCTCTACTGAGGTCATCGAGTATTGTACTGGGGTCCTCCATAGTCTCAGCCATGACTACTATATCGTCCGAAAACCGAAGATGAGTGATGTACTTGCCATTGTTGTTGATGCCAAATGCCAACCCCTTTCCAGACCAGAACCTTGAAGACATCCTCCAGTGCAGCGGTCAACAGTTTCATAGAGAAAACGCCTCCTTTAATTTTTTATTTTATGAAGATAAAAGTAGCATTTTCTTATATAACATTTTCTTCTTTCTTTTCAGTAGTATAACTTGAAGAAAATTGTTTTTCTCACAATCTCACCTTCTGAATTTTGCCGCCCCTGAAAATTTTTCGCTCTGGGCACTAGCCGAGTGCACCTAGTGTAAATCAGCACTGCGATCCATTATGATTATAGGATACCTATAATAAAATCTTACTACAGATACTACTATCCAGTTTTTAATTTATAGTCGTATACAGTATGATAAGTAACGAAAGGCGTTCCCATTAACTCACAATAGTACATAATATTTTTTTATCACATCTATTCAAAAAGAGCTAGTTTAGTCTTCGTAAACAGCGACTAAAATACATAGCTCTTTAATCCCTAGGGACTAAAAGTGATTTGAATTTGGAGTATAGATATTGTTCCAATCACCAAGATAGTAATCACGAACATTATATGAACAAGTAACAGGCTAATGATAAGGTAAATAGCGAGCGAGCCAAATGAAAAAAAAAAAATTGTGTAAAAATAAAAAAACGCGCGAAATGCATTCAGCCTTCGTTCGTAATTGTTAACTCCATACATTTTAGTTTTATAAAAATGAGTCTGACTTCCTCAAGTAGTGAGAATGAAATAAAAATACACTATTTTAAGCTCGAGTGACGTACTTTGCATCCCTCCCTGTACTCAGAATTCTACTTTAGATCCCTCGCTACACTCGGGATTCTACTCTAGTATCTTGCGCTCCGGCTCCGCTCTGGTCTGGAAACACTCTCGCCTATAAAATAGTTGTTTCCTCCCTAGGCAAATAATCAATCTACTAGTTTAGCAGTATGGATGCTATATTATTACGGGTTAAAGGGAGCACGTTTCGTTTGTTACCCGACTACGGCGGAGGGTTATGATTTTGACCGGTATGTATGTATGTATGTTCATCTGTTCCCTCCTATCTTCCAAACCACTTATCACAATTTGACAAATGAGGTATCGTTCGGTGCAATAAGGGCGTGTCAGACTACTGACTAAAACCCACCCGTGTTCCTTCAGTTGCCTGTAAGTTGCCAGAGGCCACGGTATCCCTTTTGAACTTTCCCGCGACCCCGCAGGCTTAGGCCCTACCGTACCCTTTCAGTACTGCTGACATCTCTTTGAGGCGCGCGTGGAACACAACGCGCTGTCGACCCGGGCCTGATCCTTATCCGACGGCGAGCTACCCATTGGCCATGGCGGCCGGGAATCCCGACGCCCAGGGAGTCTGCTGCAGCGGCTAGGGGCGTGAGGGCGCAAAATTTGACTCTCCATCACGCGTTCCGCCTCCTCCTTCGCAAGCAAGCATTACTGCCTCGCAGAAGGAGGTGACGGCTTCCCATGCCCTCTCGTTCCGTACTCGTCGGACGCGAGAGATCACCGCCGCCGATCGCCTCAGCGAGGATACGGCGGTGCTGAGATTTCCATCGTATGCTCCACCGTGTCCTCCGGGCGTTTCCTCCCGCTTTATCCGGAACAGGAATCTCCCGAAGCAACCGTGTCCGGTGAGGACCTGCGTCAGGCGGAAGGTGAGGACGCCGTGGCACCGCTCAATAAAATAAATATTTAAGGGGGCTCCCATACAACAAACTTGATTTTTTTGCTCGATATTGATAACGGCAATAGGTTGAAATATTCACAGAATATTTAGTTACATATTCACTTTAAAAATAAATAATTAAATTAAAATAAAACAAATATTTAAGGGGGGCTCCCATACAACAAACTTGTTTTTTTTGCCGTTTTTATAGATAATGGTACGGAACCCTTCGTGCGCGAGTCTGACTCGCACTTGGCCGGTTTTAAGTATTTGTTGCAATAGCGGCAACAGATATACATCATGTGTGAAAATTTCAACTGTCTAGCTATCACGGTTCATGAGATACAGTTTGGTGACAGACGGATAGACAGCGGAGACTTAGTAATAGGGTCCCGACTTAGTAATAGTTTTTTTTTAGGGTTCCGTACCCAAAGGGTTTTTACCCTTTGGGTACGGAACCCTAAAAAAAAACTTGGAGAAAATTCGAAGTTATTGTTTCCATTCATTGTTGTCCATGGGCCGTGGCGTTGTACTTACATATAGCGAACGGACGTCACCAGAGGCACGGGGGAGTGGGAGGAGTAGGTAGGTGGCACCTCGCTGAGTTGACGACGATCTCGCACGTGCAGTGTACACGCGACCGCGTGAGCGTGACCTACTATTGGCGCTTTGGATAACGAACGTTGTTTTGCTCACGTGCGGGTTACACCTACTACAGATTGATCCGTGAATTCAAGGCGTAATTAACTTGTCTATCGAAAGTTTTAATGTTACCCTCCTTCTGGAGCAGTCGGGTAAAAACGGAGGCAATTGTTCATAGATTTTTTAAACATATTTTTATAGAAGTTGTTCATTGTTCTTGTTGTGTGTTTATTGTGTGTTTGCATTCGGACACTTCATGGGAATTTATATCTACTACTAAGTATATTCACCCATGAGCAGTAAGTATTTATAGTAAATAGTCACTTACATATCAAGGCATGCAAAGGTGTCGCTGCAGATGGTAACATAACTATTAGTACCTACTTACATAACTAACTGCAGGGACGATTGTGTAGAACAGTATTGTGTTTTTAATTTAGATCACAGAATGGAGCCCAAAACAGACTCTTGCGAAACTCCTGCTCTCATGCCATAAAACCCCAAGTAGGTAGTTTAATACTCCTCTCCATCTTCATCCGGATGATCCCTGGGATAGGACTCCAAAATTCTGTAGTAGTTGTTAGCCGAAGTAAGGAAATTTGATTTGTAAGAGTAGTGCCTAATGCTATAGGTTGCACATGTAAGAATGCAGTTGTACAATATTCTACTGACTAGGGTATTTTGGTTTCATACTGTACGTATGTAAGGACTATTGCTTATGTTATTATGTACACTGTGTGTGTTTTCTGTGAAGTGGGAAGTTTTTCTCGCAACTCTATCTAAAGTTGACCTTCACTAGATTTGTGAGTACAAAACCCGGAAAGCACTGTAATTGTTTCGGGTGTATAACTATCACCAATTATGGCGCCACTATTGCCCCGCGAACTAACCAAAAGCGATCGTCGCGTTCACATGTCACTTTTGGCCAAAAACTTAGTTAAAAAGATAGAAATTGCCAACACGCAAATGTGCGAATTTGTGATCTATGCTCGTTCCTTCTCTGTTTATGATGAGGCCTAGGCCCTGCAGCGGAGGAGGGGTCGGTTGCAATACAGCATTGAAATACAATCATTCATATTGTTTCAGATACAAGATGGAATGGGTTCTTCGCAGTCCACAAATTCATAGCACATTCGGCAACCTTGGATTTCTACATCCAGATGGATATCACGTGAACGAAAACTGCAATGGTTGGTATTTACTTTGTTCCTGCTGCTTGAGTTCAACTGTTTAATAATATCTACTTTCGCTCACTAAGTGATACCGTGTTTTTTATACGTTTTAGCTGCTTTGGAGACAATTCTTCACAATATACTAACAGAAGATAAATACTTGCGAACATATCGTAGGAGTATTAGCTTCGGACAAAATATAAAGAAAGATCTAATACCACTGTTAATTCACGCGAAAGAAGATGCAACGATAGAGCTGTTAATTAGAATACTAGTAAACTTGACAATTCCAATAGAGTGTTTGCTATCCGTTGACGTCATTTCCAGAAATGATTTTGGAAGACATACAATATTCGAAATAAATAATCTGCTTTCTTCCACCAAAGTAGCTTTTACGGATCAGCGTGCGACTAAAGTGGTTATAGACTTTTTAAAGAAAAATGTTGATTGCGAACAAAAAGCAAAGTTAACATCCGACCAATGCACAAATATAAGTAACAGCCTTTTGTTGCTGCGGAACATCTTACATATACCAGAGGAGCCTAGTGGTCAAACCTACAATGGGCCTCCTCACGCTATACAGAATCAAATTTTATGGAACATATTTAGCCAAAGTATTGATAAAATTCTCATTAAGTTAATGATTATTCCTGATGCGGTAAGTGATGCAAAACTATACCTATTCGTATATAAGGTAAACATATTTAAATATTTTTCTTATGGAATTAATGCTGAATTTAATTTAATTTTAATTTGTATTAATCTGTTTTAGACTGAATGTGTATAGACGCAACAGTGTGGCAGTGATACAAGTAACATATTTACAAGTAGGTATGCGAACAAGTTTTAAGAGTCGTGATGTGTGTTTTGTATTTGTTTTTTCTTCCAGAATAAATGGGCAGTGACAATGGTTCAACTAATAGCATTGTTGTACAAAGACCAACATGTTGTTACCCTGCATAAACTTCTCAATGTATGGATTGAAGCCTCTTTATCCGAAAGTTCAGAAGATAATGAGAGTAATACTTCTCCACCAGATAGAGGTATTTTTTATTTAAAATATTTAATTTTAATCTAAGCTTTCCTACATTCAGCGGTATTCAGCGGAATCCGAAGTTCACAGAAATAGATTGCCAGATAACTTTCGAGTACTAATAACCTGCAACCTAATTGCGTAGGACACGATCAATCACAATTTGTCTTATTTTGACAGTTCAACAACATTCATTGCGTCATTTACGTTGTTGAGCAGACAAATTTTTCGAACCTATGAAGCATTGGAATAGCATTATTCTTCAAAATGATTCAGATTATGATTGATCGTGCGTTACTCGAATAAGGTGCTGATCCCTATACGTGGCACAGACATCAAATGAACGTTAACTATCCGTTATTTTACGAGTCCGACTTCTGGTTTATTGTAGTTGTTATTAATGCTAGTATAGTTTCGACACTTGGACTGACATGAAAATAGCTAAAATAGAAATAGATAAAATAGTATAGCTCGTCGTACTCTTATTTCAATATTTCAGGCTTGTTGCTAAAAAGCAGGTGGAGTAAGAGGAAGTTTTAAGATATTGTTTACTTCCTGGAGTTGAATGTTTAGTGTGTAGTACCTATATCTCAAACTCATCTCTCTAATGTAGTTATCTATCCATAATAATATTAAAAATTCGAAAGTAGCATACTTATTTCGCGTCCGCTAAATATCTTGGTATTTAGTTAAAAATACGTTTTCACAGGTAGTGATTCTTCACCAATGTGTACTTCTGAACCGACGTCGGATTCATCAGACACTGGTGGCAGCGGCAAGAGTAATGATGATCCCAATTCTGTAAATAAGGATTGGGATGCGTCCTCCCAAATGAACAACACCAGTGAGAATGGTAATCCGCCGTTCCCAACACCTGAAGAAAAAGAGTCCGATACGGAAGAGAAAAATAACTCTTTGGAAAGTCCCAACAATATAGTGCTCTCGGATAATGTACGCTAGATTTTTTAAATTTTTTCCTTGGTACACACGGCTACACATCAAGCTATACAATTCCAGTATAAGCTAATCTCGCGGAATTTTATAAAATGCGAGATCAGCATAAACTGGAAATGTATAGCTTGATGTGTAGCTGTGTGTACTCATTCAATTTAGTTATTTAATGGATAATTTATTTAATCTAAACTTTGTTAATTAAAGGGAATAGCGATGTCTTGCAGCAGTGGCGTACAGTCTAACAGAAACAGTCATGGGCACTCTTCTGGCAACACTGAAAAGAAACCTGTGATTTCTGAAACTTCTGATTGCGGTTATGGCACACAAATCGAAAATCAAGAGTCTATTTCTACATCAAGCAATGAGGATGAGTTACCGTCAAAGAAACCTGTCCACCAGAAGCCGCATAACCCCAAGCAGAGGGTTAACACGAAGGCGCGCGCGCAACACCAAGGCGTCTCCATGCATGATCGCAAGCGGAAGAAAATTGTCAAGAGAGGCAAATCGAACATGTAAGTTCGTTCGACGATGTCGCTGTATGTGAGTACGGCACTTATTGAACATGTAGGTAAACTGATGTTTGTTATTTCAGACTTAACGTTCAAGGATTATCTCATAAGACACCGACAGATGATGATATTTCTAACATTTTAAAAGAGTTCACTGTGGATTTCCTTTTGAAAGGATATAATTCATTAGTCCAGACACTTCATAACCAAATTTTATCTAATCTTCAACTAGAAATAGACACCTCGCACTTCTTCTGGCTGGTCACTTACTTTCTGAAGTTCGCGACGCAAATCGAACTTGACTTAGAGAATGTTAGCTCGGTTCTGTCTATCGATATCGTGTCGTACTTGACTGCAGAGGGGGTCAACCTATGTGAACAGTTTGAACTGGCCATAAAACTCGATGGTAATGATTTAAAGAATAACATAAGGCGACTTCATTTGGTAAGTGTTCAAAGTTTCTTTAAATATTAATTTATAATGTGTATATGTCGCAGATATATTGTCGAATCCGCTATTTTACAAAACAGCTCCATTATGTAAAACAGCTGAACTTGTTATTGCGTTACGTTTAATAAAACTGCTACCCACGTTTAGACTTAATGCAGAATGGCTTATCTGCGGTCACAATAAGCATTTGGTGTGGCTTCTAATTTCGAATCCGTCGTAGTAACTAAGCTAAGGCACCCTGACTAATTGGGTTGGGTTAGAACTGTGACCAACCGCGCGGGAGCCGAGCGAGCACTACTTTCATGCTGGTATGCTAGTCGTCTGGTATTTTGGGAATCTGGTATAGAGGGGACAAAGGAAGTATTTTTAGGACTGACTTTCATACAACTACAACTTTATGTTAAAATCACTGTTTTCACTTTATTAGGTTTGAACCCTGCACTAAATTCTAACAGCGTTTTTTTTATCGTGTTTTTGAACTTAGTCTCTTCAAATAATAATAAAAGTTTTTTTTTTGTAAAAAGTTTTTATTTTTCACTTTTTAATTGTGGTATACACATAAGGTATCGAATACCATTACCTGCTATGTAAATAACAGTGACGGAGTCAAATAAAATATCATCTACATACGTAATTATTGAAGTTAACTTAAAAACTACGCAAGCAAAGTTATTAAAATTTATATGGGACCACACAGGAAGCACCAGCTTTCAAATAAAAAAAGAATTATCAAAATCGGTTCACTCAGTCGAAAGTTCTGAGGTAACAAACATTAATAAAAAATACAGACGAATTGATAGCCTCCTCCTTTTTTTGTAGTCTGTTAAAAAATCTCGTCATTGTGAATAAAAATTGAGGCAAAATAGTTAACTGAAAAGTTTTGTTTGCATTATGTAAAAAAAAAAAAAAATATTTCAGAATTAAACATTTTCGCACACGGAAATTTCGATAAAAAATTAAATTACTTACGAAATTTTTTAATTATTTATTAGACTTCAAAGTTTGTCCTGCTCTTCAATAATTTTTAACAAACAAGAAATAATTACAAGTTTCTTATTCATGAATCAGCTCTGAAACTTGGATGGTGTTAACCTAATTTCGCGTCTATCTCTTTTAAATCGCTGACCACTGTTGGCAGGTAGTTAAATCAAAGCAAGCGTTACTTCAGAAAATGAAATCTATTATAAACTAGAATTATCTGTTTTCAGGTTGTTACGGCCATAAGGGAAATAATACAAGCTATTGATGTGTACAAAAAGCTTCCACACATATGCAACGAGGATCAAGATGCACTTCTCAAGCTACAACTAAAAATGTGTGAGACTGAAGAGCTCAGATCACTTCTTGTGCTGTTATTACGTCATTACAATACGAAGTATCACTCGAAACAATATCTACAGGTACAATCCGCTAAACTGTTTGGGTAGTTGGACTCTTGCAAACATACAAGAGCAAGCCTCTCTCTTTGTTGACCCTGAATATGGTAATAGTTATTTTTGTTATACTGTGTTTCAGGATATCATCGTTACAAACCACATATTACTGATGTTCTTGGATGGTGCAATGAAGTTGCCGGAATACAATGGTTCCACGAATATGCTTGATCATATCAGACAGTATGTACCCTCAAAAATAATTTTATTTTCCCATTTCCAGCAGCCCCAATGATGATTATTGATAACCATCATTATTAAATCTGCCTTATGAAGCACATAGATATATCGCCTACCTGTTATTAGATGTTTCTACGACACATAAGATAACATTAATAATAATAATTATTATAAGATATGATTTCCAATAGGTTTGCTACATCTGAAATAATGTACCAGTACGGGTTGCTACTGGAGGACTACGCCGCTAACGGAGAGTTCGTTAACGACTGTATATTTACACTGATGCATCATGTGGGGGGAGAGCTTGAAAGCGTGATCACTTTATTCCAGCCAAAGATTTTGAAGACATTTACTTCCATTTGGAAATCAGAATTCGAGATTTGTGACGTAAGTTTTTTAACATATTGTTTGCTGAAGAACATAAAGAGCGATAGGTAGCTTAATAAAATATTTTGTCTACACCCATGCTATAAATCCTCTATCAAAGTTCCCGAAATAGTTAGCTTATTGCCAACATTAAAACAACCAATGTCATAGTAACTATAATATCATCCAAACAGGTTTTATAATGTTGTACTAAATTTCATAATGCAACTCATTTAAAAAAAGAACATTGTCATGCAGGCGCGTTTCACGAACAAAGCACCGTAATTTAAAAGAAAAAGAAACAAATGATATTCGTATTCGAAAAATTCGAATTCACGTGCGTCGTATCCCTTCTTCGATATTAGTTATTGCAAACCTTTTATAGAGGATTCATATCATGGGTGTAGATAAAGTCTTGTATGTAACTGGAAATAATTAGGTATTAAAACACTCATGTGATACTATTATCAACCCACATTCGTGTTTTAATACTCCTTATTATATAACATTTGCATAAATAGAGGTGAATTTGTTTGAATGTTACATTAAAATACTACGACATTAACTCCTCTTGTAAGGTGTCAAGGAAGCTCATGTTCTACGTACGTTTGTACTTACGTACAAATAATTACTCTTTTTTTAAGATACCTCCAGCTTTCCATTAGTATTTATAGCTAAATATAAATCTTGTATAATAGGCTTGGAGCTTCAAGTTGAGTGGAAACGTTGTCTGTCTCTTATGACCTTGTAAGCAAGTGTTACTTCTCACTCACTTTTGGTTTTGATGTTTTTCATTATGTGTTCTAGGATTGGTCCGATCTTATTGAGTATGTGATAAACACTTTCATCAAAAAACCCCAATCTCTACAAAGTACGGCAAACTTTCGTCTTGAAATTGAGAATTTCGATGATGTCGAGATCGTACCAAAGCCGACCGTCACTCCAGCGACACAAAACAATCCAGACACCACTGAGGCTGAGGCTGTGGAGAAAAGAAATCCTGCTGACAGTAGTGCAAGCTGCACATCCAAAGGAAAGGTGGAATTGAGGTAATATTATATCTTGTGTTTAAATGTTTTAATAAACACAATCACAACGCATAATTTTCAGAACTTATTACATGATTATTTAATATTATTGTTTAATGCTGCAGGTGGTCGGAAGATGAACTATCATCGTTAAGTTGGAATTACATGCAGTGTAGTGCTCTACCTGACGTAGTCGGCGAAATCATCACGCTGTATAAGGAAGACGGTATCATTAAGTCGAGAGATTCCGTTATCAAGGAGCTTTATACGCAGAATCTGATCAACAAAGAAGATTACGACAAATATGTGAAAGGGGAAACCGACAGGAACATCAAAACTGTACAGGTTATGAAAGAGATGAGAGATGATGAAATAAATAAGCTTTGCGAACAGCTTACACAAGATGGAAAATCAAAGTTTTTAGATTGGGTGCAAAAAGTATTGCTGGAAACTTGTTTTGCTAAAATACACTTGGATAAATTATCCAGAAAAAATGAAATTGAAAATACCACAGATGAAAATGAAATAAAATTAACCACATTGAAGAAATCAAATGATTTACACATACTGTCCCCAGTCTCATATCACTCCCTTCGTAAGTTCTGTTTTTGGATTTGAATCTCTAGCAACATATTGAACTCATTTTTATCAGATCCGATCTGATTTCAATGCGGTTTTCTTTTTCATTAGAAAGCTGGTTTAATCGGCGTTGTTATTAACTATGATTCATGAAAATCTCTTCATCCATTTTGAAGATAATCAGCTCTTTTCCGATCGGATCGGATTTTTCGTATAGAGATCTCTGCCGTACTATTGTAATTTATTGCACTTTCACTCGTTTAATCGACTTGGAATTTGGTACCTACAGACAGCGTCATGGGACCCCTCAAGTATTAAAATATTATAAGTAATGCTATAACATTGAATTTGTTACGACTATTCCTAAAGAATATTAAAAAAAGAGCATCGCTTGATGGGGGGATTCGAACCAACGGATCGTCAAACGTCGCCATTCAGTCCAGTTTTCACCAACAAGCCAGTGAGCGTGTTGCGATTGCGATATTTGTAAGCGTCTAACTATCGTCAGTTCTACTTTAGCATACGGTCTCTGTCCAATTGAAAAAATGTCGAAGTTCCATACAAACTATCGTCATAAATCCTTCCTCAGTGCTCACCTTCGGTATAATAAGGTACCTACTCTTGTGTATCATTTCATGCTTTTAGACCCAGGCGGATTAGGTTGTGCGTTGTCTGTAGATTCATGCTTCTAGACCCAGCAGTTTAGTTAGGCGGTGCCTTGTCTTTCAGTGAATTAATGAATTTAAGATTTGTATTATGATGTTATAAATATTTCTAGTTCTCAATCACTCCGTACCACTGGTTCCTTGGAACTGTAAGCAAGCATCCATTTGTAAGGATCTGAAGTTTCTACAGCTACTGCATAAGTTGGGCTTCCATATGCCTGTGGATTCCGGGAAAGTATTCATTCGGATACCCCAGTTCTGGTCTGCTGATTTTCTGTATGATGTAGCAGGAAATATTTCGCCTATAGATAAATGTAAGTTACTGTATTCGTAGCTCAGTATCCTATATTTTGTGACATAACATCCTTTGGAAAATCCAAAAAAATATTTTTTTCTTTCAACTACATAGTACCTAATGTTATCATTAATCACTACAAAATCGATCACAAAGGAAGTATTTTTTGCTTAGAACCAAAACAGTGCAGTAAAGTTGTATGAAATTTCATTGTTGCACTGTTTTTTATTAATGCACTGTTTTTAGGGTTCCATACCCAAAGGGTAAAGCGGGACCCTGTTACTAAAGCTCGTCTCTCCAGCTCTTGTCTGAGTTTAGTTGAGGTGACCTGAATTGACGTGAGTTGACCTGACTTGACGTGACTTGACATGACCTGACTTGACGTGAATTGACTTGACTTGAGTTGAGTTAACCTTGAGCAGGTATATTTTATCACGGTAGGTACATTGGTAGTTGAAAGAAAAGTAGATTACGCACCTTGCTAAAGTGAGTAATTAATGCACGAGGGTTATGTTGGTGTCCGAGCGCACGCGAGGGCATTAAATTAACACGAGTGCATTTTGCGCTCGATGCAACAATCTACTATTATCTGCCTAGTGACTGACATCTTTTGTGTTTGAATAGTAACATAGTTATGATATTTTAATGTATTTTGCAGCTAAACTTAAGTTCTCTATAAATGATATATCGGACAGGAGCATTTCGAACTCAATGCAACAAGACAGTTTACTACTGCTGCCTAATATCACAAAAGACATCACGATGATAGAGAGTCCAGAAAATTTCTATCAAATACACAAACAGAAACACCTTGCTACTATGGTTAACTTCACACCTATGTGAGTATAATTGTCCTATATTCACACTATATATACCTATCAACCATTATTATGCAACAGCACATCCGCAGTAACAATTTGTCAGTGACAGCGCCTGTATGTCGTGGCAATAAGGGCGGTTTTCGGAACGAAGTTCTTAACGCAGCCATATTGTATAACACGCCGTATTACAAATAGGCGCGCCCGATTGGAAAACGTCGTATTAATACTATGCTATCAAATATAGGTTCTGAACTTGTCAACAAGTTGTTTTTATCTTTAATTTAAAATTTTATTTATTTATTTATTTATCTTAACAAAATGGGAACAAAACAAAATTCTAAATTCAATATTATTTTCACTTTGTTGTGACACCGTTGTCGATTGCGATGCAATTTTTGTAGTTATGATCATGCGGCGCGTGTCAGATTTCAAAGCGGCGTATCGAAGATGCGCCCGTTTGTATGTGGGCGCCACGTTACTAAGCCGCTTTGACGAACGCGAATTGCTCATACAATGCGGCGTACTTTATTTCAGCCGAATTGCAATCCGGCTGCACGAAAGGTAGCCGCATTTCAAAACAGCGACGTTTTTCAATCGGGCGCGCCTACTTGTAATACGGCGTGTTATACAATATGGCTGCGACATACACACCAGTATATGCGAGCTAAAAGAAACTACGAAACTTTATTTGTGTTTACTTATTTTGTTTCTATCAAACGTTGTTAATTTATATCATTGTGCCTGTTATTTACATTACATATTATACCTCGAAAACACTTCGTTCCAACCGGGTGTCCCACGACACATCCCGATATTTTGTAGTACAGTCACGGACTTTGATTGATGAGCCACCTTCAAACTTTTCAATTTTGCATGATGACTTTGCGTGTCGGGAACCGAATAAACCCGATTTGCATTACACGGCTAAAATACGAACAGTGCCAGGTGGCTCATCAATTAAAGTCCGTGACTGTACAAGTGTTACCACTATGTGCAGTTGACTGTACCTAATCAAGTAATCATCTGCTCAGCACGAAACAGTCGGCGTGTTTCAAGAATCAAGTACCAACTTATTTGTACATTTTAATTTAATGTAGGTGTTAGTAGTTGGTGGTTTAGCGGAATTATGAATGACCCAATTTGAACTACTTTTAACATTCCTAACGTTGACATTGCATTGCATCAAGTGTAATTTTTCAGGCCTGCTACTTCGTTTAACTCGGATAGTGCTGATGTTGATAAGAACAACTGGTTGGAAGTGGTGCAAAAATCACAAGAGTACAAAATAGCTCTCAACTTGGGAAGGTAAAGAGAATATGCTTATAAAATATAATTAACTAGCTGATCCCCGTGGCTTCGCCCGCATGGATGTCGGTTATTACCTAAAACCTTTCTCGAGAACCACTCTATCCATTGGTGAAAACAGCATGAAAATCGGTGCAGTAGTTTTTGAGTTTATCGCGAACAGACAGACAGACGGACGCGGCAGAGGACTTTGTCTTATAATATGTAAGGATATTTAAGTAATTAAAATGTTAAATTATAAACTTTTGATTTATCCAGCTTTTGAATATTGCGGAACATTTACAACTGTAACAGCAACAAGTTAAATCAATGGGTATAGTTTCCGCTACCCCTTTTATGGTTAAATAAAATTTACTCATAACATCTCATCACGCCTGTAATCCCTGAAGGGTTAGGCAGAGGTGTACCCACATTTCAATCAATCAATAATTCGCCAGTTATATTTAAGTCCCATGTTATAGGGGGTGAGCCTATTGCCATTAATCGGACTCACATCCAGACTCTGGGCTGCTACTGAGAAATTCCTGACGGAAAACCCAATAATTCTTTGCCCGACCTGGGAATCAAACCCAGGACCTCATACTCAGCAGTAGCGCTTGCGACCAGTAGACCAACGAGGAAGTAAAGTTATTTCTTGAAATAACAAAGATTTTTTTTTTTGTAAACTACTCATACGTGATGGGTATCGATATCGACGAAACAAAAAAAACTGATTTTCTCAACTCGTATTTAAGCCACTACTGTGCCAGGGGTCGTTGACCCCATTTTTTACCCGACTACGGCGAAGAAAAAAGGAGGGTTATGATTTTGACCGGTATGTATGTATGTATGTATGTTCATCTGTTCCCTCCTATCTTCCAAACCACTTATCACAATTTGACAAATGAGGTATCGTTAGAAGCGTCGTGATTGTCCGCTGGTTATAGGCTATATGAAGTCACATTAAATTAAAAATGGCGCCCTCTAGAGGACATAAAGTGAGGAACTTAAAAAAAAAAATGGTTTAATCGTACCATGTTGGGTATCAAATGAAAG
Source organism: Lithophane semibrunnea (assembly GCA_947363905.1). Lineage (NCBI taxonomy): Eukaryota > Metazoa > Arthropoda > Insecta > Lepidoptera > Noctuidae > Lithophane > Lithophane semibrunnea. The sequence continues at coordinate 9,666,716 of OX376189.1, forward strand.
GGCTTAATGAGCACATTTCAAAAATATATATATTATAACCCCAAAAGAACTAAAAAAAAAAACAAGTAATAAAAACTAAAACCCAACTACGACTTAAAAGGTATAAACAAGACACCACAGACCAGAGGCGGCTCGTCATAAAGAGCGCTGGTGCAGTGCACTCCCACGAAAATAGCATAATCTATATTTCTTTATTATAATCCTATACATACATTCTTTCTACTATGCCCATGTATACAATAGCAGTTTACTAGAAAACCATTTCCTACGCGTACATTGGGCGTCAAGTTGTAACGTGTGGAGCGCCAGCGATTGCGCTCCTATGAAACAAAGTTCAGTACGATTTCTAGCACTGTATTCAATGAGTGCGAAAGAGAAATATCGACACAGTCCGACGCGTGAAACAAAAGATTTTGTATGACAAAATTAGCCTAATTTGGAGCGCCGCTCACGCGCTACGTTGCCAAACGGCGCAAGGCGGCCGCGCACGGGAATGCGATCTATGCCTTTGCGCTGTTGCCGATCTTATGTAAACAAACGGTCGGCTCAACTCGGCTGTCAGTAGATTCGCAGTGTTTATTCTAAATAATTATTAAAAATAGTTTGTGCGCGACATTTGTGTTAAAAATGGAACAATACAGTGTATCTTGTTGTATGATAAGCATTGAAAAACGCTTAATTAATTCCATAACTGATTTTCACAAGAAAGTGATAGATGTCTTCGCTCGCCAAAAAGATCGCCGAATGGATTTTCTTTACAAATAAAATAAATGGTAAGCTCTAGTTCTACGTTTCTTTTTTTAGTGAACCCCCACAAATAAATATCACGAGCCGCCTCTGCCACAGACAGACAAATTAAAAATCCGGAGTCACACGAAATCTGTTCGATTTATGCCCTAAAACGTGTGACTCCGGATTTTTAATTTGTCTGTCTGTGGTGTCTTGTTTATACCTTTTAAGTCGTAGTTGGGTTTTAGTTTTTATTACTTGATTTTTTTTTTTTTTAAATTATGTTTAGATATCGATACCATACCCAACACGTCTGCGGAGTTTCCCTAACTTAATATGATCGTGTATTCGTGTTTATTGTTCATATAAGTATGCAAATAACATTTAATTTATACAATATAAATTTTGATGTATCACCACAAAACTAAATTTTATAAATCCACACGCAAAAGAAGTAATTAGCGTATTTGCTAAATACATAAATTATTAGAAATGCGATGCGATCTTATAGCACATTCTGTATTTTTTTTATATGGAATGGTTCTCGTTCCAAATCTGGTCAGGGGTGACAAGTTACTCACTTAAAGACGTGCCCTATTTTTTATAGTACTATTATTAAAAACGACGAAGACGCTCAGTCGGACATCATTATGCAACTGCCTGTGAAAGACGCGGAAGTGTCGGTGCCGCCGCAGCTGCTGGGCGCTGCGCCCGGCGCCGGAGCTGCGCCCCGCGTATCGATCGCCGCGCCCCGCGTGTCCATCGCCGCGCCCCGCGTGTCCATCGCCGCGCCCCGCGTGTCCATCGCCGCGCCCGGCGTCACCAGCGCCACGTTCCCCGGCGCCGCCCTCATGATGCCCACAATCATGAGCATCAAACAAGAAACCACGCACTTTAATTTGCCCGTCCCTGACTCCGAACATTATAGGTATGATAAGAATTTTCTATTTTTACATGTTTATTTCCTGGACTTCATGAATTTTCATTTAATGTGTTACCGTAACTTATAAATATAATTCAAATACAAGAATATACAGGAAAACAGGTCGAGTAATAATAACGTTAATAATTAATTTATGAATTGTTCCCAGTGCGTGCGAGACGGCATCAGTCGCTTCTGACCTGACTCGGATGTATGTGTCGGACGAGGATGAGAAGCCCGAAGCAGTGCGACCCATCATTAAAGTCGATCCTATCGTTGATGAACAATGCACTGATTTGGATCAAGAAAATGCAGGAAAATGTGTGATTTTCTTTTCTCCTTTTTAAATTAAGTTCAAATTAAATTATCTTTTGTAAATTTTTGATAATATTTTTATTATGTTGCAAAACAAAAATGTGGAAACGTATTTTCGTAATCCTTTTTTGTAGATATTTTATGTGTACATTTTGTTACCATGAATTGTGTTTGGTTAATATATAGATAATTATTATTCATACGTTACGTAAATCTAAGTTAATAATTATATTTATCTAAGATAACACTAAGTTCGTGTTTTTACAAGAGAATCGAATGGTATGTGTTTCACGGTGAAACGTTATTAGGAATTATACAACTTATTCATTGTAACTTGTAACACGAACAAAACAGTATACCTTCCCATCACACATTTAGTAGGTGCTTAATGCATTCAATAAATTTTAAGTTCCTAATTAATGTTTTTAAAATGATAAATATTAAAAAATAATGTACCTATTTGTTATTAGTGTTAGCATGCTGTGAAAGGTATTTACATACGCTGTATTTGCATAACTCCTTTTAGGGTAACAGTTATCAAACATAGGATTAACGTAGCAGGTGAAGTTCTGTAGTTTCTCCCTACCCCTATGGGAAGAAGGCTTGAGTTAATGTATGAATGTATGTATTTTTAAAACATTTTTATTAGATGTGAAGATAATTATGATAATGACAATGGAAAATAAATGGATTTCGATATTATTTATTTGTAATAATTTATTGAAAAATTAACAACACGCTATACACATCTAGCAACAACAATAAAATAACAAAACAAAAATATACTAAGTTAACAATCATATTACTGTTTGAACAAGCCGCTCATACGAGTCACACTCACAATACAAAAATTATTTATGTACAGGAAATAAACGTAAAACTATTATATAAACAGTCCAGTCAGGTACGTTCCTACAAAGTTTTATATAAAACTGATTTAATTGTAGTTAAAAGCTTTGAGCCCAGCGCTATCGCCGCTTGGGTTCATTTTATGAAGGTAATCTTTTATAGCTTGATCATAATTTTTGGATTCAAAAGATTCTGCATCATTCCCGCCGGCATTTCCATAATAGCTGCTTGCCGGTGCTCCGTAAGAATTGCCAGAGGATCCCTCCGAAGAATACTCATCACTGTATGGTGCAAAACTTTGGCTGTGGCCCGAGTTTCCTCCATTGTAGGATTGAACTTCAGGACCGTAAGAGTCTTCGTTTGAAGGTCCGTGACGGGAATGTGCTTCTTGCACCTGATAAGAATTGTCAGGATAGTGGTTTTGGTTTCCTTGGCTACCGAGCGCTTCGTGTGCGTGCACTTTTGGAGCAGATTCAACATGGGGAACCTTAACTATTTGTGGCACGGGTACTGGGTAAGGTTTGTTAATGTGCACGGGGTAGGGTACTTTTTCGATCACTTTCACTGGATATGGCACTGGTACCTTGACAGCTACAGTTTTCGTGATTTTTATCACTCTGACGGGAGTTTCAGGAATTTCGACGTGTTCACCGAGAACTTGCAATTCAGTTTCGTAGTTTTCCACAGGTATAGTGTGGACGTGGTGTGAATGTTGTGATGCCAACCCATAATACGAGCAGCACAGCAATATTATTAATTTCTGGAAGAATAAAAAATATAAATGCTTAAAAATACCCAATTTTTTTTTCATTAATTCTCGATGTTAATACTAGTAGAGATAGAATTTCTTAATTTTCAAAATACCCTGTCCTGAAAGTATGTTTAGCCTATATTCATGAAAACAATACAATCAATGCAATGCCAATCATGCCATTGCAATCTAAAGTTATGTAATTCAAGCCTGTTTTCCGCGGTGGCATAGGTGTGTTTTGACCACACACCCACATTTTGCTTTTTGTCTAAGTCCCATGTAAGGTTGCGAGCCTACTTTTTATTGCCAACTCAAACTCAAACCGGGCAGGCAGTAGGTACCTACATGATTCTGGATAGGTCGGTTAAAAAAAAATGCGTATGTACCGACTTTAAAAATGTCTACGCTATATAGGGGCGCGTTAGATACAGTTTGCGCGTCGCCCACCCGGTCTGTATACAATTCGTAACAGGTGATGTAAGTGTTGCATTAATAAGTTTGCAACTGTATTGTCAACTGTAATCATTTTTTCCTGACCTACGTAACACCTACTGTAAAAACAGGAAGTATTATATAAACAGTTACATAAGGTCGACAACTTTAGAGAATAAACAAAAAAAAAATGAGCGCAGTCGTGGTAAGTGCAATGAGAGCAATTGAATTGTTTACTAACCGGTATTTCCATGTCGTACAAGTGTGCGTCTGCGGCGCAGTTAAAAAACTACCGAATGGCGAGTCAGCTTAGTTGCTTATATATCGCACATTCTCTCTGGGCGAGAGACAGGCTTACGTTCGACGCTGCGACCGTCCAATTACTTTCTTCAGGCAGGCTAGAGAAGTGGTCAGACTCGCAGTCATTGTGACCGTATTCAGAGCTATTGTAATCGTGAACATTCTGATGTTTAGACCAGGAACCGATCTTTAACCCGTATAGGTAGGTATATGATTAACTGCTATTAGGGTTAACCCTTATAAAATATGGACTAATCATTTAAATATTGCTGATTAACCGGAATTAAAGAGACAGGAAAACATTATTCCACATAACTGTAGCCAGATACCTACTAAGCGGTAGGTAGGTACCTATCAAGGAACATAAATACTCACCTACAGCGGGTGTACCTTTGCCCGTGCCACGTCGCGAATATTATAGGTATTCGTTTAGATAATACGTAGGTAGGAACTATTAATGTTTTCCGTAATAGAGGAGCCGTGTTCCTTCAATTGCCTGTTACCAAGGGTCCCGGTATCCCTTTCGGACTTTCCCGCAACAGCATTTTACAGCATGAGGAACCTCGGTTCGGTTTATGAATCGGTTTTTTGAAAGACCATGTAATGATGTAATACCACACGAAAGTCCTCAATGACCAACAGTAGGTATCATACGGAATATTTAAATTAAGCAAGTACCAATGTGTACCTCTGTATAAATATACAGTACCTAGGTACCTACACACTGACTTTCGAAACTTAAGTTATAAGTACCTACTTGCCTATAGCACACTTAATAGTGTTTTTTTGAAAGTCTGTTTTATTGCTCTGTTGAATTATTAGTGACTAGCTTTTGCCCGCGGCTTCGCCCGCATGGAGGTCGGAAATTAGGTATCCCACGGGAACGTACTACTGGGATAAAAGTATCATAATAATATGTCCCATAACGCACGTGGTCTGTCTAGGCGACCTAGGCCGTAACTTTCGTATGTAATATAGGTAATATTAGTGATAGTCCAAAGTACATTATACCTACATATATTTATATTGTGGTGATTTGGTGATAGTGTGGATAGTATGGACAGCAGTATGAAACAGTTTCAAAAAGAAGATTCGGAAAGATTAATGAAAAAATATTGTATAAAGATTAGGTAATATGTGGCATATTGTATGGACGATGGAATCTAAGGCGAAAGCTTTAGGGTTGCCCGCGATATTCAAATTTTCTTACGTTTTTTGCTATTTGCAGGTCAGTACCTATCAAGTTTTGTGTTGATCTGAAATATGATTCGCGGTCGTATCAAATATTTATTTATAGAATCATAAATTTATAATCATAAAAACCATCAATACAACTCTCTCACATACAAATAGAAAAAATACCAAAAATGGTAGAAATGGAATCTGTTGGTTATTCTTGGACACTCCACCTAAGTACTTTTTTTTTTCAATGTGCAGAAACGCCTCGTATAAAGATTATAAATGTAATTTATAGATATGTATAGATATCGATTAATTTAACTATCTAGGTACATACGAGAGCAACAATTTTAGCACCTTACGTTTATAAATCTATTGGCTGCGCCTCGTGGTTTCATCCGCGTAACTCTCGATCCCGTGGGAAATAATGTAGGGTAAAAAGTATCCATGTCCTAGTTCATGGTTATGGTCTACCCTTGTGCCAAATTTCATCCAAATCTGTTCATGATAGATTACTTACCTATATATATTTTTTTAAATGATTTTTGTGATTCTGAAATAAATGTTGATTTATTTATTTTTATATTAGTTAGGATAGGATACCTACTTAATAATAAAGCAGAAGAGTTCGTTTTTAGGGTTCCGTAGTAAACAAGCCATGTCCGTCTGTCGGTCTGTCCGCGGCCTAGCTGAGAGACTGTTGGTACTAGAAAGCTTTGGATGCAGGGACATTAAAAATAGGTATTTTTTTTTTAATAATTTTTTTTTTCCTTTATTTCTTTAATAGGAATAATTTTCAGAACTTTTTTTTAAATTAAGGTTTTAAGTTAAATTAAACTAATCTATTTGCGAAATATTAAGCTTTAAAATGCTAATTTTTGTTAGAGTCAAGTGCCCCCCCCTGCCAGCTAAATGGTTGGTTTTGGGTATGTGAAAAAATTCACGGCAGTAGTATATATAACGAAATTAAAAGGAAAACTATCACCGCTACCTAGACTCCACAAGTTACCGAGTAATAATCGACCAACTTAAATTTGCAGTTGAAAAAGCATGTTCTGCCATATATTTTGTATGGGACAACAAGTTTTTCAACTACAATGTTAACTTTGTTGGATAAATTCATCCCAACTACGGAACCCTTCATTGTGCGTGGTTCGACATGCCCTTGGCCGGTTTTTAGAGTTCCGTAGGTACCCAAAGGGTAAAACGGGACCCTATTACTAAGATTCCGCTGTCCGTCCGTCTGTCTGTCTGCGCGCTAATTTCTGGAACTACCACACTACCAGTCGGTTTTGAAAAAATCTTTTTGCAGTTGATAGCCCAATTTTAGAGGAAGGTTAGGCTATTTAACATCACGCTACGACGCTTAGGAGCCGAGCAAAAAGAACATCCATAAATAACGCTTTAGGAGTATGAGAAACAGGGTGTAAAGTTCACTCAGCCACCATAGAAAAGGGAGGATCCTCCAATCAGATGGTTGTGTCTGGCGGGCAACTGCCCAACGATTGATGTTGGGTTCTTGTATACAGTATGTTAACTAACAAACGGCGTTCCCGTTAACCTGAAATAGTATAGCGTGCATACATGCTAAAAAAAATATTACTAATCAAAAAAAAAAAATTTTTTTTATTTTTGTCGTGAAATGTTCACAAAACGATATAACTTAAACGTAAAAGAAACACTCTGTACACGCACACTTGTATTTCAACGAAGAAAAACAAATATGATAAGTGGGCGTGTACAGAGAGTTTATTTTCCGTAACAATTTAGTATTTTTTGTGAATATTTTACTATACAAAAACAAAAAAAACATTTTTTTTTTAAGGTAATATTTTTTTTTGCATGTATAGTCGCTATACTATTGCAGGTTAACGGGAACGCCCTTTGTTAGTTAACATACTGTATAAATGTCCACTGCACGGTAAACTTTAATTGCGCGATGTAGGATTTTTTTGACGTCAGGATTTTTGTGTAACGTCAGGTCTTTGATGCGTAGTTCGCATGTGGCGATGTAGATACCGCCACAATGGCGGTATCTACATCGCCACATGCGAAAGCGAAAGCGAAAACGAAGTAGGTACCTAGGCCAAATTCTGAGGCAAGATCATGCAAGATACATTGAGCGAGGCCCTGGGATTTTTGCGCAAAATAGTCTTTATCTACGCGGTGGATTGGGGGTCGTGCGTGTCATGTATGATGTTACCCGTAAATCGTTCTCTCCCAGTCAATCTGCCTAGCCTTTTCCCAACTATGTTGGGGTCGGCTTCCAGTCTAACCGGATGCAGCTGAATACCAGTATTTTACATGTAGCGACTGCCGATATAACCTCCACAACCCAATGACTGGGTAATAGAGATGTAGAGCTTCGGAAGCGTGCTGATTATTCCTACATCGCCTGCCTGATTTTATAAAAAAAAAGTGGGTAAGATACTAAATTAACAGAGCATAATGGATTTACATGTTCGTTCGGTCCCTCTTGCTTTCTTTACTTTCATTATCATATTGTAACTGCGAAAGTGTGTGTAATAGGTATATCTTATTTTCTTCATACAATAAACTACTGAACCGATTGTGATGAAATTGTAAGTAAAGAGCTCAGACCAACAAAAAAACCTTTTTTGTTGGTCTGAGGTAGAGAGACAGAAAACAATTTTTTTTTTTAATTTTGGCCTCTTTAATGGTGGCGTCGATGAGTTGCTTGCCTAGGGCGCTCTCGACATTTAATCCGCCACTGCAACATAGCCATATTAGGTAGGTACTTTTTTATTGTTTTTTCATGGATTTTTTTCTTCTTGAGGGCGCCATATTTAATTTAATGTTACGTCACATAGGCTATAACCAGCGGACGATCAAGACACTTCTAACAATACCTCATTTGTCAAATTTTGAGGAGTAGTTTAAAAGATGAACACATGAACATACATACACACTGGTCAAAATCATAACCCTCCTTTTTGCTTCGCCGTAGTCGGGTAAAAAGGATGATAGAAATTCACTGTTTTTTTTTATAATGTTATGTTTTATTTATTAGGTCAGTTTTAATATTAGGTGTTGCTTTAATTATTTATGTGCAATGTGATAAAATCTTTGATACAATTCAATTCACTTGTATCTATTTACAGACAGGAGCATATCTGTACAAATTACATCAACAATGGCTCCAGTGTAGTTGTATCTTAATTACCTTAGTTGTTATTAAGTAATTGATTTTGTGACTGAAAATAATATAAACCATTTAATAAGCTTCAAATATTAATACTGTAAGAAGAAAATTAAACTCTCATTCGATCAGACAGTACTCGGACTATGGAACCGGATCCACCAACATTAAATGCTTTTTCATGCCACAGCAATAGATGTCCACTTGATCCTTCTGTCGGGAATTCAAACCCTCTATATATGTATTTCATCAGAATGTCAACATCATCCAAACACAGGTTTCCCACTGCCTCTTCGATTTGTGTAGACTTTATGGCAAGCAGGACTTTCAAAGTTAGTTGCAGTGCATTATCCTGAAAAGAAGACATCTCTGATGAATGTAAGAGCATACCATACACATATCATAACACACCTGTTTCATATTTTACAATTTAGGTTGTATTTAGAATAACAATCAAACAATCAATGACAACAATCTATTTACAACCAGTATATATGTTGGATTATTCCACACATATTTATTAAATACCTTTGTTGCCTTTGTAGTGCAACTTTAAGAACATGACTGACCAATAACCTGGGCATATTTTAAAGTTGAATGAAAATAGTTCTGCAGGCCTAACATGACACACGCGACAACTACTCACGCGAGAGTGAGTAATTTTTGTCTATTTCGTCACTTTTCTCGTTTTCTGACAGCGCTGCCATACAAAATACTCGACTCGTTCTGTCAAACTTGATGTTTTCTCTACAAACCCTAACATGACACCCAAGATATCTCGACTTTTGACAATTAAACACGAGATAATCTACGATTCTTCTGTCATTTACTCGTCGTCGATTTTTACGACGAGATGAGTAGACAAAATTATTAAACAAAAAAAAAAAAAAAAAAAACTCCATAATAACATGGCAGTTTCTTAAATTGTTTTTTAATTTAATTTTATTTTGCAATATAATTATGTAATATATCTTAATGGAAAAAACTTAGTTTTAAACTACTATCTATATTGGAACGAAAGTTCCTTTCAGCAGCCACGAGAGAAACTGTGGCGGAGGGGAGCACTATTAAGTAGATGAGCATCACTTTCAGTAATAACCAGTCACTTTGGCAATTATGGTGATTAGTGAAGTAGAGGGATTATGGCTGTATGGCAGTATCATACCTTCGCAACATAATAGGATGGTGATTAACCACGATTAGTCTTTTGTGGTTATAATAGTGAAATCAACTCCAGCTGCATATTTAACTGAACATCAGTCCTTTCGGCAAGTGTGGTGATTAACAAAATTTGCAATAACACGGGTTTTATGGTGATTGTTACAATATCAACCTTCGCTTTATCAAATGGCGATCATCGGCCCCTTTGTCATTTGTGGTGATTATTTAGTGAGTATACAAGATGAAATTTAATTCATTGGCATTATTATCCACGTATTAACCGTATCGTAATCTATTCTTTTTCATTTATGACAACAATACTTATCGAAAAAGAAATGATATTTAAACTTATATTGTGCCACTAATTTTCATTTCCGTCATTTTGTATTTTAATTTCGGCATGCCAAAGAAAAATATTTAATTTTAATAAAAAAAGTCGGTTATAAAAGAGGTGGACGTAAAATTAATATAGTACATACTAATTCCATGCGTAAAATTGAATGAATGAAACCGAACCTTAAGCTGATGTTGCTGTCATAAAAATAATTTGTTTTTAATAATTTGCTACATCGGTATCTCGTCACGAGATAGAGAAGTGTCAAAGTGCTTTTTTCGGTTATACTCGTGCATAACGGTCATGTTAGGGATTAGAATGACGTCATAATCGACGACAAATTTCGACAAAACGACAAAAAGAGCGTTCTCGCGCTTGTCATGTTAGCCCTGCTGGTCTAAATAATACAAGTATTACTTACTTTGATTTGCTGATTGGCTGATCCTACTGGTGCATTGTTCAATACAACTTTTAGGGCATCAATATACCGACCTGTATTGTAGAGTTAAGGATATCAAAAGTAATAATGGTCATAGCTAGTAGTAGTATAAAAAAATTCCGGCCTTGTTATAAAACAAGTATTGTCTTTAGACTCAGGATTAAACCATCACACCATTTTTTAATTAACTTTATTCTGACGAATTTCAAGTTCTAAATACAAAAAATAATTTTAATTAAAACCGAGTCTATTCTTGTCAGTTTTCGAAATATCAAAATGGGCTCAAAGGTTTAAGGTTGGACTATAGTTAAAATATACTTACACCGCAGATTCTTGCAAATAACTACCTAGCAAAGTTGTTTGCAGAACATTTAAAAGTTGTAGGACAACAGCTACATTTAGTCCTACACCAATTTCGACAAACACAGCTTAGTAAATTAAGTTTCGACAGATGTTACGGTATATATATAAAACATGTTTACAACAATAAATATGAATAAAATTGAATATCCATAGATACATTAAACGCATACATACTGATAAAATAGGATGATTCATATTAAATGTCACAAAAGGAAAATGAATTTTACGCGAAGCAAAATAGGTACCAGTATCAGAAATACATTTTTATGATAAGCTCGCTCTTTTGTTTTATTAAAAATTAGCGCATATTCTAAGCGTATATTATTATCTATATTTTAAAAAGGATATTGATTCAGTAAAGTGCAAACTTCTCCCTCATCCGGTCCAGTGGGTATGGATTGTTCCGCTTCATCTTCTCTAAAGTTATCTTCATTATATTGATCGATATCGATCTTACGAAAGGCAGAACTAGAAGTATTTTTCGCCATTTAGACGGTTTTTTATTTACAGTATTAGTTCAATTCAAAACACAAAAAGTGAAACTTGACTTGACGAAATTGCTGCTGACAGCTTGACCTGACACTGACAAGGAAAGGAACCTAACATAGATAACAGTATTTTAAAGTGCTCTGTGGAAGTATAAACCATAGAGTAAAGTAATATATAGGGTAGTATAAACTCAGGCGAGCACTGACATGCCAGTGCTGACATGACACCATTATGTACTTTGTGACTTACCTACGTAGTAGTCTGTCTGTGACTGACAGTGGCTGTGTTATTGTGTTGCAACCATGTTGCAACTTGCAAGGAATAAATTGTTTTTTTTTCGTTATATAGAAATCGATAATGGTGCCGATTCTCTTGTACACCGAACTAAACTAACTAAACTATCACTAAAATTCCTTACTTTTTACTATGAGAATCTTACGAGCTATTCTGCCAAAAAAAATCTCTAAATTTAAATATTATTTTGACACAACTAAAATCGAATTTGACAATCGCGACTCCACTTGGTACCTACAGGTACAGTCGCCAGCACATCAAGCTACTACAACCTGTCAAATTTCTTTAGTAAATTTTAAACCTTATCGCCAAAGCATTAGGTTCAAGGTTAATTGGGAAAGTTTGACAGTTTCGGGTAGCTTGATGTGCTGGCGTCTGTACTTATTTGCCTACCACGTGATTTTTTTTGAGCCGGAAAGGCGCGCAATGTTGCCGTCTCGACGTATTTTTCTATGGAATTTTTTACTTTTTGGAAGAAAACAAAAAAATAAAATTACCAACATGTTGAGCATTACGGGTTTACGGTTTGCAAAGGGGGTCGAAATTTTCATTATTTTTGCGATAGGACACACCATTTTCGAGATATAAGCAAAAGAAAATAAAAAAAAGATACAGTACCGTTTTACAACTGAATTCGAGGTGCTGGTTTGAATTTTAGTTCATGACATCTAATTTTATTCCACACATTTTTAATCGTGATTAAAAATAGTCAGAGTTAGTTAGAGGATTTTAGATATAGAACAAAAATTTTGGTTAAAACGTCAAATTCAGAATAGCATTTTCACTAAATTAAAACTCAGTGCCATCTTAGTGCTGTCAAACTAAATTATAGTTAAGTTGTGTCAGTTTAGTCTATTTTCAGAATGGGAAATCGTCGTTTGACAGGAATAAACTAAATTTTAGTGATTTTTAGTTTAGTTTAGAGAATTTGTGACAAGAGAATCGGCACCATTGATTTTTTATTTTAATCATCGATACGGTACACATCGTGTAACAAAAACCTTGTCCTATCCGTGAAGGTGTCGTTAATGCTGGGGCTACATTGTCGCGTTATCGCGAACTAAAGTTCGCGCGCTCTCTCTCGTACACAGCTCGACGTCTCGCTGACCAACATAGAGCGCACGAACTCTCCAGCATTAAAATCATACTGAGAGTCCATTTTAGTTGTTTTTGTTTTTGGAAAAAAATCGCCCCATTTTTTTTCAATCGGGTATTACATGGTACAGGCGGCCGTCGTCTAGAGGGTGTCTACAAGTAATAACATATGACCTCACAGAAAATATGCTAATTTATAATGAAATTTGGGTGCTATTGGTACTAAAAATGTGAATTTAAAATAGCAATAATTTCTTTAAAAATATATTTCGTTATATTTTTCTTGTTCTTGTATTACAGTATCTATGTACCCCTTTCGGATCGGACAGGGTTTTTGTTACATGCATCGATACCTTTTGGCACTTCTTGCATCCCTAATACTTGGCTGTGTTGGCTCATGCATGGTGGCTGCTTCTTTGAATCTTCGACTTTTTACCGTGCGTTTGTACTGGCGAAACATTCACGACGAAACATGTTGAAATCTTTATTTTCTGTCAATGTTCCATACAATTTTTGACAGGAACTAGAGATTTCAACATGTGTTGTCTTGAATGTTTCGCCAGTGCAAACGCACGGTAACTTTTAAATGACTGAACGGATTTTGATGTATGAGATATCGTGACCGTGCGGTTGCACTGACGAAACATTTGCGACAAAATATGTTGAAATCTCTATCTTCTGTCAATGTTCCATACAATTTTTGACAGGAACTAGAGATTTAAACATGTTTTGTTGTAATGTTTCGCCAGAGCAAACGCACAGTTAGAATCCTAACCATGCGTTTGCAGGATTTATTAGTCATTGACTTTCACTGACTTCTTTGAATTGTTTGACTTTTGATTTGGATTTTTTGGAGTTGGCAACACTGGCAAGACGTATCCGATCGTTTTAATTTGTGACTTGTGAGTTGTGAACTTGTGAATTGTCACTAGTGTCAAATTAGCGAATTAGAAATTTTATTCTGTGGCAATCTGAATCTGTCCGTCTGTGGTGTCAAACTTGATTACTTGACTGCTGTTGCTGATTGCCAATAAATATTTATTGGATTTCTTTTTCTTGGTTTTTCTCCAATAATAACGAAAAACTAGAAGTTGCAACTTTGTTTATTGATAAATCACATTTTCGTAACCACAATGACAATGGGTGATGAACTACCTGTTACTTCTTTAGTTTTACCCGTTCTCATACGTCCCGTTTTAACTCAGGTATGTTGCTATGTTGTATTCAGTTCGTTTTCCCTTTCGTAAATTATTTATTGTGAGTTTATTTGACAAAAACAATCGTTGATATGTATTAGGCAAACTAAACTTTTTTGGAGGCATGACGGATTCGTAAATGGATTTTTAGCGTAGAAAGCAATTATCTAGGTGCTGTTTTATATGTTGAAGAATGTAAGTAGGAAGTGAAGGTGACAGCTTTATAATCATCAGTGAATCTTGTTTCGAAATTTGACACATTTATGATAATTATGTACCTATTATTTGTCATCAATTAGTTTACCCGTGCCTACAATTTGAGCAGTGTTGTAATTTGTGTGTAAATATTTAAATAGCATTCAAGTTGGTACTTATTACTTAAATTATCCAAAGTAACAAGATAAGATTGTTATTGTGATACTCATGATTTGATTGAAACAATTGTGTTTTTACATAATACAATGATTCATTAGAACTATAGATTGGTAGACATTCTTGAAAAAAGAACACAATAATGCTGGTCCAATTAGAAATAAATGTTATTTTTCAGTTGGAGAAGTATGATTTGGGAGCTTCTCAGACACTACGTGCTGCCTTAACGAAGGCAGAAGCAGCCATCCCAGGCTTGAACTATGATTTGGTGGCAGGTATCATGCGAAGAGCTGATATACCTGTCAACATGAATGAAAGCTTGCTGCGGCTTCAAGGAACCTTGACAGAAGCCGAGTGTTAGTAGTCATTTTAGTCTTTTATGGTTATTTTTGTGAGTACACTTTAACTAAGATAAAGAACAGATAATGTGACTTGAATAACGAAAAGTTATCTAAGATATACATAGTAATAAAACAACTCTAGAGATATATAATAATAATTAATACTATACATATTATTAAATTAAAGATTAAAGTTGCTGTTTGTGGTTCTGTGTTACTACATTGTTCTTCTAAGCTATATAACAATTTTTGGTGCAGTGTCCATCATCCTTTTGAGGATATTTTCAGGAAGGTTTATGTGTATAGAACATTAATAATAAACTTACATATAGTAAAGAAATCTTGAAGTTTTGTCAAGTCGTTAAAACTGTGCTAAGGTGGGGCAGGTTGCTAGTTAGTAATACCAGCCTATTTGTGTCCCACTGCAGATGCCTCTGTTCATACAGAGAAGTCATGAACATTGATCCCCCAGTTGCTCAAGGCTGCTTGGCACTTTCAGACTAGAATAATGTTGAAACACATTTTTTTAATTTGATGCAATGAATTTGTAGTATTGCTTGTTTTTTTAAATGTGTATTAAATTAATTACAGGTGCAGATTTAAGACTGAACAGGTCTGAAGAAGCATTCCAAGAATTGAACAAAAAGTCTACAGCGTTGAAAAAAATCTTAAGTCGCATTCCCGATGAAATTACTGACCGGAAAACTTTTTTGGAGACTATTAAGTAAGTGTGTGTATGTAACAAAAAAAAAATACTATCTGTGTATCTAGGTAGGTCATTAGGTATTCATGTTATGTGATAGGTCAATTGGCTAGGCCACTGTCTAGCTAAGCAGTTGGAATGGTCTGTGTTAATAACTCGATAGAATAAATTACATTTTCCTTCTCTTTTTTTGCTTCAATCAAATTAAATGTTCTGTTCACAGAGAAATTGCTTCGGCAATTAAGAAGTTACTGGATGCTGTGAATGAAGTATCCACATACACACCAGGAACAGGCAAACAGGTTCTAGAACAAAGGAAGCGAGAATTTGTGAAATATTCCAAGAGATTCTCTAACACTTTGAAGGAATATTTCAAGGAGGGACAGTGAGTTCATTTTATTTATGTTGTTATTATGTAAAAGAAAGCAGTGTATTTCGTGCTGGTTTGTGCCGTTAGCTAAAGGTTTTTGCATGTCAGGAGTTGCTCAATACAATTATGTGGTGTTAGCTTGCAACATAATGATTTCAATAAAAATTTAGGCAAAACTGTGCACTTTTACTCATGTACATATTTTATATGTTTACAGGGCCAACGCAGTCTTCGTGAGTGCTTTATATCTGATACATCAAACCAATCAAATCCTATACACTGTTAAAAGTAAGTCTGAGTAAAATTAATTAACAGTATTTGAAATTTATCAATTTTAACCAATTATATTGTATTATGTAAATGACTGTCTTAAAAATTTATTGCGCCTGTTACTGTTTTCTTGTTAAATAAGCCCCCACAATATATACTAATAAAAATATATTAAAGTAATAATATATTTTTATTGAATATATTTTGGTCAGTGGGAGGAATTTATTATATTTTTATCATAGAAAAACAATATGTAAATAATATAGAATACTTATCGTTATATAACTGTATCATAGTATTCCAACAATCATATTATGATTTTAATTATTATATCCAACAATATTCGTGCCTAATATGGTTTGGGGTCAGCCCTTAATATTTTTAAATCATTGATTTATTGTAAAGTACATAAAAGTTATAATCTATTTTTAAATGGTCTGTTGTATTCATATGCATACATCTAAAATGGTAGATAAACATAACTAAAAAGAGGATAAAATAAAGCTTCAATTATTTATGTTAAATAAACTATCGCTGGTAATCCTTAAATATAATAAATACTTAGAGAAAGTTGTACAATATGTAGCGTTGTTGGTTATGCTTTTGATGAGATAACTAGTAATTCCTTTAAAATAATTGTTTTGGCACTACTTACATCTTATTTCACCATACAGTTTTAGAATTCCGACTTGTCGCATTTCTGTCACAATTTTTATAGAGTTGTCATCGCCATATTTGGCTTTATAACCAGATTTTGGGGAGTAATTTCTGGAATTTAATGATAACAGAATATGGATATGCCATATAATTTCGGTGCCCAGAAATTGCGAATTTGCCATGTATGTACCTACTGGTAATAATATTAAGTTGTAATATCGGTTACATAGGCCATTTTAACTGACATAATTATTTGAAATCAAGTTTGCAAAACGCGTAGGTAATTAGGCTGTCTATGGGGCAGTCAAAGCTTGCCGCCCTATTGTTGGTACATAAACTTAATTATAACATAGAGCACTTCCAAAAAATATTTGTTCCTCAAAATCTCAGGATTCCTCGATTTCCGTGGGCTAATGATATTTTTTGAGGTTGTTGACCCTAAATGCACTATCTAATCCGATCACTGTTTATTACGGTCGGTCAAACAAGGCAAATCAGCTTAATTAAAGTTCGTAACATAAATTGAATTAAGCGATTGTATCATAGTTCAATCAGAACTGCAGAAATATTGATGAATGAATAAAACTGAAATTGATTTGTATCGAATAAAAACATGTAGAAAAAGAATACCATAACATAACACATTAGGTAATAATACAAACTTGACTAACTAACCGTCTTCGTTAAAATGAGGTATTGATCTACTTTGTATATGAAAATATTGTAGTAGTTACAATAATTATGTGTCTTATTTAATTAACAATAAAATGCAAGTAAGAAAGGGTTTTTATTTGATATTAGGTAAACAAAATGTAATAGGGATAATAATCAAAGACCTTTCTAGCTTTTCGGTTATTGGTAAACCTACTAGGCTTTACCAGACCGGCACGAGCGAGTATTAGTGAGTAGTGCACTCGCTAATATTAAAATAGCCCAGCGACAAAACTATCCGGACTACACACTCACACGTCGCAACTTGCTCGCGAACTCTTTTCTTAGTATTTGATGATTGATTCAGATATATTAAGGACTTTATCGACATACCGTCACTGAAGTTACTAACACCGTGTAACTCAAGTATCTGTGGTTTTGAATTTTCGAGTTACCTACGCACGTCATTCGATAGGAAATCGAAAACTGCATCGTTTAGCCAATCTCAATCAATGGCTAGAGCCAATAGGACCGCGTTATTAAAAAAATGGAACCGCCACGCTCAGACTAAATAAAAAACCAAGACAGCGCTGTCAACAGTAACGTGAAGCCGGTTTCGTAAACATGTGGGGTCATATTTTGGTGTAGTTTGATTGTAAATGGTTGTCAATATGTGCGTTTAAGCTCGTACGCACAGAGCGTTGGTGTAGTTTTGGTATGCTTCACTGTATTGTTCGCAGCGCTCTGTCTTGGTTTTTTATTTGGTCTGAGCCACCACGTATGCCAATATTCCCCAAAAAACTACGTAAACAGTCGTTGCTGCTTCACCTTCACCCTAATTGCGTAACACATGATGAATCATTGCGTTATTTACGTTATGAGCAGACAAATTCGAACATATGAAGCAATGGTTTAGCAATATCTTTTCTTTCAAAATGATTCAGATTATGATTGATCGTGTGTTACGCAATTAGGGTGCTGACTTACGCGATGATTAAGTAGCGTAAAATTTTGCTAAGTACCTATCTATTCGTTATCTATATTTATAAAAATTAATCCCTATTTCCCTTGGTCATCACGCGTGAACGGCTAGACCGATTTCGCTAATTCTTTTTTTTTCTGTTGTGTTTGTTATTGTCAGGAGAAGGTTCATAAGAAAGAAAAAATTGAGAAAATTGCGCGAAAAATTAGAAAATTGACAGGACAACGTCTGTCGGGTCAGCTAGTCTACTAATAAAGATAACGAATATTTCTAATCATAAATATTTCCAATAAAGATAACGAATATTTCTAAGCACTACTGAAAAGTTGACTATTTTGAGTTAGATGGATGTAGGAAAGTTTGAGTTATGTACACGTCATATAAAATATTGATTTCACCGACAGCAAAAATAAGTTTGTATTTCAAGAACAGCTAATTAGGTATGTCTATCTCGAAAGTTACAAATGTTATTCGTAATCATTATGGTGAAATAGGAACACAGTAACTGGTCGGCCGACCTCTGTTCGGTTGAAGGCACCTACTTACCTATTTCTCAAAAACAAAGCTATAAGTTATTTTTGCGGCTGTAAACGAAAATAACCCTTATCTCAATACTGTTGACTTAAATAATAAAAAGTTGTTTAGAGACATCATCATTAGCCGACTTCCAAAAAGGTTTATCGATATTTTCGACAATTGTAAACCGATTTAAAAAAGTCTCCCTTATAAATTTTGTTAACTTTGCTTGCGTAGTTTTTGAGTTAGCTTCAATAATACGTATTTTTCCCACTTAGTATATGTAGACGATGTGTGACTCCGTCACTGAATACATAGCAATAGATATTCGAATTTGTGTGGGGTAGCTCCTGTAGCTACCACGCCTAAAAAGTGAAAAATAAAAACTTTTTACAAAAAAAAACAAACGACTTCCAAAAGAAACACTAAAACTTTAATTTCGGAAATCAGTGGCAAAAAACGAAAACTGTGAAGCAAAGACACCGACTTCTGAAATTTAAGTTCTAGTGTCTTTTTTGGAAGTCGGTGGTTTTTTTTTATGTAATAAATTTTTTTAAACTATGTAATCCAACAAGCCCTAAAAGCGTTTATGCACGACAGTACCAATCATGATGAACATGAACATCGAACATGGAACATTTGATTCGCACGTGTGCACGTAAAGTTTAACGTGTGTATCTGTGTATCTGTGTGTCTGTCTGCGCCATCGTAGCTGCCAAATGGCCGAACCGATTTTGGAAATTTAGAATTCTCTATTTCAATGATATGAAAAGAATATAATAGTAACCTTGAGCTGATGCTGCAGCATCACCTGGAATTTGCAGGATACCCAACTCCCTCACCAACTTACAGCAGAGGTATCGTGTTTGGACTCATTGGAAAGGTCTCAATAAATAGGTTACAGATAGATGGTGATCAGGGTCTGATGATGGAGTAGGAAAGATAAATGAGAGTAAATTAGTAGGTAACAAGCTTCACTGTGGCAAAAAACGTACAGCTACGCAGATTTCGGCGAGCTGCGTGTTGATCGTAGCCTTTCTACTAGTAATCATCATTCATTTTCATCATTCTCCTGCCTAAGGGCAGGAGAATCCTAATCTAAATCCCAATTTATTTGGGGTCGGCGCAACATGTCCCTTTCTTCCATACTTCTTTATTAGCCGTCATCTCGGTAGTCACCCCCTTTCTAGCCATAGCTATAGCTTTCACACAGTCCATCCATCGTTTCTTTGGTCTTCCCCTACTCTTATAGCCATCGACATTCATACCCAAAACTTTCCTCACAACATTTTCCTCATTCCTTCGCATAACGTGACCATACCATGACAACCGATTTCCGCACAATTTTTCAGTCACCGGTGCCACTTTCAGACTACCTTTCTACTAGTAATATAATATAAAATTTAAAAAGCTGGAAATAAAAATTAAATTAAAAATTTAAAAAACCCCCGACAAAAATAAAGCGTCTAAAAAGTAAAAAAATAATATCATAAAAGTTGTAGGTAATATTTTGATCCAAGCGTCGTCGTGTCGGGGGACGGCTAATGAAAATAGGAAGTTAACAGCAGCTATCCTTTCTACAACAGCATACATTCATTATGCCTAGTGTGTGTTGGCGTTTGTATTAGCCGTCGCCCGACACGACGACGCGACGCTTGGATCAAAATATTACCTACAACTTTTATGATATTATTTTTTTACTTTTTAGACGTTTTGTTTTTGTCGGGGTTTTTTAAATTTTTAATTTAATTTTTATGGTAATCAAATTTGTTAGAAATTAATGCATTATTTGCGAAGGAGTTTTATTAACATAATATTAATTTTTATTCAAATAAATAGTTGTAACATCAAAGGTATAAGGTATAGGTGTAAGGTATGTAGCAGTAAAATACTTTTTAATTCATTCGAATCCGACATTTAATTTCGAAGTTATCACGAGTTTAAAAATGTAATACGCGAACCGTTCTCCGCCGGGCGCCGCGCCGCCAGGACTTTCCCTACTCTAGAGAGGAGAGGATGGGCACACGGGTAGACCATGACCTGGAATAGGACATAGGACACGTTTTATGCCTATATTCCCACGGGATCGAGACCTACGCGGGTGAAACCGCGGGGCACAGCTAGTTATTAATAAAGGTCGATTCACACAACAGTGAAGCCACCGTTCCGATACAGTACCGGCACAGTGCAAAATAGTCATTCATACATTCTTTAAGAACGCGTCCCCACTTGTGTCTGTGTCTCAGTGTCAGTGCCGACACCGGCATGAGAATGTATGAAGAATATTTTGCACTGTGCCGGAACGGTGGCTTCACTGATATGTGTGAATCAAGCTTTAAAATAAAAATTTAAATTGGTTCGAATTTTAAATAATCAATGTAGAAGACGAACCCTAAAAAGTACTCTGCTCTAACACCGCTACCTAATATAGCACCTGCCTACTGTAAGTATTCATTCTTTGCCTTTATAGGTAGGTACTTATGCATAACCGCGTTATCTATTCAACATTATGTGTGGGTCTCGTTTTTACCAGGAAATATCGATTCAATCTTCAAACGTAGACAGGTAAATCGAAAATAGTTTCTCAGTGAGAGTTCGTGGGAACAAAGCAAGGTTTTTGGCAGTTCAAGTTGGTGGCTGGTGTCAGTGAAAGAGTCTGGTAAAATGATTTCGTGACCGCGTTTAATGGGTCATGATGCCTGCGTTGCGATTCGTCTCGTCGTGCGAGCGTGGACAATGGCTGGTCGTGCCTCCTGCCCTCGACGCCCCTCCGCTCCGCCTGCCCGTGACACTTGACACAGGAACCCGAACTCCTCGACCTCCAAATATTTCCGCGTACACCTTTTTTATCTTCCAGAAACGTGGACTGCCTACGCATCAATTTACTGACCCAAGGTAAAAACGACAACATCGACTTTAAAATTAGGAATGAAAAAAGTATCGAATACTCGAGCAGAATGAGCTTCAAATCGTTCTTCAGGGTTCCGTAGTACCTAAAACAAGGAACCTTTATAGTTGCATTAAGTCCACCTGTGTTTGTCTGTCCGCTGAGAGAGCTCTAGATTTGGAAAAAAAATTGAAACGATATTCAGGGCGGATAAAAGTAATTCTGTGCAGTAGTGTACATGTCTAGTCTAGATAGATTCAGAAAATTACACAAAAGTGATTATAATTTTGCATTTATCTCTAATTCAAAGAATCCAATATTTAGCTTTAATTAACTACCACTATTTTAATTTGAGGCTGACACTTGTTGTCAGTTCATAATTAGAAGTTTGAAAATATCAAACACTTGAGAGTAAGAAAGCTACATACGTAGCAAAATTAGAACATCGGCGGGGTAGGTACCGACACCATAAACCGGGATAATTATTTCGGAATTTTAGTATGACACTAAGCAAACAAATGACTTATGAAAGATTCCAGTAATCCTAAAATAACAATTATAGTCTGCAGAATGGAATAGCTATCCTTCTTTTCCCAGAGCAGGAATTCATATATTAGGTATATACAGTGTGTCTGGAAATGGGATAATATATAATATACCTAAACTATTTTAATTAATGTTTCTTTTTTATGATTTCCTGTTAAGCGTTCCGACAATTGCCTTGCAAAAAGCACAAAGCTTCCGCATTCGCTATGTTCCAACAAAAATAAATCTTAAAGTATTAGACATACAGGTGTGAATTTTATGTTGTATTGTAGCATAGCACAAAATCTGTCGATTTGTTAAAAAAAAAAGTTGTCGGGGGTGTTTTTGTAGTAGGTAATTAACAATTATTGGTTGATTCGCATAATTTTTAATTTTTTTTTTTCGGTTTTCAAATTTTTTTTCAAAGTTATGGAATTTTGAACACATTGCTTTGTAATGCAGGCGTTAGACAATATTATTGCCTTTCTGCCAACTGTGAGAGATATGATTTTTTTGTACTAAGTACCTACCTAGCTAAAATGGCTGCCACATAGCGGGGAAGTGTATTGGACCCAAAGAGTATTAAGTCATTGATTGGACCCAAGCTTAGAGTGTAATTGTAGGTAGGTACTTTAAAATAGTTTAGATTTAAGTATTTAGAATATCGCTAGTCCATGTCCGGACACACTGTAGGTATATGGAAGTTGAAAAAGAATTCTAACCTTATTAGGTACTACGAAACCGTGTTCATCAGTTGTTTAGCCTGTATACCGTTTAAACATGATATTTCTGTATGGAGTTTGACATAAAACTGACATTAAGCACGCGGTGAACAAAAGTGTCTAAGTTTTTGTGGTAAGGTCCTTATTTTCTAAATTAGTAAGTGCAGTAAGTACATTCTAGTAATGATCGACTGGTCGCTTACTGGTGCTGGTAGGGAAACCGGCGCACCGGCGCACCTACCTAAGTATACTTATAGTAACCTACCTGTGGCGCACTTTCCTGCACTAATTCGGGAATGCAAAGTAAAAAGCACGCTTGATAAACGCCACTATTCGAGTAGGTATGTGTGATGAAAATCTCATTAACTCAAATTGCCTCCTTTTAGGCGTAAATCTAGATTCGTGGCTGGAACGTATGTACTACCTAGTCTACTATACAATAGCGAACTTTCTTCCCGGATCAAATACGAACGATAAGTACTTCTTTCTATGACACCGAAACTCAACAATGAGTCAATCACACGGAACAGTTAAAATATTCATAGCTTTAAAGCGGAGGCGTAATTGATTTTAACTGCGGCGCATTCGGTCCTGCGCTGGCGTCGCACTCACCAGATGAAAGTGTATGATACGACGCCATATAATATACCTACCTACAGGGACAAATTAAATTAACACTACCAGCACCCGTAGACACCGTAGTCAGCTATCTTCCTTCTAACTTACATGAAATTATGAGCTTAAGGGTTAGAGAGAAAAAAAAATCGTTTGTTTTACCGCCATTTGATATCGATACCCATCATGTCTGCGAAGTTTCGGCAGCTAATTTAATTTGACCCTGTCTACTTGATCGTGATTGAAGTGTCATGTTACCTCCAAGACGTAATCGTCTATTGGTAGGTTAGGTAGGCAGGTACCTATGTTACAATAATTGCAGCTGCTAAGGTAGGATATTGTAAAAAAAAAGTATAGGTACAAATTGGATGATGGAGCTTTCTCCTCAAAAATATACGAAAGATGTCGGGCGTGCCGTTAGCACCTATTCCGGTGAAGTCGATCAGGTACTAAATTGGTCTCTAAAAGTATAATAACCTAAACCTTTGTTTCTTTCCTATAACATAGCTAAGTTATAAGGAAGCGTCATTCATTAAAATAAACATTCTGAATACCTATTAGCATATTAAAGTTAAAACAGATCATAAAAATCACATTCGATAAAAATGTAGACACCCGAAATAAAAGCAGATGAAATGTAAAGTGGGACGATGGATTGATCCTGTGTGTGTTACCATTTATTTCCACTTACATATTAGCATCACAGACTTTTAAAAAAGCTGTTTGTAGATGCAACACATTTTGAATGTATGCTTCAGGAGCATTCCGTAATTGTTGCACATCAATCTCCGTTCGTAGTTGCAAAAACAAAACATTCATTACTGAACATATTATGATTCTGGTAACCGAAACTGTTATCATGATTTATACCGACGATTCAAATTGGTACATTATTCAGAACGAAATGCATGAAAGTTCAACGACGACTCGATTGCTTAATTCAGGACGGATGACGCTAATGTTCTCAGCGTCCCTCCCTCATATACCTACTTATTTTTACACATTCGAATATTAGCAGCCTGTTTTCGTTTTATTACATATCTACACCCTAATTGGGTAATACACGATCAATCAAAATCTGAATTGGTTTCAAACAAATTGCTAATCCATTGCTTCATAAGTCCGAAAAAAAATTTGCTCGACAACGTAAATAACGCAATGAATGTTGTTGACTGTCAAAATGAAACAGATTAGTCTTAATCGGTTACGAAAATAAGTTACGCAATTTTAGATAGCTGTTGCCTGAAATAAATCACCTGAACTAATTAAATCGGTAGAGAGCTAAGTACCTACTTATTGCTAAACAAAGGGTTATAAAAATGCGCGTATAGGTAAATATAAGTAGGCACCTAACTTGTTCAATAAAATCGTGCTAGCTGAATAATGGAACTCTGAAACTAATGTCAAATTATTCAGCACAATATTTTCCAGTGAATACCTACGCATGTACAAGTGAGAGAGCGTGCTTTGGGAATCATAGATGCATCTTCTTCATTTAAAAACGGTTGTTGACTGTATACCAGACGTGTGCATGCATAATTTATGTGTTCATGTCTAGATTTCCCGTTTAATGAATAGAAAATCTAGGAAGATATTGATAGACACCAGTAGGTACCACATAAATTTCCTTAAATGTTTTCAGGAGATGATAAATTTCCATGTTTCAGTAGACAGATGTGTCGATGAAAAGTTTGACGGTAGCAACCGGACTATAAATTGATGTTTAATGTGATGCCTGATACAATATTAATGGAGCATCTGCTGGGTGGCGAGGTTGGCGGGGCAGGCGTCGGGGCGCGGGCTCGGCGCGACGTCGCATATGCAATGGCGTCTCATGCCATCGGCAGCCGATCATGAATAAACGACACACTCAATAATATGCTGTTTTGACGGGTCAAGTGTCTGATTGTTGTATTGTAATTGATTTTCCAGACGCACTCTTTCCCATTATTTTTAAGCACGTCAATCATAATAAGTGTTTTATACTTTTATCATTACCATCAAGGTGTCAATAATTTCGGCTTAGCGGCAAGTTAGGACAGTGTAGCAGACCAGTTTGCGCGGTAAGGTAATGCTATGGTTATGGTGTACGTAGGGGTACACCTGTTTAACTATCTACGAGGTTTAGGTATGCTATATGTACAAATTGTGCTTGCATAGGTAATTCTACTTATTAACCTAATTAATTGGAAAACAACAGCTCAATATATACTTACACTATGGGTTGAAAAGTACTCAGCATAATTGTGCAACAATGATGAGCATTGTTATTCCCACAGGCGGCTTCATTTCCCACAGCTCCCACGGGGGTCACTGGTGAGACAACAATGTGAGTGACAGTGGCTGCGCCCCGGCCGCGGCCGGGCAGGCGCCGGGCGATACGCGGCCGCGCGGCATCTGCTCCCTGTCGTGGGAGTGCGTGCGGAAACCGATCGCACCACCGCGCCAACAATAACACACAAATCAACGAGCCGACGTGGCAGCTCACCCCTCTGGAAGCTGTGGGAACCACGCAATTAATAATATCATTCGCAAATCCCCATCTAAATCTAAACAAACCATTCTCGAGTGCGATGTGGGGTGGGATAATGGGTAAACTTTTGTATACAAGTAGGTACACTGACCGGAAGCAGCTTTATATGTGACGCTCTATTGAGCAATATGCCTTTACTTAACGGGATTAAATGAAACTTGGATTTTTTTAAGTTAAAAAGTCTCGTGATATTTACTATAACTACATAATTAGTCTAGTATGGTAAATACCTACCTTTTTTTTTTTTGAGGTTCGGGAATCATCACATGGCTTCTCCCGGGAAATATTGGTACCTGATATCTTATACTTAGTAGGTGTATTTTTTTCTGGTACGGTATTTATTTTCTTTGGAAGGTGTAAGAGTGAATCCAAATTAAGTAAACGTTCACATTATTTATAACATTGCTGATTTATCTTCTGAAACATGTTCAACCATATTTGGTTATGTACTATAGTGTAGTAAAAAAGATTTTTAGAACTGCAGCAGGATGCATCGGGATAGGTAGCTTTTCTAAACAACATTTCCAATGCTAAAACTTACTGGATACTTTATAAATTCCAATCCGAAATCTTTGTAAGAACTTCTGGAAGTTAAGGCTTGTGAATGAAGGCATCCCTCAGATCTTGGAGTGGTAGGCAAAAATACGTCGACGTGCTTTTAAAAAAATTGCAGATTCCAGAACCGAAGGTATGTCTTTATCCAAGCAACAAGAGAATTACCCTTAAAATACCTATCTGAAATAATGTTTGATGTCACCATTTGGCAATTTTCAGCGACGACCGAGTGTGATTAAAGTTAATATTATTTCGAAATTGTTTAACAAAAAATATTAATTAATTAACTGACGAGGTAATATGCTTTCGGGTCGGCATTGCAGGGGTGGCCAACCACCACCTGACGCCCATGATGAGCTGTGCGTGACCACAATAAACGTGTGCGCATGTACGATATTATCAGTTGTATTTAATACTTGGTAACTAACATGTTTTTAGGGATGTAATTTAGAACTTATCATTTGATTCATAGTGCATTTCTGGTAAGCAGTTTACCACTATTCATAAACTCGTCTTTACTTGTATCAGCTAAGAGTAACTGTTGCATTATTTTGGTATTATACTGTACTTACTTATTTAAAAAGATGTATGATTCATGTCTTGCGGCTTTTTTAGGGGTCAATAGGCAAGAACGTAACATTTCGTTCCGATAATGTATGCGTCCGTCTATACCTAATTTGGTAGTTGGTAGCTATGTTTGGCAAGAAATTGTATTCATAAAGAAAATAAAGTTCCTAAATGGCGTTTTTTTCTTAAGTCTATAGTTAGTTGATGAGATATGCACTTCGAACGTCTCAAAAATTGTGTACCTACTATCTTTTGAAATATATGGTGGCAAAATTAAAGAAAAGCGGTTAAATGCGAGTTGGGCTCGCACACGAAGGGATCCGTACCCCCGTACAATATTTTATTATACGGTGGTACGGATTTAACACGTTTCTTGTATGGGTATGGACCCCCTTTAATTATTAACGTAATTTTTCTGTTATTTGTTGTTATAGCGGCCGTAGACCATTACAAACCTATTACGGTTCAAAAGATACAGCTGTGTGACAGGCGGACGGACGGACGGACAGCGGAGCCTTAGTAATAGAGTCCCGTTGGTACCCTTTGAGTACGGAACCCTAAAACGCTTGTTTTGAATAAGAAAATTATGTACTTATACTTATGTTTTGCCGAAGAGAATCGGAATTATTTTCATGTAGGTAAGTACTTACTTAGTTGGACTAGATGGTAACAAAACGAGCATCAATGTAGAAATTACAAAAAGTAAATAAATGAGAGTGAGTTGAATAGTGTTACGGTTCCGGACCATAAGTTTTTCGATTAGATCGCGCGCGTGCGCGCAGGGCGCAACTGTCATCGGTCGCGTGCCCGCTTAATAAGCTCTTAATGAAATTAACGACTGTGCCATATTGATGGGGATGACCAACAAAAACGTAACAATTACAAATATACTATGTTGTTTGATACGCTACCCTCTGTTGTCGTATAAATTACTATTAATGTGGTACCTGCATGCTTGTTGCACCACACGAAAACGTATCATCGAATTATACAATAGGTAGGTAATTATGTAATTTACTTTTTATTGTCTTTTACATTTGTTTATTATTATGAGGGTACTTACTTCGTTAGTCTAGACGTAGGAAAATATTTTAAGTACTTCATAACTTTTCATTTTTTACCGACTAAGGCGAAGCCAAAAGGAGGATTATTTTAATTTCAATACTTCCGGCCTGTTACTTTTGATGAAGAAACTGGCCGTTAGTAAATTAAAAATTAAAAAATTACCTTGATCCCTAAGATACTTTTGGTGTGGGTGGTATCGTACTTAAGCAACGAAATCTTACTTATGTAGGATCAACAAAAACAAAAAGCCTCGCCTTGTTTGTTTTTGGGCACGAAGCTGGGAACCGGCGGTTAGTAAATAACTTGCGTCTTTAACGGCCAGTTTCTTCATCAAAAGTAACAGCCAAAGTACCTAACAGTCAACTGTTCGTTAGTGAAGAACAATTGACTGTTACTTTGGCTGTTACTTTTGATGAAGAAACTGGCCGTTAGACCAACCGCTAAGAACCTAATGGAATTCCTACTTACATAAGTTATTTTTTTTAACTCTATACCTAGGTAGGTAGGTTTAGGAGCAGTGTAATAATCTTTCACTGCGCCCTAATTTTGTTCAGCAAATAAAGATACCCTACGATAAATATAATATTTACGAATTTATATGCGCATGATATTTCCCACTTCCAAGCATGAAAACCACGTTTCTACTATGAGATTTTCACGCTCTACATACAGTTTGTACCTTATGTATTGGTTGGTACACCACTGCCTGGGTACAAAGATTTTCTTTGTAAACATTATCAAGGGCCGCACATGGTTGCTGTTTATCTATGGGTTGCTTAATGTCCCATAGTCAGTATGCGAGCCCTCGCAAGACGGGGGACGGGTACCTACGTGAATGAACACGTGCGGTCTCGCAAACACAAGTGGGCCAGTGTTCACAGTTTCACACCGACTCCTTTCAGAACCTGATAAGATAAGCAGAAGTTCTGAGGTAATTAGAGTGCGTTTCATCTAATAGTTCCTATGCCGTAACGTTGGCTCCGCTGTTGTAGGAACAACACGAACACGAATACGCTAAGTCACTACGGCGCTACCTAATAGGGCCGTTTTTTTAATTTAATAGTGGCGCAAACATTACTGCTAAGTGCCTATTTGATGAAACGAACTCGTTGAGAAGTTGACAGTGTCTAATGCTTGACATTTGACATTATATACCTACAGTTCTAATTTCAACAATAGTGGCATTTGTGGACTGGATATTAATTCAGACTTGTTACAGTTGTAATGGCAATCATGTAATTTGGTTTAAAATAGGTTTATTTTATTATATATTGATTCTTTTATATTTAGTGAATGTGAGAACGTGTTAATACCTACGCCTACTTCCTTCCATACCTATAACACTGCAATTTGAAAACATTGTAAACCAACTATTTTTAAAAGAGTAGGTAACCGAGGTGTTTCTTGCCGGCTCTTCTCCACAGGAAACTACCAATTGGAACCGGTCACCTATAGCTTCTGACGTTTCATAAGTGTCCATGTACTTAGGTTTTGTGAAATATAATACTTATATAGATTTGTTTGAACTTGCTTGTAGTTTTCAAGTCCCACTGCGATTTTCGTTCGATTGATTTGTTATCAACCGTTTCAGATGCTGAAATGCATACCTGTAAATTGTTAGGTAGATAAACTTTTTTACATGTAGATTGGCGCAGCACAACACTAAATATAACTTATAATTTAGCGTTGATAGCTAAATTATAGCTGGTTGATGATATTATATTATAAATGATTGAGCATCTTGTTTTATAACTTAAACAAAAAAAAAATTCTATTCGGTAGGTACTCAAGTGTATGTAATATTACTTAATTAATATTTGTACGCCGTTAACAGCAATACATAATGATCTCTATATCTATTTTATTTACAACACCTATGTTTTGACTTTAACGTTTACCAGGTAGGTAAGTTATCCACATAACAGTTAGGGGAAGCATAGGTACTATATTTAAATGCATAAGGGTAACACATCTGGGACGATTTCACTAAGTGCATTCCTCATTCAACACCGTTGTTTTACATTTTGTTTCAGTTATTTGAATTATACGTCGGCGTCGTATAGATATAAAATCCATATATACTACTCTGACCTAAAATATCTATTATTGTTTAATAATTTAATATGCTGTACTTAGGAACTGCTCTGTCCATGTCTATGTATATACATAATGTCCATGTGTGTCCATGTCTATGTATAACAAAGAATTATAATATTATTTTCCAAAATGTAAAGTAGTAAACTATTAAGATTACTGCTGCACTTGCATTAAAATAATCAATAAAGACTTGTTTACGTGAGAGTATTTTTAACTTTACGTTACTTTATGAATATTCAATAAAAAAAAGATTAATGGAATAGTTCAGTTAATTGTCGTGTAACGTATTTTAAGTGCTCCACATCGTGTACTCTCGGAGACGGATTGGGCTCGCCGCACACCTGCACACAGCTTCCGATTGAGTTCTTTGAAAGGGAGAGCCCATACGACCCGACAACCAGTCATCGTTATTCTCTCAAACAATGTGTACTGGTTTATAATTAATTCAACATAAATATGCAGTACTTTTTTATCGAGCTTCTTTTGTTATCTGCCGATCGATTTTGTCGAGGTGTACGAACTAACTTCTTGTTTGAAGCAACGTGATATATTGTTACCGGTAACAATTCTATTGTTACGCCAAGGGTTATATTCGTAATATTCTGTTTTTGTTATAAATAACTTTTATGTACTGCTACTGGAATATCAGGGTTTTGTTCTGCTTCAAACGAGCCTTTCTACTAAGCATCAAAAGTTATTTTATATCTTCGAATATTATTATTGTTTAAAGAATATCACCATATTAAAGAGTACAGTTGAAAAATTAATGTCAATTTAAACCTAAGTCATCAAAATTATCCTTCTAGTACTTATGTCTCTTTTCACTCTATGTCTAATTTAAGATAGGTACTAAAATTAGGATTTTGGTAGGGACTTGCATTGATGACTGAATTATTACAAGGCAAAGTGATACTAAAAGCTTCTTACATTCGTAACGAATTTTAAATCATATCTACACATAACCCAGGGCCCTATACCACAAAACTTTAAAATTACAATTTACAAAATTTGTAAGGCGCACATGCAAGATGCGTGTACTACAAAACTCTAAACCAAGCCACAAAAATATGTAAAATTTAGTGACAAGTCTACAATATTGTAACTCATACTCATAAAGTCATAAATACAATTAAAGAATTTTGTAGACTTGTAAAGTTTTGTGGTATAGGGTCCAGGATTTTACAAGTACCTATATTACTACCGAGTGGACGGTAGATCCCGACCCCAACACACGGTTATTAGACAGATCACGTTGCCATGTCAATAAATCATCGGAAGTAGTCGGCAGGTGTGTTTAATGTAGGTATAATATCCTATTGCTTCACTTCACCAAAATTGTATGTTTCATCCGTTATCGGTACAATGCCCACACTAAGGTCTTCCATATTCAATGTGCGCCGGGGCACATGTACCTATGCAAATAAAATCAAGTTGTAGGTACCGAAGTCGTCGGTACTCGCTCCTACTCCGGATGTAAGGACTTCAAACACGAATCGTATTTACGTAAGAGGCGAGGGCACATATAACACGTGCTCGGCACATAGGTGTTCAGGTGAAGGGGAAGCGTACAGCTGTTTCCACAAGAGTAACATTAAACCACGCCCGCCTTGTGCAACGCTTTAAGAATTAACAGTCACATTTATTGTTGTCGTTTGTAGGAAAAGCAGTTGAAATAACGACCAGTGGGTAAGTATATGTATTTCATTCAATTGATTTACGTATGTAAGTATTCAACTAATATTCATTTATTATCATAACTAATATCTTTGGTTATAATCAACCAGCCTGAATGCAGCGCTAATGACTTTTCTTTCATCATTATCTATAACTACAGATTATTTTTCTGTAGTTAGTTGGTAAGGTTACTGTTATTTTTTTATTTTATTGTTAATCGAAGCTTCTGAAAATCATCGTTATCGAGCAGGATATGCCATGGCCATAAATTATCAATGTACCTACATCCATTCGAAGCCACTCCTGAATTGCTGTGGTACTTGAATATTACCCTCACAATAGTCAGGCATAAGACTCTCAGCATAAGACAAAGACTTGTTGCGTGAGAGTCCTGTAACCGCGAACCGCGAAGTGTTGTGGGTTTTTGGTTAGGAATATTTCAGAAGCAGCCCGGAGTCTGGATCTGTGCCCGGTTGATGGCGATACGCTCGCATTGCGTGGACGAAATGTGGGTGTACTATACTCATCTGCCTGAACCTTCGGAAAGAGAGTCGTGATGTTATGTTATGCATATGTCGCAGCCTTATCGTATAACACGCCGTATTATAAATAGGCGCGCCCGATTGAAAAACGTCGCTGTTTTGAAATGCGGCTACCATTCGTTCCGCCGGATTTCAATTCGGCTGAAATAAAGTACGCCGCATTGTATGAGCAATTCGCGTTCGTCAAAGCGGCTTAGTAACGTGGCGCCCACATACAAACGGGCGCATCTTCGATACGCCGCTTTGAAATCTGACACGCGCCGCATGATCATAACTACAAAAATAGCGTCGCAATCGACAACGGTGTCACAACAAAGTGAAAATAATATTGAATTTAGAGTTTTGCTTTGTTCCCATTTTGTTAAGATAAATAAATAAAATTTTAAATTAAAGATAAAAACAAGTTTTAAAGAATAAGATAAAAACATTCAGAACTAGCATAGCATAGTAGTTGCTAGCATGGTATTAAATGACCAGTACATATTCTAACAAATTATTGCATGCTTGTAAGCATTTATTTTAATATAAGAAATATATAAGAAAACTAGGTTATAAGACTTTTTGTATTTTTATAAAAATTTTGCCTTTTTTAGGATTTGTTATTTATAATTTATAGTCACCCTACATTGCTTCTTGTTGACAATAAAGCTAAACGTTGAACGCCGCTTTGTAGAATGTCTCGCCACCACGATCCGGCTGACCGAAAGATAGCCGCATTTCAAAACAGCGACGTTTTTCAATCGGGCGCGCCTATTTGTAATACGGCGTGTTATACAATATGGCTGCGACACATACATAACAACATGACGACTGTATTCCCGAAGGCCTATAAAATAAATGTTCATGACCGGTTACTGATTATAGAAACATACCTACATGTTCCTATATATGACTCACTGCTAAAGTTATCAAATTACATTGAATTGAATTTACAATCCTCTGACATACGCGATGTACTGCGGCAACCATCAAAAAAGGAAAGCACGACTTCGACGCTCACGGTTGAATTTACTAACACCCTCATCAAGAGCGAGTTTTTAACCGCAGTTAAGGACTATAATAAGCGTAATCCTAACAATAAAATAAACTCTTCTCACTTGGGTTACGAAAAACCAACAACACTAATCTACGTTGCAGAACAATTAACAGCGTACTCAAAACGCCTTTTCTATCTGGCCCGTACTTACGCGAAAGTCAATGAATACTCATTTTGCTGGACCTCAGATGGTCGCATCCTGATGAAGAAGAGCCCTGACAGCCCATCTATTGTTATAAGAAGCGAACAACAGCTAAATAGCTTATCTACACCCAAAGTTATATGACTAGTTATGCTTAATCAGAGTTTGCTGTTATTCGCTTTTTGTTGTTGCATTGTTTTTTCTAGTTCTTATAATTTAACTATTAACTATATTGATGAAAGTATTCACCCTTCACATACACACTGCACACTCGTTACAATTATCCATTTTCAACCTAGTGTTCAACACACACTCTCGACACACACACACACACCTTTCATTATCATACAATATTCTTATGCTCCCAAAACACGATACGACATGATATTCTGATCGGCCCTTTTTGTACCCTTTACTTAATTTCTTTATACAATGTCTAATGATATTATAGAATATATTAGAGTCGTTGACGATTTTTCTGTATCAGATGTTCGTGTCTGTTCCCCCGAGCAAACCAAGGCATTCACGGGTAATCCAAGTGCGTGGTACACAATTATAACACAAAATATTAGATCCATTAATTGTAACTTCCTAAACCTAGAAACTCTTGTCCACCGTATAGACATCAACTGCGATTTTCTGGTTCTTACTGAATGTTGGTTGTCATGCATCAGCAACTGTCGAATACCCGCCCTACCTAACTACACTACGTACAGTACAACTAATCATCTAAATCACAGTGATGGAGTTGTTGTCTACGCGAAATCATCTTTGTTAGCCTTATGTGAAGAACCTGACCTTCTTGGAGCAGCCTCAGGTCTACTTATAAAGCTTAAAACTGACATAGCTATTCTCTGTATTTACCGCTCGCCGTCAAATGATAATATTCACACATTTCTTACAGCTCTAAATACCATACTCCCAGCCCTCACTAACTATAACTCGGTAATTATTACCGGTGACATTAATGTAGACATTAAACCTGATACCCTTGACACGAGGTCACATGAGTACCTTAGCACCCTAGCATATCATGGCTTTTTACCCGCCCACACTTTACCTACGAGAGGAAACAACTGCTTAGACCATCTTATGATACGAACCAAGACAAAAACTCTGACTCTAGTTTATAACACGACAGTGACCGATCACTGCTCTTCTCTTTTCTCACTAAATAAAAATAAAGTTCAGCATTCAGCTCAAAAAACTTATTCTAAAATAGACTACGACGCACTTGACACTTATATGGAAAATCTTGACTTTAATCCCCTTTACCTTATTTCGGATTCTAACATTGCCATAGATAATCTTATATCAATTATAAAACCTGCAATAATCAAATGCTCTAAAATTGTTAAAATTCCAGCCCGGAAAAGAATCCTGAAACCCTGGATTACTCCCGGGTTGTTAAGAAGTATCCGGAATCGTGATTCTTTACATAAAAAAGTCAAACTGGCACCAGGCAACTTAACTCTCCTTATAACATATAAAAGATACAGAAATTTTTGTACTTCTCTGTTGAAAAAAGTCAAAAGGCAATTCGACTCAAACGAATTAAATAAGGCTAGTCAGAACCCTAAAAAACTTTGGGACACTATCAAAACTATCACTAACACACACTCTACAAGAACTAACTCAAATCCTTTACTGACTTATACATCGTCACCCTCCCAGTCTTGTGATGAGGTCAACGAATTCTTCGCTAACATTGGAAAAAAACTAGCGGATAACCTCAATGCTGCTCGTTCATCTTTGTCTCCACCTAACCCCGTATACTCCACCAACTCGTTTGTTATGCTACCCACTGATGTAGAGGAAATTTCTGCCACTGTAAACATGTTGAGAACTGACGCTGCCTCTGGATGGGATGCTGTCTCCCCGTATTTTTTGAAACGATATGTTAAGATTCTTGCGCCCGTTCTCTCCCACATCTTCAATATATGCTTTCAAACTGCTATATTTCCCACTGCTTTGAAAAGAGCTATCATCCACCCTATCTTTAAAGGTGGTGACAGGAACATACCAAACAACTATAGACCTATCGCCGTCCTTAGTGCCCTATCAAAAGTGCTGGAACGCATTGTTAACAAGCAACTTACCAACTACCTTGAACGTTTTAAACTTCTATCCCCTAATCAATTTGGTTTCCGTAAAAATAAATCCACCTCGGACGCAGTTCACAGTCTTATTAATAATGTTACAGAAAACTTAAATAATAATAAAAAAGTCCTAACCATCTTTTTAGATTTGGCAAAAGCCTTCGATACTGTCCCTGTTTCTACCCTTTTAATCAAACTTGAGGGCATCGGTGTGAGAGGTCCCCCACTTGACTTTTTTAGGAGCTACCTGTCGGACCGGTCTCAATCAGTTGTAATAGACAATCATAAAAGTGCAGAGCTGCCTATTGAGTACGGGGTACCACAGTGCAGTATTTTAGGGCCTACACTCTTCCTTGTGTACATCAACAGCCTCTGCAACCTAGACGTTCCTAATGCTAAAATAGTTTCCTATGCAGATGACACCGCCATCACTTTTTCTGCAAACACATCGACGGAATTACAGACTGCTGCACAAGACGGCTTTAATACCATTACGAAATGGCTCCTGTCACACACACTGACTCTTAACGCTACTAAAACTAACTTTATGATCTTTTCTATCACTAACACCGCTCAACCTAGTAGCTCTATTAATTTAAAAGCACACTCTTGTCCTATTCGAAGTCAATGTCAATGTCCTGACCTGACTTTAGTGGAAAAAATTAAATATCTTGGCATTATTTTAGACAGAAACCTAAATTTTAAAACACATATTTCGACTCTTACCAGCCGGATACGCAAACTGATTTATATATTTAAGACCTTGCGGCACGTAGCCAACCCTGCAATCATTCGTAACGTATATTTTGCCCTATGCCAATCAGTCCTCAATTATTGTATCTCTTGCTGGGGTGGAGCCGCAAAAACCACACTAAAACCTCTAGAGATCGCCCACAGATCTATACTTAAAGTTGCAACCTTTAGGCCTATACGTTTCCCTACTACCGAATTGTACAAAACCTGCAACTTACTCAATGTAAGACAGCAGTTTATCCTACACACAATTTTATTGCAACACTCAAAAACACCCTATATAAAAATAAATAGACGCCGCAAAAATAATATCTGCCATACTCCGCCGGTCCGAAAAAAGTTTATAAAAAGATTCTTCCCCTACCTTGGTCCGTCACTTTATAATAAAATCAATGAAAAACAAACAATTTACGGATCTACTATATTTAAATGCAAGAAGACCGTCCGCTTGTTCCTATCTACTCTAAATTATGAAGAAACCGAAGACTTCCTGAGGTAACCACCCTCACTAATAAAACACCCTCACACACACACGCACACACACCCTCACACACACACACCCTCACACACACACACACACACACACACGCACGCACTCACACACACACTCACATATCTACACACTAAATCTACCTATTTACAATGGCTTTCATTTACCTTTATTTTTGCATGCATGTTATTGTTACCAGGATAATTATACCTAATTATAAAATGTACTACGTCATGAGACCCCTATATGTATATTCTTTAAACGGGATCAGTCCTGTCTCTCCTAAACACAGGCTACTCAGTAGCCTATATAGGAGTACAGCGCTTCACCCGCTTACCAGACTGTGTATTATTCTCATGTCCCAATGTATCTGTACTATAATCTGGTCCTTGTAAACAATAAATAAATTTTATCTTTTATCTTTATCTCTTTATCTTTAATCAGTAACCATACTCATGAACATTTGTTTTTGTCAACGTATACTGAAAAAAAAACACAAACTTCTGGTGATTTCAACGATCGTCGACAAAAAAAATCGATGTTAAACAATCACAGTCGCACATTGTGTGGCGGGGTGCATTCGAGCGAAGGTGAGTTTCTTCGAAAGTGAGACCATTTGCAGCGTTGCAACAACCTGCTAAGAATCCATTGTAAGGGAAGGATCAGACGCGCAGCTGCTGATGCGACCGACGCGACGGCGCGCACTCTTGCATCAACTGCCATTGATACTGCAAGATGTATTCCTGCAGTTGAAGTGGATCATGTGGATAGGTATCGATAGATAGACTTTTTCAATATAAGTATTCATAACATAATAAACCTTGTAAAAAATGGTATAGACTATTCAAGATTGCACAATGAATTAATTTAAAACCGAAAATGTATGAGTACTTATCATTAGCAATGGATTGTTTTTAACTAAACTACTATCTAACTAGGTAATTCTATTGCTTTATGATACCAAGGAATAAAACAG
The DNA here is from genome assembly GCA_947363905.1 of Lithophane semibrunnea. Classification (NCBI taxonomy): domain Eukaryota; kingdom Metazoa; phylum Arthropoda; class Insecta; order Lepidoptera; family Noctuidae; genus Lithophane; species Lithophane semibrunnea. The sequence continues at coordinate 9,704,864 of OX376189.1, forward strand.
TAGTTTACACACGGCTACACATCAAGCTATACATTTCCAGTATAAACCGACCTCGCATTGTACGGAAATCCTATACAATGCGAGATCAGCATAAATTGGAAATGTATAGCTTGATATGTACCAACTTGCCTATTTTCATTAAGTTTTATATTTTATAAAAGATGAATGAAGTTCGTTGTATAAAATTTAACGATATTTTTTGTGCTCAGAATTTATATGAAAACGGCTTTTATTAATTTTGTGACATAAAGAATCGATTGTATTGTGCTCACCGTTCTACCTGTGCGTCAGCACATGCCAGTTTTTGTGCGAATACTTAGGTGAAGAATGCTTTGTGTGCCCCTATGTGCCGCTATGACACACCTACTACACATCAAACGATTTTGAAGAATATAAAGTTTAGAAGATTTTTCTACAAATCATGTTTTTCTCGATCATGAAGTTGCGCAAACGTCGCCAGATTCGTTGCGCAGATAGGCGCGCTCGTTGCTCAGGCCCTGAACTCAGCTAACCTAATTGACAAGCGGTGCCCGCGCACGCGCACACATCATCGATCAACTTGACCACCTCACAATCGAGTTACGAAATTCACATTCGTCTAGATATTGATCCTGTACAATTACCGTAACAGCTGGAGCTGGACTAGTTCCATTACGAGGAAGTTTAAAGGCATTTTAGTTAATGTTTTGTTGCAATAGATATGGATAACAAGGTACCTTAGTTATACCTATTACACACGTATCTATAAAGGCTCTTACATACTGGCGCGATTCGTCGCATTGTTCGCAGTGAAGTTTTCTCAGAAATTGTTTTGTTAAAATTCGCGTCGCGCGACAAGTAGCGCCAGTATGTAAGAGCCTTAATGTAAAAAGTATATAATCTATTGCTCCAAATCACTAAACCCAGTGCATCAATGAAATAGGATCTGTTTACATACCTGTAAGCCGTAAGGTACGTACTACGTAGGTTGTTTTCGTACCTACAGTATTTACGTGTTTGTTTCGGGATTGCCGAACAAGTCGGGCAATGCAGAACACGGCAGCACACCCGTATACATGAATAAATATGAATGCGTCTCATGAAAGTTATGATATGAAAATATTTTATGGCCTGGTTATTCAAACATGTAAGTACAACGAGACCAAAAACAGGTAATAAACAAGCACTGAAATATTTTATTATTAGAGTTTATGGTAAACAACAGATTGCAAACACATATTACCTAGCTAGGCACCAATTCTTGGTAGCGACGACGTAAACCCAATAGAAGCAGAATTTATTATTTATTGCGATAGTTATAGGACTAGTTATAGAACTGGCCTCTATTTCCGCAATTTTGCACGGATTACAAACAATGGAACAAGTGGCCAGGGTGGAGTCAGTCCGGGTATTCGTTGGCTCGTTTAAACCTACTACAGACTCGACCGAGTGCTGCGAGATGGCGCGTGCGCATACCTGCCGGTGCGCCCGCGCTACGCGATTGTCAGTTTTTTTCTTAAGCTACGTCAGTACCTCAGCTGACACTGTGGCGCTAGATAAATCTGTACCGTCTGTGCTGTAAAAATAATTCTCTGAATTGCCTAGACCGCATAATATTAGCATGAAATGATACATTATGATTCATTATTGTAGACAGATGTGGTCTAGAAAAAATCTATCTTTAAATACATCAATTATTTAAACATTGACGGTAAACATCTTTAAAAGAAAAATAACGGGTTTTTTCCTGCTTTTGTATCTGGAGAATAACGTCTTTTTAATTAAAAAAAAAAAAATGTAAGTAGCTATTATTAATATTGAACTCAGTTTTACTATTTTAAACAGATACACAAATACAAATCCAAGTAAATTACATTTTAGCGGCACTTAATGTTAGATTATGGTAAATAATTAGGTAAGAGTTAGTATTATATTATTGTAGAATTATTAACACTTATTCCATTAGGTCTCAGTAAGCAGCAGTTGTAGGTGGTGCCGTTAAATCCAGTTTTACTCAAAACTGGAGAGTTATGTCAATATATCTTATTAGCACATAGCAGTGGATGACATGTCGCTCGTCGCGCCGGACGGAGGAACAATCGGCAAGCGGCGCCCGCGCACCGATTTGATCTGCACTCCTGCGTAGTGGTGCAATTCAGCGGCGAAAGGTATTATTTGATAAAATATTGTTATTACAAAAGCAATTCTTTCAGTTTTGTTGCTAAACTGTTGGAGTTTTTTTTTAAAAGCTTTGACTGTTTTTTGCTGAATATTGGTATTCAACTATGTGGTTAGAGACCGGAAACCAGCCCTACCATGGTTTGGAAAAGGCATGACTGATGTTTCATGACTCGTGTAGGTAACCTTTGGCGGAGAGGATGATTTTGTTATGGTTTTGGTTACTTATTGTTCTTGTATTGTTCCGAGAGGGGAATGCGTCTGGATGACTACACAGCAGCTAGTCCGTAGGCACCAGGTATAAAATGATTTCCAACTTTTGGATTTTAGGAGTTCACATTGATGTAATGGTGAGCAGGCGATGCGTCTGCATATCCCTTGAAATTCAGCAGCTTATAACTTGTGACTTTCTCTCAGCGCTATGGTATTGCTTACAATCGTTCCTGCACGCAATGCGCAATATTATACGTACATCATTATTTCTTGTTACTGACAGCGCAGATAACTGAGTGAAGATGTTAACTGACGCGTCCTCCTTATTATATTGTTACAAACTGCACTTCATTTCAGTTGTACCGTTTTTTATGTGAAGTTGACAATCAGTTGCTTTGATGTCTTTGAAGGGACGTTAATCTGTGAAAAATGGATTTAAAAGTCGAGGGAGGAATTTGAAGCCTAAAAGTACCTTGATTTATAGATGCTCATGAACAATACCACCAAACATACCACCACACAGACCATCTTACCTCACACAACTACATAAGCCCAACAAAATGTAAACTACTTTTACGTCTAGAATTTGACATATTTTGTTTAATTGTTATGTTTATCTTTAATATTGTCTTTTTAATACCCACATACTGGAAGGTAACCATAATATTAGTAATCGCACTCCTGAGCCACAAGATACAAGCGACGCTTTAGTTTGTGGCTCACCGAATTACTTTTTGATTAATAAACTTTATTTGATTTGAATATCAAATCGAATTGATGGCATAACACATCTTAAAGATCACATCTTTCTGTGGATGGGTTGCCAACGGCTAGGCTCACGCAACTTATAAATTTTTTGCGGCTTTTAAGCCTCTGTGGCACTGGGCTAAAGTAGTGCATTGGGTGGCGTGGGTCATCTTGTAGCTTCGCTCTCTCGATGCGGGTGGCTATAGTTCTGAGAATTCCTGGAGGCGCGATGCCAGTCAGTGGATATAGCAATCGTCGGTTTTAAACAACCAGTAATATTCCGGCATGTCTCATTTAGAGCTGTATCCACTAACTTAGCGTGGACGGCTCCATACGGCACAGGTATATTCACCAGCGGAGAAACAAAGCGCCATTCCAGTTGTCCGCAGGACTTGAGGAGATTTGGTGGATGTTAGGCGACGGAGTAGGTTGTAATGCTAAGATAATTTCAAACGAAAGCCGGTTTATTTAATGTTCAAACAAGAATCGCAAGTGATTACTATGAGTACGAACAGAAGTAAGGAACATGACTAATGAACTGATTACGCTTAAGGCGTCTCGCAGGAAAACGTTAGGCGTCAGCAAGTATTCATTGATCGCGGCGATCAGATTCATTCATAGCTTATTTGTCTGTACGGCGTTCATTCCATGATGTTAATTGCATGACGTTAGTGGTTGGTATTGGATCAGCTATCGACAGATACCGGCTGTAAACACGTCGTCAGTATCGCAACAATCTATTTATAATCACCGGCCGGCGAGACCACTGTGTGTTAAATGTCTGATATTTACGATTACGAGCCGAGACGCCAGCTCTAGTGCTGTTTGGCCCCCTCCAAAATTGATCATATCGATACTTTTTATTATTTAGAGAATTCTTTTCTTTAAAAATATATGAATAATCTTTCTTTAGGAATAAATGTATTAAGAATATGTAATGTGTGTAACGAACATCCCTTCAATTAAAACATAAATAACAGTAAGGTTTGTCGTCTACGATGTTAATCAAAAAAAAAAAACATTTTACAAACTGAAATCACCAATGAGGAGCCAGCATGTCACAGTAGGTACTTGTATTACAATGGCTAACTACATATATAGTTAATAACGCGTTAGAGGAAGATCGGCCTAATTCCTATAATTATCTGGTAACTATATTTCAGTTACTCAAAATTATTTAAAAATGTGTGTGTTTGCTCGTTGATGTCTTTTTAACGGAAAGAATACGATTTACCAAAATGTAGTTGGACCTTCATAATAACGTGTTGCAGTGTATAAATAGCACGTGTCCAACATTAAAAATAGAGTAGAAGTTATCGACATGATTGTTAGGTAGGTAAGGCAGGCACTAACCTCGGAACGATTAGCGCAGCCGCGGCCGCGGTGCGGCGGCGAGGCGGCGCGCGCGCACGTGCGCAGCCAGCCGGTGAGTAAGCTCGCGCTCCCACTTTACACGGATAACTTTGTTTATCAAACAAAACTGAAAACCACCGAACGCTTTAATACCAACACATATGGTTCAATTTCGATTGACGCATTCCTGTGACATATGCAAATATGAAATTGTTGCTGCACTGGCCCTTAGCACAACTATCTCTAGACTGTCACGCAAACAAAATCCAAGTAAACAACTGTTCAGAAAATGTGTCTCGAGTATTGTAATTGTAATAATTGTAAGCAGTGTAGGATAATTGGGCACCTGTTTTTGTTAAATGCTTGCGCAAGAACACAACATTCCTGCAATAGGAGTGGATTTTAAATATAGGTTGGGAATATATAAGTATAACGAGAAATCTCGTATTGAAAATTAAAGCAAAATGTTTTAAAATCTAACTAGATAGGATGTTTCCGAACTACTTGTTGAGTAGTTGGGGACATGTACTGAATTCATAACGTTTCACTTTATTTAATTACGGATGACGTGTTTATCGCTTCACGCTCCTTTGAACTGACTCCCTGATCTGCTACGATAAGTAGATTGCTTTTATTTTTACAGTTTTCAGGCATGTGATATTAGAATCAGCAAAAGCCTGCAGCCTGCTGAATAAGTATCAATAAATTACTTTTTCAACTCACAAGCTCGGAAAGATTCTGTTTATCATTCGAAATCTGAGTGCAAAAGTGCATTTATCCGCTAGCGTGCAAAGTAAAGTAAACATTTATTTGCATAGATTGCAGGTACAGTAAATAAGATGTGAACAATTATGGGTGATCCTTGTACAATCTACCTTATATTAGGCATGTAACATTATAATAACACGAGTGAATTAAAATAAAATGAATAGCAAAGATGAAATTATAGATTATTTTTAAGGTATGAGTTTTTTTTTAATTCGAACCTTTCTATTCAATAATTTTCCATACCGCCGCGCCGGCTCCACTGATAATGCATTAATACTTATTTCATGTCAGTGCGCCAACCTCATTTTTAGAATTCTAGCACTATAGAAAGATGGCCAGCACGAAAAAAATCGCTAAACGCGCCTAAAGAAGTTTTCACTTCAAAAAACTTTATATAATTTTCTTCTGTATATTCAATTAACTTTCCATCATTTGGGTTTGTTTAGCAGTGCAGAGTTAGTGCAAGCGGTACGGCGGAAAAATCGCGCGAAAAGTACATAAAAAAGCGGCCAAGTGCGAGTCGGACTCGCGCACGAAGGGTTCCGTACCATTATCTATAAAAACGGCAAAAAATCAAGTTTGTTGTATGGGAGCCCCCTTAAAAAATTATTTTATTCTGTTTTTTAGTATTTGTTGTTATAGCGGCAACAATAATACATTATCTGCGGAAATTTCAACTGTCTTACTATCACGGTTCATGAGATACAACCTGGTGACAGACGGACAGACCGACAGACAGACAGCGGGGTTAGTAATACGGTCCCGTTTTACCCTTTGGGTACAGAACCCAAAAAGCGTACAATTTGTTCAAAGCATGGAGACACCTAGCATTTTCCTCGCTATAGTGAGGTGAAAAGTTTTGTGTTTCGCTCGGCAGCAAAGTTAATCAGTGTCTCGTAACAACATTGCAGCCTTGCATAACAAGTAATATTACTATCATTTTGGTTGAGTTATTAATAATAATCCTCTATTTCGCATAGGTACCTACATGACATAGTTACATCCTTTGAGGTGACCCCAGGGCCGGCTGCTACGGTTACAATTTACAAGTAATACAATAAACCAAAGGTTAGCAGAAAAAACTGCGATAGAGATACAAAGCGCCACAGATGCGCGGCGCGCTGATACTGTCACCTGCGCGCACGCACGTGCGCCGCGCCGCAACAAACACGCTGTGACGTCAGCGCTGCGACTAATAGATAAACATACCGGTGAAAAAGCTACGCAATGTTTATTATGTTCGCGCTTAGGAACAGTACTGAGGTACTACAAGTAAACTGTTCTTAACGGAGATCATTCACACCAGCTTAGGCTGAAAAAAAAAGGAATCCTTCCAATTTCTGAATAAAATAAAAACCAGCCAACCAGCCGTATCGTCCGATACGCACTTGGCTGGTTTTTAGTAATCGTAGTTGAGATACATATTTACGCATGCACAGTATTGTTTTTATCGTTCGCAAAAATTGTTTTTATCGTTCGCAAAAATTGTTTTGTTGTTCATAGTATTTCTCGAAAAAACTATGAAAAGTAAAGCTTTTTTCTCAAAATACTCAAAAACTATTGACTTAAATAAAAAAATCACTAAGTAACATCATAATTTTTTTAAATAAGGGTCCATTACTTCGTATCCATAACCGCATTGAATTATTTTTGAATGATTTACATGTAGTTATGGATGTGTCGGTGTAAAATTGCGAGATAAGAAATTAGGTGTGGCACTAATTAGTTTTTCTTTATTTCACAACACCTTTGTTTAGCGGTGCACAGAATACACTTTTGAATTTTTTACCGATACCTATAGTGCAAATAGTCTCCGAGCATTTTGTCAGTGTGACTTCCTGGTAGACGGACAACAGACGAACATGTCGAAATTACCTTTAATATAATGATAGCCCTATTAATTAGAATAGTAGAGCAATGGTAAAAACGTAATTTGTGTCATACATGTTCGTCTTTGTTCGTCAGAACCCTGAAAAGTAACCCAAGAGGAATTTAAATTACGCATCCTCAGAATAAGATGAAATAAATAGCATTGACAAGTCTCATAGTACAAACAAAGTACCTACTTGGATATAATAATATGTACATATAACTAAGTACCTACTCACACTTTAAGGGCCATAGTTTCCTGACTGACCTTGCGCATGTGGGCGGAGCTAAAGTCCCTACTCTCTAGACACGCGCGGTGGCGCGCTACACTAAAATGTTGATCAAAGAATATGCAGGGGCGCAGAATGCGCATGTAGGTCGCCATTTTTGCCTACGATTCATGTGCCTCATTAATGGTAGATGCAAGGCTGATATTTGTATAGATCGATACTTATGTTTGTGCGTATACGTATATTTTATGTTTTGAACAGGACATTATTTTTAGCATATATGTGGAAGAAAACTTTTTACAAAAAAAAAAAAACAACAGACTTCACAAAAAACAATAGAAAAGTGAAAAATAACTTTCTTTCTCTTTCCGACATTACCAGCAAATAAATGATTTATTTCTTTCTTTCTTTCTCTTTCTCTTTCTCTTTCTCTTTCTCTTTCTCTTTCTCTTTCTCTTTCTCTTTCTCTTTCTCTTTCTCTTTCTCTTTCTCTTTCTCTTTCTCTTTCTCTTTCTCTTTCTCTTTCTTTCTCTTTTTTTTCTCTTTCTTTCTCTTTCTTTCTCTTTTTTCAATTGGGTTTTTCCATCTGAAATTTCTCAGTCGTAGCCCGGAGTCTGGATCAAACAGGTAATCCAGACATGTAATATAATACATGGAACTTAAAACATAACTGGCGAAATGTGGGTGTACTATAGGTACATCTCTGTCTCGCCCTTCGGGGAATAAATGCGTGATGTTTTGTTGATAAATATGTTTGATGAATGACTTATTAAAAACATAGAGTAAAATCACGTATTCAGCAGATTTATTTCCTTCTTTCTCTTTCTTTCTTTTTTGTTTCTCTTTCTTTCTCTTTTCCTACATTACCAGCAAATAAACGATTTATATATTTCGTTCTTTCTCTTTCTCTTTCTTTCTTTCTCTTTCTTTCTCTCTCTGTCTTTTTCTTTCTTTCTCTTCAAACAGGTAATCCAGACATGTAATATAATACAAGGAACTTAAAACATAACTGGCGAAATGTGGGTGTACTATAGGTGTTTACGCCTGTCTGTATAGTTTGAATATCATTCAGTGTGTGTGTGTTCCGCCTTTGCTATTCTAAAAGGCTAGACGCCTTACGGATTTTATTTTACACGTACCGTCACAAATCAGGACATTTTTTTAATCAAAATTTTCATCATCGTCGCGAACTTGTACGCTCCACCTATTTTATTGTAAAATACAGTTAAATATAAAATTAAACCACCATACCTCAATTCGGGAGTTTCATTGAAGACATTGGAGCCCCAACATCTGGCGACCTTCGACAAAACCTGCAATTTTGGCGAAAAACAAGTTCAATCATTACGACCACGCGCTGCCGGTGCACCCATTGCGCCGCAGCGACCTTTCGTCTATATCAAGAATCATACCTGGGTTCCCTGGAGGTGTACCAGCCATTGCAGCCACCGCCGGTTAGCGATCAGCATTCAGCATCGTACCGCAGCCTCGGCCAATGCAGCTAAGTGCCCATTATTCCTTGTGAATTCCCTGTTACCTACTCACCTTACCTTTTATACCCTTACCCTTAATAAATCTATCCAATACCTATTTAAAATAGCTTCTACATATTGAGTGCATTGGTGTCAGTAGTCATTGTACTCGTAGTGTCTTAAATAGTTACATCAATCCATACGCAGTTCATTAAGGTAAATTCACATTAACTAATGTTAAACGTTTTTACTGACGAAATAGTAGTATACCCTTATTATATTATCATAATTTCTATCCGTGTTTCCCAACAGACTTATAGCTATTATTACTATAAGCATATATTTCACCCAACTCGCCGAACATTCCAGGCCGATCTCTCCGTATAACGCAACTGCGGGCCGCCACACCGCGCCACCGGCCGCTGCGGCGACCGTGTCACCGTGCGATCGGAGCGCAGCCCTACCCACAGCTGCGCCCGCGCCGGGCCGGCCTCAGGTGACGTTAGGCGAGGAGCGTGAGCTAAGTTTTAGTTTCTACATTATCATCACCTAGTTTGTGTCTGTATATTTCCATAATCAAACCTACATATAATCAAATTGTTTATTCAATCCGATTTAACATTTGCATTATTGGCAAGGTTTGAGTTCATAATGGGTAAAGATTATGGAGGTGAATCTAGCACAAACAATCAAGAATTACAGGATCTTTTAGTGAAACGTAGTTCCATAAAAGGTCAAATCACTAAATTTAGAAACTTTTTATCAAATGTTACCTCTAAAGAATCGCTTACTCAGATTGAGTTAGCCGAGTTAACCTTAAAACTAAGCAAATTTGAATCTATCTACAGCCGTTTCGATGACTTGCAAAATCAGATAGAAGTATTAAACTCGGATAATTTGTCTAATGAGATTGATGAACGTGATACTATCGAGCAACTATTCATATCGAATATTGCAATTGCTCAAAGTATTACACAGAAACATAACTCGAACCGTCATGATGAAAGTAATTACAAGGATTTAAATTCAAGTCAGATAACTGCAGGTCCATGTAATCATGATCATCATGATATAGGTTTTAAATTACCTCAAATCCAAGTGGCTAAATTCGACGGGTCTTGCTTTCGTTGGCTTGAGTTTCGTGACACATTCTTATCCATAGTCCACAATAATGACCGCGTCGCTCCCATTCACAAATTCCATTATCTTATTTCGTACTTGACTGGCGATGCAGCGCGCATTATTGCTAATTTAGAAGTATCCAGCGCAAATTATGCATGTGCTTGGAAGTTATTATGTGACAGATATGACAATGCACGACAATTAATAACTCATCACATAAATTCATTATTATACATAAAACCAATCACAAGCGAATCTGATAAATCATTACGATTCCTTGTGGATCATATCAACAAAAACTTACGTGCTTTAACTAGTCTCGGTCTAGGTTCACGGGACTGGGATATCTTACTCATTCACATAATGAGCCCCAAGCTTGATAGCCAAACCAAAGCCAAGTGGGAAGAATACCGTGGCACGTTGGATACTAATATACCTAATTTGCAACACTTCTTCAAATTTCTTATTGATCGCGCTGATGTACTTGAGTCAATAAATAGCAGCCATCCGTACTCTAAATCTAAGACTCATACAACATCGAAACCTATAGATTCTAACAACAAAATAAATTCTCATCAGTCATACATTTCAAATAGTCACGACAATAATACTTCCGATATATCGTGCGGCGTTTGTAACGGTAATCATCGCCTTTATGATTGTCCTGCCTTTTTGGCTAAGAGTGTGGATGACCGTATCAATGAAGCAAGCAGATTGAAGCTGTGTCACAACTGCTTAAGATCTGGCCATTCTGCACGCAATTGTCGCATGCATCCATGTCGCATGTGCAATGCAAGGCACAATAGACTCTTGCATAAACAATCCGGTACCAAAAATATTTCCAGTGTGGTCACCATTTCACCCGACATCACTGACGACACTATCGTTAACTTTTCTAATCAAAGTAACCATCAAGTTTTACTATCTACTGCTTATATTGAGGTGTCTAATCCTACGAACAATCAAACACAGAAGGTTCGAGCTCTTTTGGATTGCGGTAGCCAGTCTTCATTTATTACTCAATCTCTTAAAACAAAACTGCTTTTAGAACCGACTACCACTTTGCATGTCAATATAATTGGCATAGGAAATAAAACCACCACTCAGGCTACAGAAACTTGCGTGGTTCAGTTGAAATCTTTGATGAAGCACTTCACCGTCACTTCTTCTTTCCTGGTGTTGCCAGTGTTGACCGGTAATATACCTAGGATACCCGTCGATGTTAAAAAACTTAATATTTCAAGTGATTACTTTTTAGCGGACCCTCACTTCCACCAACCAGCACCTGTTGATGTTGTCATCGGTGCCGATATTTTCTGGGACATTATTGGCCGCGATCAACTATCTCTCGGTCTTAATTCACCTGTATTGAGAAGTTCTCAATTCGGTTGGTTGGTTTCAGGTCCTATGTATTTTAATTTACCTACAAACAATAAGTCAAAGGAAATTGATAATAATATAGATTCTAATCATTCATTCGTTTCTTATGTGTCGTCTGTTGACGAAATACATCAAGAATTAACGAAATTCTGGGACTTAGAAAATGTTCCCCAAACTCAACTACTTATGAGTCACAGCGAGAAGGAATGCGAAACACATTTTTTATCGCACACCCTTCGTTTACAGACCGGTAGATTCTCAGTTAGTTTACCCTTAACGGATACACCTGATTGTCTTGGTGAATCTTATTCACTAGCTAAAAAACGCTTGTTAAATTTGGAAAAGCGATTTCGCAAACAACCACATGTGAAATCGCAATACGTAGAATTCATGCGTGAGTACGCCGACTTAGGTCACCTTTCAGAATCCGCTATACATATACCTTCTACATGTTACTTTCTCTGTCATCACGCTGTCTTCAAAGACAGTAGTGAGTCCACGAAAATTAGAGTCGTGTTTGACGGCTCAGCTCCCACTTCATCGGGTCAGTCGGTCAATGATATCCTCATGGTTGGGCCTAATATGCAGGACTCACTGTTCTCCATCTTAATAAGAGCTCGACAACATAAGTTTCTCCTCACGGGTGACGTCGAGAAAATGTACCGTCAAATCCGTGTCCATGAGGAGGATCGCAATCTTCAACTTATTTTGTGGAGAGAGGATGAGTCTTTGCCCATCAAAACTCTTCAGCTAGGTACTGTGACTTACGGAATGGCAAGTTCCAGCTATTTGAGCACTCGTTGTTTATGGCAAATTGGTGAAGAATCTTCTGATCCTATGGTTAAGGATATAATTCAACATGATTTCTTTGTGGACGATCTCATCACCGGTTCTGAAAGTGAGGATACCCTACGTTATATACACCAATCTGTAACTGAAGAATTAAAGAAAGGATGCTTTAATCTTCGTAAGTTTAAGACTAATTTACCATCATTGTTCGAAGCAAATATTCAAACTGATGATAATCTTTTAGTAAGCGAGTCAACTAGTACGTTAGGCATGGGATGGAACCCGTCAACCGATCAATTACATTTCCCTGTCAAATGCCCACTTTCCTCTAATAACAATTTAACTAAAAGATCCTTTCTATCGTCTCTTTTTAAAATCTTTGACCCCTTAGGACTGATTAGTCCGTGTGTAATAAAAATGAAAATGTTGTTACAACAACTGTGGCTGCACAATCTAACTTGGGACTCTCCAGTCCCACATGAAGTTCAAAGAGACTGGAACCATTTTATGCAGTATTTACCTTCTCTGTTAGCTCTAGAGGTTCCTAGGCGTGTGCTCTGTAATGAACCCGCATCTGTAGAATTACATTCATTCAGTGATTCATCCCAACATGCATACGGAGCTTGCATTTATTTACGTTCGATTAATGCTGCTAACGAAGTCACAGTTAATTTGCTTTGTTCTAAATCCAAAGTAGCTCCGATTAAAGGTACGACTATCCCTCGCCTAGAATTGTGCGCTGCCTTGCTGGCAGCAAGGTTATGCAAGGCTGTTAGGAAGTCACTGCGATATAAAGTTCAGCATCAAGTACACTGGTGCGATTCGTCAGTGGTGCTAGCCTGGCTCCACACCAGTTTTATTAATCTGAAAACGTTTGTAGCTAACAGGATTTCGGAGATCTGTGAGCTTACAGATGCCTGTTCGTGGCGCTATGTGCCCACATCTGTCAATCCTGCAGACCTCATATCTAGAGGAATCAGTCCAGACAAGCTCGGCAGTACCCAGCTGTGGTGGTCAGGCCCACCATTCCTCACAGAGCCTAAAAGGGATTGGCCTATCTTAAAACCTAATAAAATTAATACTAATGACTTACCGGAAACTAAACCTAATTGTACTACCACTCATGTTGTTAGTCAAAATGAATCTATAATTAATTTTAAAGATTTTTCTAGCTTAACTAAATTAAAACGATCTTTCGCCTACGTGCTAAGATTTATTAATAATTTAAAACCGAATCAAGATAAAATTCTCGACAATCTAACTCTTGATGAATTAAATAATTCATTTCTTTATTTGTGTCGTCTTGCACAGCAAGAATCATTCTTCTGTGAATATAATTTACTATCCAACAATAAGGCTTTAAGTTCTAAGTCTAACATTTTATCATTGACTCCATTTTTAAGTGACGAAAAGGTCATCCGAGTTGGTGGCCGACTAGACTCATCCGATTATAACTATAATAAAAAACACCCTGTTCTCTTGCATTCTTCGCATCATTTTACCAAATTGATTTTCGAGTTCGAACATAAACGCGGATTGCA